>JAVRXN010000014.1:41720602-42320602 GCA_033556935.1 Timema podura | reverse complement strand
CTGACGTCCTGACGCTAAACAGCTCTAACTCGTAATGATGAATACGCCGTCATGATGTTTAGTCATAGTCTGAAGAAGTGGTAAGAAGGATATACATTAACTCATACACTTCGATGTTAGAACTTGTCATATTGGGATTAAGAGTGACCGTTCTAAGGTTAGGATGGTATGCTGGAGAACAATATAGAAACATCTGGGTGTTTTCTTTATCTAATTAAACAGGAATATTTTCACTATGGTGAGATTAACCAAAGGATGACGCCTAGCTTGAATGGTTATAGTAATTTATACTTGGACCTATGATGGTACTCACCGTTTACACTTGGATTATATCGTCTAAGTTTTACCTTTATATGTATATCTATTTATGTGCAGTTGTAATTTCTCATATGCGTGATTGTCTTGATTTATTAATTTATTTATGTGTGATAGTATGTATGTGTGTATGTATTATTATTATTATTATCAGCACCGCGTCTTACTACCCGTTCGGGTTATACCCACGTACGCTAATGTGTAATGGTAGGGTGATTGTGAGATGAAATGGAGGACCTACAGTTTAACGTGGAATCCGAACCACGGTGGAGGCCTGGCATTCCTCACATTCACAAGTTGGTATTAATACACATCTTGTCAGAGGTGAAGGAAGGGTTTGGCAATCAGATAAATCTGTGCCGGGACCGAGGATTGAACCCCGGACTCTCAGCACAGAAGTCCGACACCTTACCCCTAGACCACCAGGTCACCTCTTGTGTGTGTACGTAGGTTGTATAATATATGTATGTCGGTTTGTATGCATGAAGGTATGATGTTGTTTGATTCTAATCAATGAACGATAGCCAAATGTTCTATAAGCATGATGCGATACTCAATCATGTATTATGGTACCTGTGATCGATGAATGATAAACAAATGCCGTCCAATCATAAATGATTGAACGTCGTTTTCATATAATATCTGATATGATAAAATAAACTGATTAAATGTGGTAAAGTTTGTCGAAGTCTGTTAAAAGTATTGTTAAGTTTAATGATAGAGAGAGAATAGAAATATTAGAGGGTTCTTTCTTTATTTGTTTACACAAGTATGTTTTCATCATACTGTTATTAATTGAAATTGGCTTATCTTGAATGAGTTCACTATGGTTCAGTAAGTTGATCGTTAGACCTATTATTATATCTTGTGTAGCAGACTTAAGGATTGACTATGTTAGATCAAAAGTCGGATCAGGGTTCAGGAAGAGTGGTGGTGAGGATGGGGAGTGTTAACCCCGAGAAAGATACAGCCTGTTTTAGTCTTCATCCGAAAAGTCTTTGAATTCTGTTTGAAGTATGTTGAAATCTGGTAAGAACCTAAGGAGTTGACCGAATATTTTGAGGGGTCACCTCTTAGAGTGTCAAGGACATTGGTATGCATGTGGTTGAGTCTAAATGTATCAGCATTCGTAATGAATCAAGAGGATAGCTATTGATTAGACGCTATGAGCCAGGTATCATGTATGAAGGGTGCAATCAATGATTGATGCTCATATGTCTTCTAAATATGAATATTGATTAAATACTGTTTAAATATGATATATTTATTTTTCCTAACTCTGATAAATGTCATTATTAAATGTTTAGAAAATACTATGTAGATAAAGGCTGGTAAGAGAGGAAGACAGACGAAGTTAATTTTCAAAGTCTGGCTAGAATATGTGACGAGCATACCCCATAAACACATGTGTTGTATAGGATGTCGATAGTAGAGAGGGAGAGAGATAAGCGCACCTCTCTAAACATGTTCCAAGGCTTGGGGAGGGCCCTTGAAGAGATGTGGTTAAGTTCCGTCTGCAGGAGGATGAGGGATGGGTGAAAGGAAGGGAGGCGAAGGTTTTTTGGGTGGCATATCTCTTTCCTAGACTCTGGAATTTATACATTGGGGCTGATAATAAGTAGGCTCAAGCATAAGAGGTTTATCAGAAAAGATATGAAGTGTAACGTCTATTAAGGTTTCACCTTGTAGAGGTTATGGTCTTGAGGGTTAGGACATTGGTAATGTGCATATCAGGGAGAGGGTAGGATAGAGAACTGGAGAGAAACCCTCTATGAAACATATATCACTGCGGGTGAGAACTCATCTCTATCAGGATATGAACCTATACCGTCATGAGCGTAAGGTTAGGGAATAGTATTCATACCAATTACGTAGCTCCTCTTTACGTACGTATGAATATGTATATGGCTTTGGTTAGGCTAAGGCTAGGTTCAAGTCAGGTCAATGCTATGTTAGGTCTGAACATGTTTGAGAGCAAATCATACTCAATGATTGATAATTCTGTGCCGTATAATTTCGATAAATGTATAATAATTAAATGCCGTAGTATGCATGTTGTAACCTATGTATGTTGACTCTGATAATTGCCAGATGATTAACTATCTTATATATGCGATGTAGGCAAAAGGAGATCATTTTCAAAGTCTGACACAGTTGGTAATTTCTCTTAATACCGTGTAGCCAGCTGACATTAGAGAGAGAGATAAGTACCTGTCTGAACCTGTTACAAGGTGTAGGGAGGACCCTTCGGAAAGTGTGGTGGTGGATAGGAGGCGTATCCATTATCTTCAGGGATATAAGAAGTATGTAGTATAAGAGATTAAGGATGCACCTTTTAAGTGGCTATAACCTCAGGTGGTCTAAAGTTACAATAATATAGGATATTAACGTTTAGAAAGTAGGTGTAGTGATCAATGGAGTTGGTCTGAAAGGACAAATGTGGTGTTGATTAAATGCTCATTCTTTAATTAATATATGCCCATTCCTCCGTTAAGGAGTTGGATTTAATTAAGAGATTATTTAATATTTTATTCTTTTTAATTTATTCCCTTAACTCAGCAGGCAAGCTTGCTGTGCTTCCATCATACTAGGAGTTGAACCCGAACCCCTTAGTTCAGTACCGTTCCAAATGAATGAGAGAGTAAGTTAGCTGTGGGGTGATGGCTTAGTGCACATAACCCAAAGGAGGAGAGGGGTGGGGAAGCCGCTAGCCGATCAAGTATAGACCGTCTCAAATTTACACACAGCGCTCGTTGATTTGTACGCCACCAGGGTAATTATTATCGCTAGTGAGGTTACAGGAGAGGAAGGGGATGATGATGTTAATCGTGTTAATCTTGTGAAGTCATCACGGATGACAATCTTGCATCACCATCTTGGATTGATAGGTTCTGACATCTGGGCATATCTGTTTGGGGTGCAGCTATAGAGGCCTAGATAAGTGGGAATCATGTCGTTTTTAAGAATGGGGGAGAGGGAGAAAGGTGAGGGTGGGGGTTTCAGAGGGTAGACTAGTAGTATTATGGCGATTTGATGGGTCTAGCGTCAGAACTTTGGAGGGGATTTTCCGTTTAGGGGTTTGGCTGTTGTGTTGCAAAGCTTGTAGGTTAGTGTTTATTTGGCTAGGTGAGTTTCACTCGCCTGGAATGGGCATGTAAGACCACCTTACGCCTTGAGTGATGCATACAAGTGTAAGTAGAGTGGGTGGAGGAGTTGGAGAGGGGAATATACCATAATGGGCTCAAGTAGTTGTTTGAGCAGCCGATGAGGAGGTAAAATAAATGAAAATGTAAACATCATTCTTAGGGAAATTACCGTTAGTGAGTCTGGATGTGATGCGAGGGGAAAAATACTTTAATAATTAAAAGGGCTAAAAATGGGGTGAGGGAGTAAGGGGCTGAAATGCAACCGACCACGCAAGAGTACTAAAAACAAAAGTAACTAAAAAGTAAATAAAATAGTTTAAAATAAAGGGGGTGCCTTGGTGGAGGATGGTGCCCGGAGGTGGTAGAGGAAATGGAGCTTGATTTGCATAACCTTACAAGTAAATGAGTTTATCACACTAGTTCAAACAATTTCAAAAATAGAGGTAGTAGTGTGCAAAAGGTGATACTCTCGAAAACAATGATAAGGCAGATAGAGATAGGGAAGACAATGGGAATAAAGAGCACACATAAAAAAGGTCCTAAGAGGTGTGTATATATATATATATCAGTCCTTTATGTAAAAAATAAAGTCAGCAATACCAAAAATGATACCGCCTCAAACACAGGTGTGGCAGGGGGAGAAAATTAAGACCAATGCAGACTTGTTCCGACATGTTGATCAATAAATTAATCCCCTGTCGATCAACCATTCACCTATCAATCAATCAATCTTGTTGAGACCTGTTGAAATTGTCGAAACCTGTTCTGACCTGTCGATGAGGGCCATCTTGTTCATAAAAGTGAGCAAGAATCGGCTTTTTTACCATACTAAAATTGGTGTTGATAAAGGCTCTTGTGTGTCTGTAAACACAAAATTAAGTTTGTCCTTATCTTTAAAACTAAACGTTTTGAAAAATGTAAGTAGTTAATGCTTAATTTCTCTGGCCCATGCTATTTGATCTCAACATGTGACATACATTGTAACTTGCGATTTAATTATTACATATCGTTTTATGTTAAACAGCATTAAACTTCAATGTCAGTAACAGTTTGTAATAGTTGCTACGACCGTGCTTCTAGTATTATAGCAGTAGAACGGTATCGATGTGTTTTCAAGTATTTTTCCAGGTACCGGTACATTTTCATCATTGAAGTGCTCCCACTCGTATATAAATGTTTTATAAAAGAGGAAAACAAATCTAGACTAGTTTCAACTTTGTCAACAAAAATAAGTTGCAGGGTGCTTTGTTGTTTAAGGGTCTTCATAATATACTGGTAGTTTTAGCGTCATTACAGCCAACGATATTTTTACTTTTGATTAATCTTTTATGATCTTTGTGAATATTTGGACATTTTGTTTTAATAACTTTAATGTAGCCTATTTTTACTTTAGTAACATCATCTCTATTACTCGGAGTCAAAATTAAATGTTTTGAGTTAGTAAATTAAAAAAAAACAATACGAAGCTTATAACTTGTTATCAAACGTAGGCAGTAAACGGTTTTAAAAGAAGGGACAAGGAACTAACACCACCATCTTTGCCTCTTGCCGGCGCATATTTTTTTTGCAAAATATTAGTTCTCACGGCACCAGGTGAAAATATGATATTGAAATACCCTCAAACACCCTTACATTTTGGAGTCACTCCTATAAGATCTCTGGGATACTTTAACATAGGAAATATTTTAAAATCTAATTTATTTTACTTCATAAAGTAATGTGAACCAGAATGTGAATGTTTATTAGATAAACTACAATAGAATTTCAATCCTAAGTTCCTGAACTGTTGAAGGACCTAAGAAGATAGATAGACCCGCCTCGGCGGCGTTGTTGGCTAACGCGCTAGTTTACTGTAGAGCCAGACTGCCGAGGACGGGGAGATCGAGGTTAGAATCTCGGTCGGGTGAACTTGGAGTGGTTTTTACTAAACGGTTTTCCACTCTCCCTCCACGCAAATGCGTGTTCACTTCCTCTAATATAACCTTCCCAATTCCTAATCTATTAGACTAATTAGTACATAAGCGTATAATCCGAACGGTTAGTAAGACGCGGTGCTAAATAAAAAAATATAAGATTTAGATCCAGATAACTTTTTAAATATTGACTTATCGCACAGTGTAACTGAAGTATACCTCAGTTTTAGCTTCTGTGGTGCTGACTGACAGTTCACAGCTGACTTCTGACGGCTTTGAAAGCTACCAGACCAAATTATGTATCCTACGCCGAATCATATGATCTGCAAAAAACATGTCTTTAGCAGTTGTCACTTCTGACAGTAAAAATTTAGGTATATACCTAATATTGACTGTCAGAAGTCAGTGTGAACTGTCAGTCAGCACCACAGAAGCTAAAACTGAGGTATAGACACCAATAAGGACACTGGGTCTAATATCATAAGTTCACTATATTTACATTTATACAGGAAGTCTCGAGTTACGCATATTCGTAGATACGCGGTTGTGTTACTTTAACTTACGACTAATAATAGCGCCACTTTAAACGTACAAGGCACACCACAAAGAAATTGAAATTAATTTACTGTAGTTCAAGTTCACTTTTATAGAAACCAATTTCTCGCATTTACATTATCTTATTCAGGCATGATAAGGTATTATTATGTATTTGATTACATCAAGTAGATATTTACTTGTAGACCGTAACAAATAATATCTCATGTAGAGGTAATTCGTTGTTTTTGTCACGTACAGTACGAGAGCGAAAACAGCAGCCATCCAACTCCACTCCTAGTTGTTGACATAGGCCTACTAAGGAGACCATGAGTATTTTTTTTAATGTGTCCGTTTTACTTCGCATCTGATTGGAATCGTAGACGAGTTTAAACCCCATAATTGCATCGCTCGCTCAGATTTGCAACCCTTCAACCTTTAATAACTGTAATGCTTTAATTTTAAATATTACTACCATATTTCTCTCAGAAGATAAATAAATTCAGTTTCAAATAAAAAATATGTAAATGATTTTCTTCTATGAGCCGAGAACCATCAGGCCTACATAAAAAAAAACACCCTGATATTGTGGATAGCTATCGTTAATATTTAAACCACCTATTCAACTTTGTTAGTAGATAATAATATTTTCTTTAATTTTTATATAAGGAGCATTTCTAGTGAAAGTAGAGATTTGCGATGTACAGGGTGGGGCAAAAACAATTAGACCATCTATACTGAGGAAAGTTATTTGTGTATTTGAAACCGTACATAAACCTGCAAAAACTTTGCACTATAATGTTGTGTGGTATCTGTATACACTTTACTCAGACAGATTTATTGGTGATAATGGCGTCCAGAACGTAAAACTTACATAATTATCTTCTTTCACCATAATGTTATCTACAGCTGTCATTTTTGATAGATATTACCATACCATACCATACCTATAAAATAACACTAATAATATAATAAAATATTATATAAATATATGTATGTATTTTTATAAAAGACTCTTCCTATGAAACGCGAACTATACTTTCAGGGTGAGCGATAACTACAAGTAAAATTCCTCATAGTCGCATTCAATGGTTTAGTTCTTTAAATTAAATATTCACCTAAACTTTATGCCTATCCATAGGGAATTTAAAAATCACTTTGCCAGTGTGTGTACAGCAAGTTTTTAATTGATACAAATCTAGCTCTATCTCCTTCCTGCCCTAAAAAAAAATTGATCTGTAAACTGCCATATTGGGAGGTACACCATTCCAGTCATCGGCTGTCAGCTTAAGTTTTATTAAAAAAAAAAGCATCTATGAACCCGTGAAAAAACCCTCCAGAAAGCGTGCACAGACACCTCTTACTTTCCCACTTAGCGTAAAACTGTGTCCAACACTTGCAGACCTTGTCGATCAGCCATAACACTGTAAACCGATTATCTTCCCCATCCTTATGCTGACAATCTAATTTTCAATTCACGAGTTGTCACTGCCCTGTCTTTAGATGACTTGAAATGAGCTAATGAGCTGTGGATAGCCTAAACAGGCAGAAAAATGTGTAAGACTAAATTAAATTTATTAAAAAAAACTCAGATCATCATTTGGCTATGTGTGTGTGAATCCCTTGTCAGCACGTCAACGAGTCCTCGGGTGGGGACTGAGGAACGACCTTTAGATAGTGCTAGTCACGCGGCAAGGGGTGGCCCTCCAACCTGAGGGTTTGGCGTGGGGTTGACGATTTCTCGCACTTAAAATCTACTGTTAAGATATTATAACATAAATCCGTCTATAAATATCACTGGGGTAAAAAATCCCTGGTAGTAAAATACCAGTATTACCTCTTGAGGAACTCTGAATGGAGAGTACTTCAGAAGGCTTATATGAAATGTAAGGAAATGGGATGTAGATGATTCAGAATAAGGTTGAGTGGTGAGCTTACGTTGCGGAGGTAATGAACTTTTGAATTCCTTAATGTCAGAGAGTATCATCATCATATTTTTTTTTTTTAGATTTCGCACATTTTACTACTCGTTCATCATAGCGTTCATCTACTAACATTAGATGTATGATGAATTGTAAGGAACCGAACCAGCATTCAGTTAAAGAGAGAATGATAGTCCGCTTTCAGTTCAGTCGGCCCGGATTTTGATTCTATGTATATTTTTTTTGTTCGTTACACACTATGCTCATAAGTACATAAATTCTGGTCATGATTCCCAGGTTGTAGAAATCTATATTTTATAACTCAATTTTGGTCATTTTTGAATTTTAGGTCAAATTGTCTTAGTTTTAGTCCTTTTAAAGATTTTTTAGGCAATTTATAGGAATTTTAAAGAGATTTTAAGACATTCATGTTGAATAAGCATGTGTCGTAATGAGAATATAATGCAAGCCATAAACTTTATGTCCTCTTTGCTTGTACAGTTGTAAAATATACATAGTGAGACACTGCTACTAATAGCTATTACTTCTGAAGCAGGTATTTGTAAATCAATATTAGGGCCTATATTTATCAGAGTCTAGTTAAATACATTATTTCACGGATAAGTTTTAGTTTACATTTGTAAAACCCGTGTTTGATTAAGCTGTGTTCATTTATTACGACTCTTTGTTTATATTTTTAGTCAATTTTTGAAAATTTGAAGTAATTTTTTAGAATATTTACGTCATTTTATAGGTCATATTTTGATAATTTTTAGGTACTTAATCAAATTCCGGGCCCGGTTAGTGATTATACCCTGACCGTCAGTCAGAAGTGCAAGCTACTACACTGATGCTGCCTGTATGGCCAACAATATCAGGCTGCAATGCGTGTGTGTGTTTATATCCCCTCGTTCCTATCATGACGCGGCTATTCTAGTGTGTTTGTATGTGTGACGTGTGTTCGGCTATTATTGGCTCGTGCCGCGGTCCGTAGTTGAAACGGTGGCCCGTGAAGGATGTGTAGAGTCGTGTTTGGATGATCGAGAGTTGTCGAGACAGGTGCAAACTATTCTCTCGAGTGGCGTGAAATGCTTGCGCCATCAGTTGCAGCGAGGAGAGTTCCAAACATCGTGACTAGGGATAGTTGCTTTTCCAGCGTTTGACAGAGAGCTATAAAAATTAGTGAGAAGTGCTGCAAACATTGCTATTATTGCTTATTTACCGCTGTTTGATTGCGAGCGATCAATTAGTGAGAAGTGCTGCAAACATTGCTATTATTGCTTATTTACCGTTGTTTGATTGTGAGAGTTGAGTCAGTGAAAAGTGCTGCAAACATTGCTATTATTGCTTATTTACCGCTGTTTGTTTGCGAGCGATCAATTAGTGAGAAGTGCTGCAAACATTGCTATTATTGCTTATTTACCGTTGTTTGATTGCGAGCGATCAATTAGTGAGAAGTGCTGCCAACATTGCTATTATTGCTAATTTACCGCTGTTTGATTGTGAGAGTTCAGTCATTGAGAAGTGCTGCAAACATTGCTATTATTGCTTATTTACCGCTGTTTAATTGCGAGCGACCAATTAGTGAGAATTGCTGCAAACATTACTATTATTGCTTATTTACCGCTGTTTGATTGCGAGCGATCAATCAGTGAGAAGTGCTGCAAACATTGCTATTACTGCTTATTTACCGCTGTTTGATTGTGAGAGTTCAGTCATTGAGAAGTGCTGCAAACATTGCTATTATTGCTTATTTACCGTTGTTTGTTTGCGAGCGACCAATTAGTGAGAAGTGCTGCCAACATTGCTATTATTGCTAATTTACCGTTGTTTGATTGCGAGCGACCAATTAGTGAGAAGTGCTGCAAACATTGCTATTATTGCTTATACACCGTTGTTTTGACTTTGATCATCAATTGGTTTAAGTGAGTATTGCTAGTTTATAGTTGTTTTCAAATGTTTTTAGTGTTCTCGCATTTAGTAAACTTAGTAGTTGAGTGTCGGCGGCAAACTGTATTGATCTTGCCTTATATTTTTGCCGTGGGTGAGTAATAATATTAGTTTTATTTTTTATTCGTCGTGTGTTTGTTTTCTGCCATAAAGGAAATGTTTTAGTGTTTTTTTTACACCTCTGAGGTTCCGAGATTTGAATCTCCAATGTTCGTGCCGGCGAGCACGTGGTCTAAATGTCAAGCTCATATAGTGTGGTTTTCCGGTGATGGGGAGGTCGGAGAAAGAATCCCAGTCGACTGATTGAGGTTGCTTTTTCCCTAAATAGTTTCCTTAATTCCCTTGACTCAAATTCGGGCATATTTTATCTAAATACAATCTTGCTCATTTCCACCACATTAGCGTAACTGATAAGTATACATGCGTGTAACTCGAATGGGTTGTAAGACATGGTGAAAAAAAACCTCCATTAAAGATTAAGATGTTTGTATAGTAGCTGTTGTCTAGAATCACAATAAGCATGAGATCTTACCTACTCTAATACGCCAGGGGGGAACTTTTAAACTATTATAATCGGTGAGAATTATCCAATAAGTTGAACTCGTTATTTTTTAATATCTAATTTAATGTATTCATTCAAAAAGTGTAAATAGAGCTAATCACGCTTTATTTAACGTCTTTAAATCTCTCTCTCTCTCTTCGATCTTATTATATTGATAAAGTAATAGTTTGTCTGTCATGAGCATAACGCGATATCTACAGCAAGCAGAGGTTTGAAATTTTAAAATTAGTAGCCCCTGTGCACTAACATGTGCACCTAGAAGCCGTAATTCTAACATTTTGACTAGGTCTTTTTTAATCACTCAAAAAACTGGGTTGAAAGTACAAATGCGACGGGTAACGCAAGGCTTAACGGCACTAATTTTAAAGTTACCTTCCACGTACAGTTATTAAACTAAACACATCTCTCCCTAACAACTCCGGGTTATTCAACTGTTATAAAACAGCGATAGAAAAGTAGTCGAAGCACAAGATTTATCAGTCTCACCTTATTAGTGAGGGACCTGCCTCGGTGGCGTAGTTAGCTAACACGCTAGTTTCGTGTTGAGCTAGACTGCTGAGGACGGGGAGATCGTGATTTAAATCTCGGTCGGGAGGGTGGGTCCTAAATGGTTTTCCACTATCCCTCCACGTAAATGTGGGTTCACTTCCTCTAAATTCAACTGTCCCAATTCCTAACCCATTAGCGTGATTAGTACTTAAGCGTATAAATCGAACGGGTAGTAAGACGCGATGCTAAGTAAATAAAAAAATAGTGAGGGAGAAAACTCGCATACTTTATGTGTATTATTATTATTAGCACAACGTCTTACTACCCGTTCGGGTTATACGCACTTACGCTAATGTGCAATGGTAGGGTGATTGTTAGATAAAATGAAAGACCTACAGTTTAACGTGGAATCCGAACCACGGTAGAGGCCTGGCATTCCTCACATTCACAAGTTGTGATTAATACACGTCTTGTCAGAGGTGAAGGAAGGGTTTGGCAATCAGATAAATCTGTGCCGGGACCGAGGATTGAACCCCGGACCTCCCGCACAAAAGTCCAACATCTTACCCCTAGACCGCCAGGTCACCCTTACTCTATGTGATTTAGATAAATCATTTTATCCTTCAAAGCAAAGATTCTATCAACAATGTCTTCATAGGTAATTTCTTCATTGGATTACTATTCTATGAGAAAAGGTACTAACTAAAATATTTCACTTTTATGGTATTTCTTAAAACAAGTTTTTATTTTTTAAAACAAACAAAACTTATTTCCACTATAGGTTAAAGCAACATTAAGAAACTCACTTCGATGGCCGCTTGATCTAAAGCTCTATTCTCACAGTAGACTAGACTGCCTATTATGGGGAGATCTAGGTTCGAATCTCGGTCAGGTGTACTGAGGGTGGTTCCCCCAAAATTGTTTTCCACACTCCCTCCACGCAAATGTGGAGACACTTCCTATAAACATAACCTTTATCCCTAAAACTATTAACGTAATTAGTACATAAGCGTACAACCCGAACGGGTCGTAGGATGCGGTGCTAATAAAATATTAATCAATAAAGAAAACAATTTGAATTATTTTTTAAATACATTTTTAACTTTTTTATAGAAGGCATGAAAGATTTTCTTAATATTTACATTATTTTATTACTTTTTTTTCCGCGATGGATAAGGTGCATTTATTTTTTTAAATGACAAATCTTTGTACATTTATCTTGGGGTAGTATTAAACCAACTTTTAGTAAAATTTGAGGGGCAACATTTTAAAATATTCTTTACATTTTGAAGTTTCGACAAGGCAAAGAATTGAATATTATCGATATCTTGAAATTTGAGGTTTCCATCCATTGGAATTTTATATTCTACCGCAATAAATAAAAATACAATTCTGCATTTGAACTGCTTGGTTGTTTATTTCAAAGGTGTTCAGAAATAGTTTTTCCACAAATTGCCATCTGTTTAAGGCTTCGTGTCAGTAGCATTGGGGGACCATGCTTTCAGTAAGCAATCTCTGATTAGAAACTACTTGCGTTCAGCCAACGGTGAGGATAGACTAACCGAACTGTTCGCTAAGTTTGAATATTAAATTTGATTTTGTGAAGGAAATAAGTGTTGAGGATATTATTGATTAATTCACCGCAACGAAGGCTGGGAAAAATGTTCTTGAGTGATGTCGCCCAAGTATTTCAGTAAAAAGAATAATGTAATTTAATTATTGAAGGAATTTTTTTATATTGTAGATAGCTTAGTATTAGCTTAATGAAATGAGCTAAATTAAATTATTTTTTGTGAAAGGGGGCCTCCCAACTCTCGTTGCCCCAGCCCCCTTAAATCCTTTGGGTGGCCCCGCCACTGCATACCTGCAAGGTTGCAACGGTTAACCGTCTTCTAACAATCGAGTTTATTAGATTAGTTTGTTTAGCCAAATAATGAAAAAATAAGGGTATCACAAAAATATTAGAACCCTCTTCAGTGGACGCATGGTCTAAGGTGTCACTCTCGCAATATACTAGACTTCTGATGACGGGAAGATTGGTATTGGAATCCCGGTCGGGTGTACTGAGGATGGTTTAAAAAAAATGATTTTCCACTCTCCTTTCCCGCAAATGCGGGTACACGACCTATAAATTCAACTTTACTCATCCTTAGTTCATTAGCGTAATTAGTAAATGGCTTATATCCCAAACGGGTAGTAAGACGCGGTGCTAAAAAACTAGCTATTAAAAGCCATATGCAGCGTTATAAAAACACTTCTTTGATTGTAAGAGTTCTAAGAGGGGTCAAAACCAGATTGGGAATTTTTTATGTAAGTTATTCAGATGTTCCGACCAAGGCCGTAGCCTTCGGGGCGGGGGAGGGGGGGTACATCCCTCAATTGCCGGAGGCTAGGAAAAAATCTAAATATTAAACACCTATAGAAGCTCTCTGAAGTGTTTTTATGGTAAAATAAACCCCCTAATTGCTGACGGCAAGGACAACTGATAAAATATTAAACACCTATAGAATTTATCTGAAATATTTTTTTTATGGCAACATAACCCCAAACTACCGTAGGCTAGGAACAATTATTAATATTAAACACCCCTAGAAATGATCTGAAGTGTTTTTTTATGGCAACATAACCCCTAACTACCGTAGGCTAGGAACAATTATTAATATTAAACACCTCTAGAAGCTATCTGAAATGTTTTTTTATGGCAACATAGCCCCTAACTACCGTAGGCTAGGAACAATTATTAATATTAAACACCTCTAGAAATTATCTGAAGTGTTTTTTTTATGGCAACATAACCCCTAACTACCGTAGGCTAGGAACAATTATTAATATTAAACACCTCTAGAAGCTATCTGAAATGTTTTTTATGGCAACATAGCCCCTAACTACCGTAGGCTAGGAACAATTATTAATATTAAACACCTCTAGAAATTATCTGAAATGTTTTTTTATGGCAACATAACCCCTAACTACCGTAGGCTAGGAACAATTATTAATATTAAACACCTCTATAAGCTATCTGAAATGTTTTTTTTATGGCAACATAGCCCCTAACTACCGTAGGCTAGGAACAATTATTAATATTAAACACCTCTAGAAGCTATCTGAAATGTTTTTTTTTATGGCAACATAGCCCCTAACTACCGTAGGCTAGGAACAATTATTAATATTAAACACCTCTAGAAATTATCTGAAATGTTTTTTATGGCAACATAGCCCCTAACTACCGTAGGCTAGGAACAATTATTAATATTAAACACCTCTAGAAATTATCTGAAGTGTTTTTTTTATGGCAACATAACCCCTAACTACCGTAGGCTAGGAACAATTATTAATATTAAACACCTCTAGAAGCTATCTGAAATGTTTTTTATGGCAACATAGCCCCTAACTACCGTAGGCTAGGAACAATTATTAATATTAAACACCTCTAGAAATTATCTGAAGTGTTTTTTTTATGGCAACATAACCCCTAACTACCTTAGGCTAGGAACAATTATTAATATTAAACACCTCTAGAAGCTATCTGAAATGTTTTTTATGGCAACATAACCCCTAACTACCGTAGGCTAGGAACAATTATTAATATTAAACACCTCTAGAAGCTATCTGAAATGTTTTTTATGGCAACATAGCCCCCTAACTGCCGTAGGCTAGGAACAATTATTAATATTAAACACCTCTAGAAATTATCTGAAATGTTTTTTATGGCAACATAGCCCCTAACTACCGTAGGCTAGGAACAATTATTAATATTAAACACCTCTAGAAATTATCTGAAGTGTTTTTTTATGGCAACATAGCCCCTAACTGCCGAAGGCTAGGGAAATTTCTAAACATTAAACACCTCTAGAAACTCTCTGAAGTGCTTTTTATGGTAACACAGCCTCCTAATTTGTACTTGAACCTTAGTTTTGATATGGTTTGAACCATAAATAAAGCCATATATATATTTTGTTCATAAAATTTCAGAGGGGGGGAAGAGGGTTGAAACCGCCCCCCCCCCCCGCCTCCCACCACGCGACTACGGCTCTGGTCCCGACACTATTCACTCTCGATTGAAACATTGGCTGACAAGTGTTCTTTTATAATATTTATAACTTATTTATAATATTTATAATTTAATAGTGTTTAACAACCTCTGAACCATGAATACGGTTGGTTAGTAAAATATCGTAGGCTTTACATCTTAAAATAAGATACATCCTTTCCCTAATCTCATTTCTAAACAAAATCTTTATTACAGACGTTTATCTGAAATAAAATAATTAAGATTTCACTTTAGATAGTTTTTTCACCCTCTAGTAATAACATATTTTCTTTGAATTGAAAAATGACACCTGGACACGGGAATCGAACCCGGAACTTTTGACTTAATAGGCCAACGTTCTTACCACTGAGCTATCCAGGAGTCGTCCCGTACCCAGGGTCATTCTTCACTCATATTTTAAGACAGAGTCTGTGATGGACGTGCGGAAATCGTCAGCTATATGTGAGTGATCAATTAAGATCACGAGCTATCAGATAACGAACCCAAAGGTCCCAGGTTCGATTCCCATTTTCAGGTGTCGTTTTTCAATTTAAAGGCTATGCTATTTAGATGCGACTATAACTGTATGTATAAAATATAATAGCTTTTTTATTAATTTTAATCTATAATAACATCTTTATTTTTTTCGTATTAGTTCTCCAGATGTTTCCATAAACAAAAATAGATTTTTGACATTTTCACAATTACCGGTATAAAATACATTCTTTCATCAGGAGATAGTTTTTTTCTTACAATTTTTGACGAAACGTTTATATCTATATGTTTGATATTTCAATTTGATCATACCTATCTGATAGTGTTAACCCTTTATTTCCAAACCAGTGCTACCTAAACTGAAGTTCGTAACCCCCTGGAGTAAGAGAAGTAGGCCCACCAATGAGTTTTACCAAAACATTAAAATATGTTTTGATAATTTTACGCTTGATAAACAAATTAACACATATTGGGACGTGATATCACTAACTTTTATAAGCCTTTCTTCCTCTCTACCGCGGCTTTGTTTGATATACCACTAAAACTCTATTATCATTTGGGACTACTTTTTATACAGGGTGTTTCGCCTAGTCTCGGCACCTGAGTGCTTCTCATACACAAATTACGTCCATTAGTTTGAAAGTTATAAGGGAAACTCAGGGGCTGAGCGCGAACGAAACATCCTGTACTTTACGACAGTGTGGTCCAAGTGGGGGCCCACGCTCACTCAAGATGCTGCCCTCAAACTAAACTGGAGAAAAATTAAATGGAAACCCTCGGTGGCAGATGTGAAATAGCTAATGATTCAAATTTAATTTAAAAGATCATGATTACATTTTATCATACATTTATTTGATTAATGAAAATATGTATACATATATATTTTTAATGCTAAGCTGTTTTGTGAAAGTGTGTATTTCAAAATACATTTTTGGGAGATTAATAAACTTTTTCGGCACTAGAATTTGAAAAATTCTACCAACAAAAAAAAAATACAATTTTTATAAAAGTAGTGACCCGCCTCGGTGGCGTAGTTGGCTAACGCGCTAGTCGTGTTGAGCTCTACTGCCGAGGACGGGGAGATCGAGGTTCGAATCTCGGTCGGGTGAACTGGGGGTGGTTTTCCTAAATGGTTTTCCACTATCCATCCACGCAAATGCGGGTTCACTTCCTATAAATTCAACCTTCACGATTCCTAATCCACTAACGTAATTAGTACTTAAGCGTATAACCCGAACGGGTAGTAAGACGCGGTGCTAAATAATAATATAAAAGTAGTGAAAATAATTGTTTATTGAGTGTTGTTTGTAGGCCTATTAGTGTAGGCTCATTTGTAATTTCGTGTATTTTTGATTTGTTAAAAGCAACAACTCACTTGATTTCGAAATAAGGTATAATAAGCTTTAAAAAAAATTAGGGTGACCTTTTTTTTAGCATTATAATGATATAAAATCCAAGATGGCATCCAAATGGCTGCCGTTCAGCAACATTTCATTATCTTCGTAAGTAAATATGATAAAATTACACACAATATCTTTAAATATATGTTTTCTGGCACAAGAAAACTAATGGAATCATCAAATTTAGCATAAAGGTATTATTAAAGGTTTTATAATGTAAGCATTTTCAATCAGATATTAGCTTTTAATTACAAAATATCTATGTAAAATGTATTAATTGAATCAATGAATGAATCTAACTACATACAGAGAAATAAAAAATAGTTATTAAAGAGTTAGTCTTTTTAGTAAGTATATTCATCACAATCCTCAGTTATCCTTGGTTGGCTAGGTTTATTGTTGCAACTAAAAACGCAGCATCTATAAATTTCTGTACATTGAATATCGTTCTTGCGGCAGCTACACCATCCTTAACATCAATTTTTGCATCCACACTTTATCAATTGCAAAATAACCTCATGAACAGGTGGATTCAACCATCGAGCAGGATAGAAGTGGTTCGAACCTACGTCAAACATCCAACAAATTGCATCTGGTGCTCGAAGGCATGGGTGATTTTCATTAGCTTTCTTCCACATCATGGATATGTCCGACGAATGTGCAGATCCAATGAACCATAAGTTAGTGGAAGGTCTTCTCCTTAGGCTGCACTTCTCCTTAGGCTGCACGATTTGAATACAGGGACCAACGGAGCTAATGTACTTTAGTGTGGCTATGCGATCGATACAAAATGCAGACAAAGCTTTCCAACGGTGAGCATACATCAGAGGGAAGATCATTGTCATTCCCAAGCGTTATTATTGAGTCCTGAATCTCATCATCACAGCCTATAAATGTATTTAAATACCAATATTTGGTTCTGCCAGCAAATCTAACAGAAACATCACACCCCATTAGAGCATGAAACCCCAACATTTCAGAAGTACCCTTTTTGTCCTAAAATTGTTATATATGCCCTGAACAGAAATGTTCCTCTTTTGTCTTCCCTTCCCTGTGAGGAAGATTATAGACACGGGTAAGCGTGGATATTTTGTGTGAACAAGCAACAAGATATCAATGTCTGGAGAATTAACCCCAAACTCTGCTGCACTGGGAACAGATAGAGCATACAACACTAGTAGTATGTCAGCCTCTTCTTGGCTGCGAGCTAGAAGCGGGTCTGGAATATCAACATTGTCCTTTGTTTGTGTTCCCCAGGTCACCATACTTCTATTTAATCTGTTTTTAAGCTCTTGCTGAAACATACGATCTTGTTAGCTAAGTATTCTGTGAGCTCTGCTTTAGTCCTGTTATCTGAGAGGAAATTCTTCAGGGTCTATCGATGTGAATCCAGCAAAGCCTTTGGTGATACAGAAGTTTCCCTTCTTGAATCCAGCCCAAATCTCCGGATGCTCCTTTTCCGTTTGTTGCAATGTTGAAATGTATATTGGTAGAAGGCGAGCATAATTTAAATGATCATGGGCAAAGAAGTAATTTATAAATGAGTCTACACTCTGGATATCTATCAATATGTCTCGTTGTATGGTGGCTCAAACAAATTTCAGAAGGGCCTCAAACTGCTTCATGTAGTTTCCAATGAAATGCTTCATCTTGGTTGCTGTGCCTTCACATTGTTTGATCTTTAGAAAAATGTCTTGCGATTCGAACATTTCGATTGTTTTTGCAGTGGCATCACTAAGATTATGTCTTCTGTCTGAATCAAAATTTACGTTTGCTAATAGGCTTGTCTCAAGAGAATGTAAGTTCCCTTAAAGAAAGATTCTTCCCCTGGCAGAAGTTTCAGAAATTTCTGGAAGTAAAAATTGTGCAAAGCAAGCAAGTTAACTGTATGAGATTCCTCAATACATGTTTTCTGTTGATGGTTTGTATTAATGTTGTAAGGGAGTAAATATTCACACCATATTCAAATACAGCAAACGGTAACATTTTCGTCATTAATAAATTTAAGCTATTAGAATGCCCAGAAAAAAAAGTCACCCTATTTTTTTCTAATGTTTATAGTATCTTATAACAAATTAAAGTAAGATTTTGCTTTTAACAAAAAAATATAATTTTTTTAGTGACAAATGAGCCTACATTATATATTAAATTGTTGGGATTACTAAATATATATTCGGCTCGTGGTGCAAACTGATAATCAGATTTGTCCATTGGGTTGCAAAACTCTGAACTACCCCCTCCCCCTTTTTTATACGAGATAGCAGGTATTTGTTTCTTTTTTAAGCACCGCGTCTTACTCCCGTTCGGGTTATACGCTTATGTACTAATTACACTAATGGTTTTAGGGATTAGGAAGGTTATATTTATAGAAAATGTACCTGCATTTGCATGGAGAGAAAGTGGAAAACCCTCAATACCCCGACCGAGATTTGAACCAAGATCTCCCCATCATCGGCAGTCTAGTCTACTGCGAGAGTAGCGCGCTAGACCATGCGGTCACCGAAGCGGGCTATGTTGTTTCCTTTCTAACGGAGAGTTATGAGAGTTACGTAACTGACGAGAGTTTAGAAAGCACTTGGCGAGATAGTTTTGTGTGTCGCAATGTAACAGTATTGTATGTATAGCATGCTGGTTACGTTGCAGGCAGCCTCTGGTTCGACTCCCAGAATGGATGATGACGATACGGGCACCTCAGTGCAGTTGCACGTGTATGATCTCACCAATGGAATGGCCGCTATGATGTCACAGATGCTGCTTGGTGAGTAATACGCCTATACATATTTTACACTTAAGTAAAGTTTTTCTTTTCAATCTTCTTCCCTAGAATCATTTGGCAATGGACTCAATTAATCGCCAATACTAGAAGTGTTATACTAATTTTGAAGCAAACCACATTTCATTTTCCTTTGCTGATGGGCTTACATACGCCTTCTAAAGGTTGTCGGCCACTAACGATCCCGTCGAGTGCTATTCAACTTGCTTGAGGGAGGATCCCGACAACGCCCATCATCTTTGCTTATTAAGTACCTATTCTTTGAGAATAGCGATGTTTTCTCTCATTCAAAGGTCATTTTGTGAGGTCTCTCTTAACTTATAATACTTTGTAAGTAGATTAAATAACAAAGCTATAATTTTTGTCATTTACAGTTGTAGCCGCATATAAATATCATATTCTTTAGAATGAAAAACTACACCTAGACATGGGAATCGAACCCGGGACATTTGTTTGGTTTCAGTGAAGAATGGCCCTGAGCACGGTACGATTCCTGGATACCTCAGTAGTTAGAGCATTGACGTACTAAGCTAAAGGTCCCGGGTTCGATTCCCATGTCCAGGTATTATTTTTCAATCCAAAGAAAATTTATAGGTAGGCTTAGACAAATATTGTCGAGGACGTAAAATTAATATCAACACACAGGTTTCAAATCGTTGCAGTTACGGCACTCGCCATATGGAGGGACCACAGTTCAATTATTTTATTATTATTATTATTATTATTATTATTTAGCACCGCGTCTTACTACCCGTTCGGGTTATACGCTTAAGTACTAATTACGCTAATAGATTAGGAATTGGGAAGGTTGAATTTAGAGGAAGTGAACCCGCATTTGCGTGGAGGGAGAGTGGAAAACCATTTAGGAAAAACCACCCCCAGTTCACCCGACCGAGATTCGAACCTCGATCTCCCCGTCCTCGGCAGTCGGGCTCAACACGACTAGCGCGTTTGCCAACTACGCCACAGAGGCGGGTTTCAATTATTTTAAATTAGTTGAAAAATGACACCTGGACAAGGGAATCGAAGCCATGATTTTGGATTACCGCGTCATTCCTTTACCACTGAGCTATCCAGGAGCACGTAGAAGCTTTCTAACTTTCTCTCCCATTTGGTTGGCGGAGTAGCTCCCCTTTTCTTGCAGGGTGATCACTTTTTTTTTATAAAATATTATCAACATCTTCAATGGCGGACTGGGTCTAAAAATATTGGTTGCCAGGAAACAAAGGGGGCCCACTCACAACTACAAGGCTATCATTTCATTTTTATAAGAAATAAATAGCATTAAAAATATATATAAGTGTAAAAAGGTACAATTAAAATTTTTGTGAAATAAGTGCATACTTTTTAGTATTGCAGTATACAGTAGGTACTAAGTGTAAATACAGATTGTTATAGTTGAAGTTTTAATTTTTTTTAAAATTTAAATAAATTATGGATTTTTTAAGTAGTTTGCTTGTACTAAACATTTTACACATTAACAGATAGTTCGAAAGCATATTTCATGCAGTCCTTTATATTAAGAACAATCTTTTAAATTCATTTGATGATTGTGCGAATCTGTCAATAATTGCTTCTGCATCCAATTCATCTAATAATTCCTTTTCAATTGATAGCAACATGTATAATTCCAAGTTCTCCTATGACAGTGAATTTCTTAGCCTTATCTTTATAATCTTTATTCTTAGCCTTGTCTTTATGATCTTTAACTTTGAAAATGTCCTCTTACATTGGACTTGAGTAGTTGATAGTGTGCAGATGACTTTATAAAGTTAATAAAATTTATCATACGCCTTGTCATGAAGTCTGTCGGATACAAGAATTTTTAGTACAGCCGATGTGCAAGTGCTACAAATTTAACACATTGTTGCGACTAACTTTAATACATCAACGTTCGAAGCAAAATAAAACAATTTCAATATTACTTTATCTTTGCTAATTTAAGGAGAGAGCTTAATAATACCTTCCATTGCTTCATCTTCAAGGCCTTTCTCTGCAATAGTTTTAAACTTTGCTGAGTCAAAGCAGATTAAATCCTTGTAAACCCTTTTGTGTTGTACGAAGCGTGACTCTAGTGACTGGGCAGTTTACAATGCGGTTAATGTAAGGTGATCTTAGCTTACAATTCCACTTCTACACCAAATTGTAAGGTTGTCGTTGAACTAACATACATAATCATCCCATCTAACACTAATATGTTAGGTGGCCTAGCTTGTTGCCCTCTTTGACACATATAAGAGATCGATGACTAATATTTCAATCATGATATCCGAATGTCATGACCTAGGTTCGCCGTCGGAGAACAGGGGTACATTGTTCTGTAATGTGTGAATTTTTATTTTTAAGATTACAATACATTAATAACAAGAAAGACTCACTGTTTTATTTTACAACAATATTCGTTTTAAAACATACCTTATAATAATATAATGCCAACCGCCAGTTGAAATGAACCATAGCTCAGTAGTAGTCAATACTAATGTACCGTTGCCCAGGAGATTCCCGGATGTACTAATCGTACATCCTTTCCGTGGAAGCTCTTTCCATGTTCCGATGAGATGAGTTGATGGTGATAGTAAGTATGAGGGTGGGAAACCAGTGAAAATTCTTAAGCCTAACTTACGTCTAATTAACTAAACCCTGGTGACCGTTGGGATAAATTCCCATTCGGGTAAGATACCCAAGGTACCAGTTAGTTGGTAATCGAACTCAGGGCCCCTGGACTCGTAGCCAGGTGCACTAACCACTACAGCACGAGGGCAGTTACCTCGTCAATAATGTCATAAGAGTTCATATCCACAGCCAGCCCTTGTTCGATGAATGGGACCATAAGGTGTTGTATTAACCACTACTCTTGGAATAGCCATCGACATGGTTTCTAAAATAAAGTTAGATTTTTTTTGGCACTACAACTTTTCCTCGTTTTTTAGGCCAATCGGGGGAGGAGGGGTGGCAAGGCACCCACGGTACCCATACTGCGCACGCCTATGTTTGTTTAGTTTAGTTTGATTTATTACCCTAACATTAAAAAAACTCGGATATTGTTAAAGGAAATGGCCGTTAAAAAAAGACTCCCCCATACACCGCGTTACTTTAGTTTTTTTAAAGGGAAAGTGTAGGCATTGAGGCGTTTCTTTTGTAAACTCGAAGTCGTCCAGGGCTGACTTGTTAGTGCAATCTTCCTGGATAGCCGGGCGACTAGAATAGAATCCCGCGAGGCAATCTGGGAAGGAAACTCTTTCTTTTAGACCAGGGGTCGGCAACTTTTAGTAATGTTGTGCCGAGGTAATATTGCAAAGTCGCTCAACGTGCCAACCAACCTAAGCCCACCCAAATAGTATATATTTTTATACTAGTTGACTTGTACAACTATTAAAACAAATTTAAGTTGATCATGTAAAATGTAAATGTGACAGGTTTTTAAATCGAATACATTAAATAACTACTGTTTCTTGAATATTTAATATTTCAATATAAACCAAAATAAATTCAAAAGTTGCTATCTCTCGCTTCAGGGTAATTGTTTTATCTATAGAGACACAATCTCCTGGCGACGTTGGAGGATATACACGGGTCTCGTGGGTCTTGTGGGTGGGGGTAGGGAAGGAAGATGGGTGAGAAGACATAGGCTGGGGCAGAGGGGGCTTTTGTGTGTAGATGGTAGCCCTCGGGGCTCAAGGGGAAATAGGAGTAGATGGGGATCGAGTGGTTGGTAAGGGGAGATGACAAAGAAAGGAAGGAGCGAACTTAAGGGTAGGGAATCTGATCAGCGTTGGGGTGGAGTGAGGAGTTTGTGGGTCTTAATGTTGACGTTCGGGCAGAAGAAGGTTGACCTTTGGGTGGAGTATTATTTTTTTCGCAGAGTTCTTCAGTTTCTCTCTGTGGGCCTTGACGAAGCGGTGGGCGTAGCCCATACCGTGGGATAGCCGGGAAAGGGACAAGTCGGACGAAATAAAAAAGACAAGATAAGAGGATGGGAAGGGGAAAAGGTGTCGCGGAGGAGGTCCCGGCAACGTGAGTCGTGATGGGGACGGGTGGGGAAGGTCCCGGCAACGTGTGTTGCGGTGGGACAAGAGAAGGTCCCGGCAACATGTGTCGCAATGGAACAGGAGGAAGTAGTGAGATATAGAATTATTAGACAATATGCTCTTTATGATATTGGACAATTCTTGCTCTTTAATAAATATTCACTTTTTTGTGACCGGTGGCGAACCAGGGTTTGGTAGCCACTGAGTTCTGAGTCGAAGTCAAAGTCGTAATAGCATGCTCCGATGCTTCCTGAAGGGGAGACCGAGAGCAAATTCCTGCATTTACTGACTTATTGATAACACCGTGTGATTCCCAAGACATAAACTAACGGTCGCATTTCAAGATGGTTCTGAAACAAAAAAAGACATAAGTGGGGAAAAAGTTATATTTTCTAACCGAATAAGGGTTTTTAGAGCTACGTGCGGAGAAACTACTCTATGGGGGGCTGGGTGAGAGCCTCCCAAACTACTGATTTACACGTCTCGCTTATCCAAGCAAGGCTTTGCGGACGTCGGTGGCACTCTCCAGGGTCGATGACGTTGTTCCCAAGCTCCTTGATAAGAGGATTGGTGGCATTAGGAAGCCTGGCGTAGAAATACTGTGCCAACTTCTGAAAGGGGTCCTTAATGGTAGGCATCCCCAGGACACGATGCAGAGCCACATTGTGAACGCACCTGGGTGCTTCCACAATGATCCTCAGACACGTGATCTGGAATACCTGCATCCTCCTCATATACGTGCCCGCCAGGTGGCCCTAAGCGGGACGGGTATAGTCAAGGATCGGCCTGAGCAACTGTTTGTACATTGTCAGGCCTTTCCTTGTGGACAAAGCATCGAGTGACCCCTTGATGGTGGAAGTTATGAACTCCGCACCGCGATCGATTTATGCTGCTCTTCGAAAGGTAGGGGTGGGTATCAACCTCTCTCTCAACACATTCGTGAACCTGTCCTAGTCAGTGCGCTTAAGGTCAGATTTTTTGGGGGTCTATGGAAGTCACTGCATGACCCAGGTTCACGAGAACGGGATTGTGATCCGATTCTAGCTCAGCTAGAGACTTCAGCACTAATCGACCTCTGATTACTCTGGAGACAACGAAGTTGCAGATGTCCGGGAAACCAAGGGGATTATGAGTGAAGTGGGTGGGAGTGGGAGAGCTGGAGGCCACTGAGCCGTGTAGATCTATGACGTCACGGAGCAATTCGCCGTAAGCGCACATAATCTTAAAGCCCAATGGAGGGTGCTTAGCGTTGAAGTCACCACCGATTAAAACAGGCGTGATACCTCGAAGCAGTGCTTCCTTGTCAGCCATAGTAGCCCTGTCGAACTGACGGTAGGGAGGTAAGTAGATGGAAATGAATCGCACTGAGCCGGTAGGATAGCCGTTGCTTCCATGTGTTGGAGGGGAGGAAGAAAGAGGACGCGATGGTCAAGGCCCCTTACGACCAGGACCACCGTCCCATCCCTGCCCACATCCCCCACTTGGTCGCTCCGATAGCAGATAAACTCTGCTAACGAGAACCTCATTGCGGTGCGTAAGTGGGATTCTCCCAACAGCATTACGTCGACACAATGCTTTGCCAGGAAGCTTTCAAGCTCACCCTTCTCCCTCGCGCTCAGCCTTCTTCCTCGCACTCAGCCTTCTTCCTCGCACTCAACCTTCTTCCTCGCGACTCAATTGTTGTTCCAGAGTGTGACGTGAGCTCCTTCAGCACTGGTGGTCCCGTTTTCGGGTGCACTGTAATGAGAGACCAGGTAGAGGATGATGTGCTCCATGACCAGGTTGCCACGGTTACTCCTTGGATATTCCTGGACCTTCCTCAAGATACTCCAAGAAAAGGCCCATGGAACCAGTTTCGGAATGAACTTGAGTAGCTCAATACACTTTGCTTTGCACTCTCACTCTCTGCAGTAGATGTGGGGAGTGGGAGGGATAGAAGTGGGGAATAGTAGGAATGGGTTGAATGGGTTTAAGGGGGTGGGGATGGAGGAGCGAGGGATTGGAGGCGACAGAAGGGGTCGGGATGGGTAGAGGAGCGGTCTTGGACGGGTCCTCGACCGAAAGGAAAGAACCAAGTACGACTGGTTCTGGAAGGGTGGCTTTGGCAAGTGACTCGGCATGGAGTGGAGAGGTTGGTCTCCCTGACATTGCACTGGTGAAAGATTTCACCAGTGGCGGCTTCGGTGTTGGATCTGGAGTCACGGCCACCTTCCGTACCGCAACGTGCCCCAACTGCTTCTGGCCTTCGCTTAGACGATCCATCCTCCCTTCTTGAGTCTTGGAGGCTCTTACAATCCATGCCGCCCGCAAGGACTTGTACGTAGGACAAACCCGCCAAGCCGAGGAGTGGGCTCCTGAGCAGTGCAGGCACTTCGGGGAGATCGTCTCCCCTCCGGACACCCGCCCCTCTCGTGGTCACCACCACAGAACCCGCACCTAGGATTAGCGCGGCAATCCTTCCGCACATGACCAAACCGGAAACAGTTCTTGCACTGAACCGGGTCGCCGGGAGACTTTCAATTCTCCATCCTGACGTGGATCCCGTACACGACTGATATGAGGTACAACCTTGCGGTCTGCTCCCCGGGGGTCAGTTAGGCAACGAAGTTCGGCAACCGCTACCTTTCTCCGGTCTTCCGGTCCCGTTTTCACTAGGAGAGAATCTGGGTGATGGATTTCACGGGGAAACCCATCTCCACCAGTTCTTCTTGGATGTCGCCAGGGTTCGTCCGAGTCAGGAGCCTGACTAGTCGCTCCCGTCCCAGCTCGTAGGACCAATGCTGGATCCCAAAGCTAGGCAATTACTTTTTGAGGGTGGGGTAAGCTTCCTCCGACCCGCACTGTAGGCGTACTCGATCCCCTGGCTGCCTGACAGTCTCCACATGCTCTCGAACCTTGGACTTAATGGCCTTCGCCACCTTGGAGTAGTCCTCCACATCACACAAGATGATGGCAGGGATATTCCCCTTGGCTTTGTGAGCCGGCCCAGAACCACTAGTACCAGGCTGGGGTGAAGCTCGGCTTAGGTCGTTACCCTTAGGTTTCCGCCGCTTCCCACCTTTACCCAACGCTGACACACCCTGTCCCGGGCTACCGTTGGCCTCACTTTCATCAGCAGAACTACCGCCTGAATGGTTATGGTTGCCCCCCGGTAGCTTCCTGGTGTTTCCGGCCATACCTCTTCGGTGGGGTCCTACTGTCTGAAATCCCTCAGATTCATCATCGGACCTCTGGCTTGAATCGTCACGCGTCAACAAGATCTATGATCCTAAGATTGTACCTCAACGTCTATGGACTCGCATGAGCTGTCGACACGCGCGAAGCGTGGGATCCTATCTTCAGAGTCTAAAGAAAATTCAGCTGGGCGTTTCTTTCCTATCGACACCCCCTGGCGGAAGGTGTCGGAGTTTACGCGGGCTTTTCAGGCCCTTGCGATTATGCTCGCGTCAATGCCTCTTACAGTGGTCTTTACCGGCAAAAGACTGCTAGGCTCCCCCTGGTCAGGATTTTGCACCGTTATGTTTCCACCCATCGTGCTAGCGGGATCTTTTGCCTTTCTTTCCGGTTTGTGGGCTGTCGGCCCTGCCCTGAAAAGGGCCTCCAGTAATTTTTGGCCATCAGTGGCACGCACACCTCCGGTAGCTGGAGTGGCCCCACTGGACTCATCTGCGCTGGCATCGCTGCCGACGTTTTGTATGGGGCTGGCACTTATCCCCGACCGAGGCCTGAGGAAGCAATACCGGATGCCCTGGTGGCTCCGCCGGTGGCACGCTCGCCTGCGGTATTTAGAGTGTTCCCGCTGACTTCACTCTTGCCAATTGCGCCCACCTCTCCGGTAGTTGGCCGCCCTAGAAAGGGCCTGATCATCACTCGCCCTGAGAACGGCAAGCTACTCTTGGTGGATGCCACCAGTTGCACGCTCACCTCTGATAGTTGAAGGGGCCTCACTGGCTTCGCCCGCGCTGAAGTTATCGGTCATGAGAAGGACTGATTTCTCCCAGTGGTTGCCACTTTCGCCCACCTCCCGGGTGATTAGGTCATGCTGGCAGAATTTTTGACCCTTGGAAAGGGCGTTTTGCCCATAGCGCCCACCACCCCAGTAATTGAGGAGGTCATGCAGGCGGGCCTAGTGGTCCCCGAGGGGACCGCAGCCGCTAAAGACTCGGCCCGGCTGATTTTTGAGCAGGAGGCTCCCGCTTGCTGCCAGGCACGAGCTACTTCCTGACCGGAGCGGTTTTGAGTCATCGCGAGTGAAGGCTCTCCACCTCCCCGGTTATGATGGGCTGCCCAGGCTACTCGATCCCGGTCGTTGCTCCGCCAACCGCCGACATCTTATTCCTTCACGGGGCTGATCGCTTCCTGGGCCCGGGATTCTTCCTCGCCTCATCCGGTGGTCTTCTCCCGACCCCGATGCCCACTCCTTTCTTCATATTCACCGCTGTTCTATCGCAGGACGTAGATCAGCAGACGCTAAAGCCAGGAACACGTAAGGGAGGCAGGACGACACCTTGCACTCCCATGAGTTCTGAGCGTAAAATCCCCGTGTTTAAACCCTCCAATGCTGCCTAGCCTTGTCCATTGAGAAGAGGGGAAGCTTCCCATTGGCTTTCAAGAATGGGAGAGAAAGTGGCCGCCGCATAAGCCAATAGAATTGGGAGGAGTGTTCTCATTGGTGTAGAGTAAAGAGTGGAGTGGCACAAGCAGTAAAGAAGGTTGTTGGCGCGGTCTGTGCAAGTGTGGGGAAAAAAAGACGTGAAGTTGACAATGGCCGAACAATGAGGCACAACAAAATTATAATTTTTTTTGTTTCCAAATTTCAAAATAACGTCTTCAGAACTTAAATTTTGCAAAACACATTATAACTTGTTGTCCCTCACTGTTGAGTCAGCCCCTTGTCTCTTTCCTCCGCACTTGCACAGGCCGCGCCATCCAACCTCTCTACTGCCTGGACCGCTCCACAGTCCATGTCTTCGAAGACGTCCGTGACGAGTGCACCTCTATACACAGCGCCAAAGAGAACTCTGCCTCTATTGGCTCGCGTGATGGGCACTTACATGCACCAATGGGAAGCCCCTGTTTCTCCCATTGGACAAGGCCAGGCAGCAGTGGAGGGTATTTAACACGGTGATTCCTTGGTCTCAAGACCAGTCAGCCAGTCAGACTCGGTCATTTAGCCTCGGGGAACCACACTTATACGAAAGAGCGAATAAATTGTCGTTTGCAGCAAATGTTATCACTCTTCTCATTCCACCGCAATCCCCCTTCACCTCCCACCGCGACTTTACGTTGCTGGTGCTCTACCCTACCTCCCACCGCGACTTTACGTTGCCGGGACGCTATCCTACCTCCCACCGCGACTTAACGTTGCCGGGACTTCCTCATGTTCCACCGCGACTCACGTTGCCGGAACATCCTTTCGTTCCACCGCGACTCACGTTGCCGGAACATCCTTTCGTTCCACCGCGACTCACGTTGCCTGAACATCCTTCCGTTCCACCGCGACTCACGTTGCCGGAACATCCTTCCGTTCCACCGTGACTAGCGTTGCCGGAACACACTCGCCTACCTCTTTCCTACCCACGCGGGTCTGACTACGACGTCACCGCCGTCGGGACTTCAACTACATCAACCAGTTACCCTCCAAATCGAAGGGATGGATAACAGTTCTGGCACCTAAACGTGGGGCGACTCAAGACATAGGACGGATGTCCAACGGACCAACGACACGACCCCAGAACACCACACAACACTTCCGGGAGTGAACAAAACCCGGTGGCGCCCAAAGACAATCTCATCAAATAAGACAAGACAACCTCGCCGGAGAAGACAAGATGGCTATGACCAGAAGTCAAAAGTGTACCAATCCATCGTGTACCCCAGGAGGGGACCGACACTACGTGAACTGCACATACTGCCAAAAGCCCTATCATCACCTATGCATTGGGTGGGAAGACGAGCCACGTGACAACAACGAACCAGTCTACCGTTGCACTACCCGCGTTGAGTCACCAGTGGAAATACGTTATTGCCCAGGGTTAACCTGTACTGGAGAAAATGGCAGAGAAATTACCTGCGAGGACTGTCGACGATACTACCACTACCAGTGCCTGGGATGGAAAGATGAGCCCAAGGACCTCAGGGGCCTCTTCTTCCGATGTCCGCCGTGCCAACGGTCCACCTCATCAACCACCAGCGCACCACCATACCGGCCACACCCGACTACCAACTACCAACGCCCGTGTTCAAGACCTTACCACCTACCAGCTCTACCAGACTTTCACGGTCGAGGGCATGAAGACCCTACTACCTTCACTCAACGCTGTGAACTCAGCTCAGAACCGCGCAAATAGACCCGCTAGAATGGGTACCTATAATCCAACAACAACTGAAGGACACTGCCGCCCAGTGGTGGAAACTTTACGGGGAATATATTACGACTTGGGAAGAATTCAAACAACGACTAACGCAACATTTTGCCAGCACATCCACCATAGCCTCCCTCCACGCGGAGCTATACGGGAAGGAACAAACACAGACCGAGCCTGTCGAGATATTCCTACGTCACAAGATACGGCTGTATCAACGCTTGGCCCCCACCATCCCCTCAACGGAGATAATCCCTGTGTTAATCGAACTAGTCCGACCAGGACTAAGACCTTTTCTTCGAGCCCCACACCCTCAAGAGTTAGAAGAACTTATCACTAGGGCTGTATCCGTGGAACGAGATCTGGCCAAAATTCCTGCAACAACGACGACACGCCCCATCAAGTACCCAACAACCACATCTGAACCGCGACCTCCAAGATGTTACCACTGTCCAGAGTACCATTTTCACCGTGACTGCCCAGTGCTAATCCAACGCCACCAAGAGAAGGAAAGACCGAGAAACAACCAAGCCAGAAGACAACAAAGCCCCACATCTGCGAGGCAGGAACCGGGGCCACCTCAATTAATAAACAGCGTCAATCCTTCTACATCCTAACCACTTCCAAGAATTCTGTGTGAAACTCCTCATGGTCCTCTACTAGCCCTATTAGATACAGGAGCTACCGCTAATTTCCTACAATATCAACACCTTACCCCTACAAACCGAAAACATTTAATTCCCTTCCCCACACCCATCCACCTAGCCAAGGTTGGAAGTGACCTCGCCATCCAAGGCCTGATAACTTTACCGCTTACTATGCAAACACTAGAAGTCGACGTCACATTCCTGGTGTCCAATGAGCTCCGAGAACCACTGATTTTGGGACAACCATGGTTTACGGAACAGAAGGCAATCCTGGACTACGAGAACAGCCGAGTACAATTTGGTAGCCATGAACGCCATACGCTGTACTGGACTCCAAGACTTAATGGAGATCCCCCTACGGTTTCTCAAGACAAAGTCAGGCAACATACCTTCATAGAACATCAAGAACAACTCCTCGGTCTACTGGACCAACACCGAGACAACACTCAGCGACCTCTACGTAAAAGACGCAGCATCCACCATCAAAGTCGACGCAAAAACAACGAGAACCCCAGCCAAGGAGCCACCCAGAGAGAAGAACGGGCGCGAGTCAATCAAACAAACTACCCACAACAGTACATCCACCCTCCGTCACGGCACGCCAAACCCTTCCATAACGGCGATCTAGTGCTAGTTCGAACCCAACCCCTCTTTAACGCTAATGAAGCCAACTACGCCGGATCTACCCCCAAATGGGAAGGACCTTACCCGGTGAATAAACAAATAGGAGGGATATACTTGGTTACCTACCCAAATGGACAAGCAAGAAAGAAACATAGGGGACAACTACGTTCTCCACCCCCTGGTGAGAACATCAGAGAACGACAGCTACAAGACCGACCCACAACAGAGGACCCCGAACCCACTACCTCTGAGGACACAAAAGGGCCGGACCCTCCCCTATCAAGCAATGCAGATGGAGTATTCGACTTCCTATTCCGCCAAAACATGGTGAGATTAAACAATACAGTGCGTGGCTACTCGAACCCAGTGCGTGACCCAAACCTCACAGTGCGTGGTCACAAAAACCAAGTGCGGGAAACAAACAGTACAGTACGTGGTTACGCCAACCCTGTGCGTGACGTAACCAAAACAGTGCGTGGTTACCATAAGACAGTGAGCGATTCCAACACCACAGTGCGTGGTTACACCGACCCAATGCGTGATGCGAACATCACGGTGCGCGGTAACACAACCCAGTGCGTGACGCAAACATCACAGTGCGCGGTTAAACAACCCTAGTGCGTGATGAAAACCACACCATGCGTGATTACACCCACTCAGTAAAACACTGTCAAAGTGTGGCCCTAGAAAGTGCCGAGTATGGGTTGTATATTGGTGGCCCTAGAAAGGGCCGATTATGGGTGGTATATTGGTAGCCCTAGAAAGGGTCAAGTATGGTCATTTTATGTCGTGTAAGTTTTGTTGTGTATTGGTGGCCCTGAAAAGGGCAGTTTTCTGTCACGTATTTGTTGGCCCTAGAAAGGGCCGTATTGTATTTCTTTTATCTGTCATATATTAACGTTTATTTTGATTATCTGTGATTACTAGGATAAGTTTTGTATAATATGATGTAATACTTTTGTAAACAAGGAGTCACCCCTGTGCAAGTGCGCAAGCCAGTGTGGGGGATTGTTGTCCCTCACTGTTGAGTCAGCCCCTTGTCTCTTTCCTCCGCACTTGCACAGGCCGCGCCATCCAACCTCTCTACTGCCTGGACCGCTCCACAGTCCATGTCTTCGAAGACGTCCGTGACGAGTGCACCTCTATACACAGCGCCAAAGAGAACTCTGCGGGGCCCCTCCGACTTCAGGAGGGCTGCGTGCCACTGGTGAAACCACCGGGGCATCCAGCGATGCGTCCTCGGGTCTAGGCCCGTTGACCAGCGCCGGCCCCCAGCAAAGCGCCGGCAGCAATGCCGATGCGGGCGTGCCCAGCGGGGCCCCTCCGGCTACAGGAGGTGAGCGTGCCGCTGGCAGCCAACAAGTACTGGAGGCCCTTTTCAGGGCCACCAGCCCGCAAACCGGGATGGACGGCGAAAGCTCCCGCCAGCACGATGGGTGGAAACCTAACGGTGCCAACGGAAGCCCTGACCAGGGGGAGCCAAGCCATCTGTCGCCGGTAAAGACCGCGGCAAGCGGCGGTGACGCACGCGTTATCGCAAGGGCCTCACAAGCCCGCGTCAACTCCGACACCTCCCGCCAAGGGGTGTCGGCAGGTAAAAAACGCCCGGCTGAGTTCTCTTCAGATTCTGAAGACCGGGTCACACGCTTCCCGCGTGTTGACAGCTCGAGCGAGTCCGTGGACGTGGAGGGACTATCTTCAGGATCAGACCTCCCGTTGATGCGAGGCGAGTCGAGCCAGGGGTCAGATGATGAGTCTGAAGGGTTTCAGACCGTAAGACCCCGCCGAAGGGGGAAGGCCGGCAACACCAGGAAGCTACCGGGGGGCAACCCTAACCATTTAGGCGGTAGCTCTGGTGATGAGAGCGAAAACGGAGGTGGCCTGGGCCAGGGTGCGCCAGCGCTGACTAAAGGTGAGAAGCGGCGGAAACCTAAGGGTAAGAACGCAAGCCGTGCCTCGCCTCAGCCTGGTACTAGTGGTTCTGGGCCGGCTCCCAAAGCCAAGGGGAAGATCCCTCCCATCATCTTGTGTGATGTGGAGGACTACTCCAAGGTGGCGAGGGCCATTCGAACCAAGGTTCGAGAGCCTGTGGAGGCAGTCAGGCAGCCGGGGGATCGAGTGCGCCTCCAGTGCGGGTCGGAGGAAGATTACCGCGCCCTCCAGAAGTTCTTGCCGAGCTTGGGGATCCAGCATTGGTCCTACGAGCTGGGTCGGGAGCGACTGGTCAGGGTCGTGGTGAAGGGACTCCTGACACGGACAAGCCCTGACGACATCCAGGAAGAGCTGGCGGAGATGGGTTTCCCCGTGGAATCTGTCTCCCAGATGCTCTCCCAGTGGAAACGGGACCAGAGGACCGGAGAAAGGCAACGGTTGCCGAACTTCGTTGTCTCTCTGACTCCCGGGGAGCAAACCGCAAGGCTGTACTCCATATCAGTCCTGTGCGGGCTCCGCGTCAAGGTGGAGAAGTACAAGTCTCCCGGAGGCCCGGTGCAGTGCAAGAACTGCTTCCGGTTTGGGCATGTGCGGAGGGATTGCCGCGCTAATCCTAGGTGTGGGTTCTGTGGTGGTGACCACGAGAGGGGCGGGTGCCCGGAGGAGAGACGATCTCCTCCGAAGTGCCTGCACTGCTCAGGAGCTCACTCCTCGGCTTGGCGTGGATGTCCCACGTACAAGTCCTTGCGGGCGGCAGGGACAGTACGGGCCTCCAAGGTTAGCGAAGGGAGGACGGATGGCCTTAGCGAAGGCCAGAAGCCCTCGGGGCACGTTGCGGTACGGAAGGTGACCGTGACTCCAGCTCCGAAGCCAAAGCCGCTGGTGCAATCTTTCGCCAGTGCGCTGTCAGGGAGACCAACCCCTCCATCCCAGGCCGAGGCACCTGCCAAAGCCACTCTACCTGAACCGGTTGCATCCGGTTCATCCCTATCGGTCGAGGACCCGTCCAAGACCGTTCCTCTCCCAATCCCTTCCCTACCCACCCCCGCACCCCGCACCACCCTCCCCAAACCCCTTCACCCTTCCAACCCCTTCCTACCACTCCCCTCTCCAACCCCTGTCAACCTTGCCACCCCCACACCCAACCCTACCCCTGAGGATGAAGCTACAAAGCTCAAAATTTGTATTGAGCTTCTCAAGGAGATTCCGGGACTGGATCCTTGGGACTTTTCATCGAGTCTCTTGAGGAAGGTCCAGGAGTCTCCGAGGAGTAACCGTGGCCACCTGGTCATGGAGCACATCATCCTCTACCTGGTCTCTCATGGCAGTGCACCCGAATAGAGGACCCCCAGTGCTGAAGGAGCTCACGGTCGCACTCTGGAACGCAAACGGAGTCGCGGGGAAGAAGGCTGAGCTGGAAAGTTTCCTGGCAAAGCATCGCGTCGACGTAATGCTGTTGGGAGAAACCCACTTGCGCTCCGCAGTGAGGTTCTCGTTGGCAGAGTTCATCTGCCATCGGAGTGACCGAGCGGGGGATGTGGGAAGGGGTGGGACGGCGGTCCTGGTCCGGAGGGGCCTTGACCATCACGTCGTCTCTCTTCCTCCCCTCCAACACATGGAAGCAACGGCTATCCAACTGGTGACCTCTACCGGCCCAGTGCGTCTTATCTCCATCTACTTCCCTCCCTACCGCCGGTTCAACCAGGCCACGAGGGCTGACATGGAGGTGCTGCTTCGAGGTACCACGCCTGTTTTAATCGGTGGTGACTTCAACGCGAAGCACCCTTCATGGGGCTCTAGGATTATGTGCGCTCGCGGCGGATTGCTCCGCGACGTCATAGATCTACACGGTTTGGTGGCTTCCGGTCCCCCGACCCCTACCCACTTCCCTCTCAATCCCATTGGCTTCCCGGACGTCCTCGACTTCGTTGTCTCCAGAGGGATCAGAAGGCGGTTGGTGCTGAAGTCTCTAGCTGAGCTAGACTCGGATCACAACCCCGTTCTTGTGAACTTGGGACGCGCGGTGTCCTTCATAGACCCCCCCGAAAAACCTGACCTTAAGCGCACTGACTGGGACAAGTTCACGAATGTGTTGAGAGAGAGGTTGGGACCCACTCCTACCTTTCGAACAGCAGCGGAAATCGATCGCGGTGCGGAGTTCATAACTTCCGCCATCAAGGGGTCGCTCGAAGCTTCGACGCCGAGGCACCGTCCTAAGAGGGCGCCACAGGCTTCTTTGCCCGATTCTATCCTCAGGCACGTCCGGGAGAAAAATCGGCTGAGGAAGGCTTGGCAAACCTCGAGGGACCCGGTAGACAAGGCCAACTGGAGCCGCAAAGTCCATGCGGTTCGCGAGATGGTCAAAGAATACCGGAACAGTGTCTGGGAGGACAAGATTGAGAGCTTGTGCGTACAGGACAGGTCCCTGTGGCGCATGACGAGGAACTTGATGCGGGTCCCCGCGCCAAGGCCGCCTATTGTAGGTCGTAACGGGGTGGCCAACTCCGACCAGGAGAAGGCCGATGCTCTCGCTGAGCACTTAGAGGCGCAATTTGTACCGACTGACAACCCGTCAGACCCGGTGCACATTGGGCACGTGGATCAGGTCATCGCAGCGGTCTCGTACAGACCCTTGGATGAACCGGAGCCCACGGAGGCGGCAGAAATGTCGCGGGCGTTAGCCGCTCTAAGATTAAACAAGGCCCCCGGACGCGACGGCATCAATAACGCGGTCCTCCGAAAGCTGCCCTTGGAGGCGATTAACTTCCTCGTGGAGTTATTCAACGCCGTCCTGCTCCTGAGTCACTTCCCAGAGCTCTGGAAGCACGCCAACGTCCTCTGCTTTTATAAACCGGGTAAGGACCCGGCCCTAACTTCGTCTTACCGACCGATCAGCTTGCTCGACTGTTTGGGCAAGTTGTTCGAGAGACTACTACTGACGAGACTGACCCGACATGTTCGCGAGGCGGGCATCTTGGTGGACGAGCAGTTCGGCTTTCGGGCGGGACACGCTACGTCTCATCAACTTGTCCGGCTCGTGGAGCAGGTTACGAGGAACTTCAACATCAACAGGCTGACTGGTGCTGTCTTTCTCGACGTGGCAAAGGCCTTCGACCGTGTTTGGCACGAAGGTCTCCTTTTCAAACTCCTCTCCTTGAACCTTCCCTTCTACCTAGTTAAGATTGTTCAATCTTATCTATCCAACCGGACCTTCTCCACTACCTTTGGGAACGCCACATCCCAGGTCAGAAGCATCCGGGCTGGAGTGCCGCAGGGTTCCCTCGTGGGCCCGGTGCTCTTCAGTCTGTATGTGAACGACATTCCGAAATCCCCAGACACCAAGTTAGCACTGTATGCGGACGACACGGCTCTAGTAGCGGAGTCGTGGCGAGGGCAGCTGGTGGAGAGGCGACTCCAGACGCACCTGACGCAGTTGGAGGGGTGGCTGACTACCTGGAGAACGAGTATTAACGTGGAGAAGAGTACAGCAGTGCTCTTCACATGGAAAAGAAAGTTCTACAGGCCGGCCCCACTCCGGCTGTTCGGAGAACAGATCAGATGGGCGGACAGTGCTAAGTACTTAGGACTTACGCTGGACACCAAGCTGACCTGGCGACTTCACTGCACAGAGAGACTGACCAAGGCGAAGCAAAGGCTGGGAATCCTAGGCCCACTGCTTAACAGGCGTAGCGCCCTGTCCACAAGGAACGGTCTGACACTGTACAAGCAGCTGCTCAGACCGATCCTCGACTATGCGTGTCTCGCTTGGGGCCACCTGGCGGACACGTATATGAGGAGGATGCAAGCATTCCAGAGTAGGTGTCTGAGGATCATTGTGGACGCACCTTGGTACGTTCGGAATGTGAATCTGCACCGAGACCTGGATATGCCTACCATCAAGGACCACTTCCGGAAGCTGGCGCAGTCCTTCTACGCCAGACTCCCCGGTGCCACCAATCCTCTTATCCAGGGGCTTGGGAATTACGTCATCGACCCTGGGGGGTGCCACCGACGTCCCAAAGCCCTGCTCGGATAAGCGAGAAGTGACAAACGTGGTTTGGGAGGCTCTCACACAGCCCCCCATAGAGTAGTGTCTCCGCACGTAACTCTAAAAACCTCTTAGTCGGTTCCCAAATTTTTTCATTTCCCTAATAATATTAATTATAATATGCTTTTTGTTAGTTTCAGTTAACTTCGCGAAATGCGACAACCCGTCAGCTAATTATCCGAAAACCACACGGTGTGACCAATTGGTCGGTACGTGTTGGAATTTGCTCCCGTGCACCCCTTCAGGGTGCATTAGAGCATGCATAATGAGTCTGGAGTCTGGAGAGAACTCTGCCTCTATTGGCTCGCGTGATGGGCACTTGCATGCACCAATGGGAAGCCCCTGTTTCTCCCATTGGACAAGGCCAGGCAGCAGTGGAGGGTATTTAACACGGTGATTCCTTGGTCTCAATACCAGTCAGCCAGTCAGACTAGGTCATTTAGCCTCGGGGAACCACACTTATACGAAAGAGCGAATAAATTGTCGTTTGCAGCAAATGTTATCACTCTTCTCATTCCACCGCAATCCCCCTTCACCTCCCACCGCGACTTTACGTTGTCGGGACTCTACCCTACCTCCCACCGCGACTTTACGTTGCCGGGACGCTATCCTACCTCCCACCGCGACTTAACGTTGCCGGGACTTCCTCATGTTCCACCGCGACTCACGTTGCCGGAACATCCTTTCGTTCCACCGCGACTCACGTTGCCGGAACATCCTTTCGTTCCACCGCGACTCACGTTGCCTGAACATCCTTCCGTTCCACCGCGACTCACGTTGCCGGAACATCCTTCCGTTCCACCGTGACTAGCGTTGCCGGAACACACTCGCCTACCTCTTTCCTACCCACGCGGGTCTGACTACGACGTCACCGCCGTCGGGACTTCAACTACATCAACCAGTTACCCTCCAAATCGAAGGGATGGATAACAAACTTTTCAATTGAATAATTGACACATAAACACGTTGTTAAAATTATTACTCACATCAATGGTTTTAATTAAAAATAAAAGCTTTAAATTACTTTTATTCAAATCGCGCAGCGTGCCATTGAAACTCCTTCCGCGTGACACTCTTGGCATGCGTGCTGTAGATTGCCGACCCCTGTTTTAGGCATTCACTCTTTACGGAGGTGACCTAATCATTCTAGGCAGGCACACCAATCAGACTTTAAGCATAAACGATGCACAGCCAATAGTAATTCTTAGTATGTGTTACACCCTCTCTATCTACCTCGTAGTAATAGGCCACTATAAAATACTACAAGGAAAAGAGGATATAATCTAATGGACATGAAATGATAAATAAGAAAGCAAGCGCAGTGAGAATTAAAAGTAAATAGCAATTTAATTCAATCAAAACAGCAGACAATAAATAAGGTGGCCTTGACCATCCTAGTAGCAAAATGGAAAACATTGATCACTGGAAAATATAATAATTATCTTTACCATTTTGAGTCTGTTTCAACTTTTTCAGAAAAAAAAAAATAATAATATCAGTTGTAAAAGGCTTTATGATCCTATTTAAATGGATACGAAAGTGTCCAAACAATACGGACTGAATAAACATAATGACTTTCTCTAGTTAACTTAAAGAGTAAGCCCCACAGTTTTACTGTTAATGTCATTAATGAATCTAACATTATGCTAACAGAAAATACATCAGTACTATATACAAATATACAATAAACTTAGTAAATGACGTTACATAACACGTGAGTTACCCATATCAAACCTAATGATATCTCACGCGGGACTGTTTGAATCGTCATCAATCGAACACGAACTAAGATAAACTATTGATTTGAGATTGAGGAACGTTTGAGAATAAACAACGAACAGTCCAATTTACTTTAGACAATTATTTGAATACAATGGAAAACCAAATAAGTAAGCAATATAGTAGATTCGTCAATTCCTTTAAGAATCGAACATGACTACATAACAGCAATACCATCATCACATAACCCCGTTAATATCCAAAATAATACCATTAAGTTCAACTGTTAAAGTTCCAAAATCCTAACGACGAATATTTACAGAGTGTGATAACTTCCCTTTCACAGAGTCCATTGTTGCAGGATATCGTCTCCAGACGATATAGAACAATTAGCACCGTCCGTCCAACATGGTGACGAGTTTTGAAGTTTCACAATACAATAGCGGAGATCCATCTCGATGCTGACAGATTCAAAAGTCGTAGGTTTATGTATTATACAGATGTCCGTCCCTCATAGTGACGGGTTCAAAAGTCATCGTTATTTTACAAAGTTGCATGTTTTATAGTGATCTAACTGCGTAGGCACAAAAGGGGGGAATTAGTTCACTACTCGGTCGGTGACGTAAAGGGGGGGCGGTCACGCCATCTTCTTGGGTCATCCAGTTTGAAGGTCTCTGGTTGGTCGCGCCGCTCCAGCAGACGGTTTCTTGCATTGTATTTTGACGTCAGAGGTCAGTAGGTGGTTGTAGAGATTATCCGGAAGAGGTCAGCTACGTCTATATCCACCTCGCTCATGATTAGTAGAAATGTGCTCGGCAGTTACTTTCGTGTCGGTCCGGTATTCACATCTAGTGCGGGTGCACTCAGCAAGGTTGCCCCACTCGCCGATTTAGTACGTTTTGCAGCCAGCTAGGTTTCTTGGTTGTCCGGGCCAGCATATCAGAGGGTACGTACGCTAACAGAATTACTTGTAGAAGTTGAAAGGGGATTGTATGGAAAGATATTGTTTTTATATGGCTTGATTATATTAGGAACTACAATAGAGAAGCTTACTATTGTAGGCGAATTGACTATTTACTGACGTTTCTAGGAACGGGTAGTATTCATCGGATGATATTTTCTCGGAGCGGGTAGTATGACTACGTATGACAGTTCAGCAGCATCGAGTAGGGATGGGGCTTAGATGTAACATTACACCCTTGTAACGTTACATATGTAAATCAGAATTACGGATATCAATAAAAATTAATTCAATAAATGTAATATTTATTTCATATTATTGTTAATTTCGTGTGTTACCTGTGAAGAGCTTGCATTTAAATTATTATTGATCCAATAAACTTAGTCACTATTGATTTAAAAAAATACAATCGCACACCGATAGGGTGTTTTGCAGTTGCGGCGCGTGATATTTATATTTGGTGGGGCCAGGTCAAAGCTTACTGGTCTTTTCTCTACTACTACTACTACTACTACTACTACTACTACTACTACTACTACTACTACTACTACTACTACGACTACTACTACTACTACTACTACTACTACTACTACTACTACTACTACTACTACTACTACTACAACTACTACTGCTACACTACCACTGATACTACTGATACTAATATCTGCTCTACGCTACTACTACTACACTGATACTACTACTGATACTATTCCGCCTACTACTACTGCTACAACAACAACAACTACTACTACTACTACTACTACTACTACTACTACTACTCTTTTCTCATCATGTGTTAACGTACTAAATTAAATTTATTTACGTTTATTATTTATAAAAATCGCAAAGCAAATTTACAAACAGAAATAATAAAATAATACGGGGTTTGAATTAAACTTACCAAGTGATGACATGACTTGTACAAGGGCGCATCTGTCTTTTAATGCCAGTTCACGAATACCACAGTATTTTATAAATTCTATAAATCTGCCTAGTACAAGGGCGGATCAAGGGCCTGTTGACGGGGGGAGGTTGGACGCGATTCGTTTTAAAAAGGCTTCTTAAAGTATACATCTAATAGTGTTAATCAATAAGAAAATATAATAATTACAATTAATATAATTTTAATAATAACATTATTAGCTTATGAAAACATTTTAATTAATTATAATTATAAAAAATAACTTTTAAGGAAAAAACACTATTTTTACTATCAAATTTGTAATTTTAATATAAAACCCAAAACAAAAATCATAGAAAATTAATAATATATACCATACATAGGTCTATTCTTTTAAATAATAGTATAAATATTACGTATTTTATCCAAAAAATAATAATTTGTTGTCATACTAAAATTAGTAAGTTAACTACTACAAAATTTTAGATATAAGCCACAAATTCAAATCTGCGATTACGACTATTGCCAAAACGGTTTAAAACCTTTCTTACTTCTACGGGAACACCATGGTGTAGGTGTAAAAAGACAAGACTTGATAGCTGTTCTTCAGTCACCATCGTACTCAGCCATGTTTTAAGTCCATGCAGAGCTGAGAAAGAGCGCTCCGCGGTGGCAACACTCACTGAAAGAAATGCTAATATTTTCAACATAACATTAATTCCGGGGTAGATATCTTTGTCGCAAGCTACGAAAGCATCTTTGATGGCATGGCAGACACAATGTCTTTTTCTCGTAACCGCTTTGCGCTCCAGGATCGCAACTCTGCAATGAGCATTCTCTCCAATGATTCATGTTCCTTTCCGAGAATAAAGCTGTATCTTTGAGAACATTCTTTGACAGATATTGAGTTTTCACTTTGATTATATTATTCATTAGGTTCAGGCATGCACATGACCACGTGATATTCTTTAAGAGTTTATAGGGAGAAATGAGTTCTTAAATCTTCACTAATATGTTCCTGAATTGGAATAAAGATGGTTTGATTGGTTCCTCTGATTATTTACAATTATTGGAACCTTTAGTTCCGTTTGCATGCCTTCATTAAGTTACTAACAGATTGTAAAATATCTCAAAGATATCTATCACAATCATTACTTTTTTTTATCTAGCACAGACAATGTATTTTGTGCGGTGTTACCATCAAGATTGACCTTTTGAAATGTGCGGCTCAATGGCAAAGTATCTGAAAGTACATCCGCTAGGCAAACAACAGCTACTATAAATTCTGTATTGCGCATTGTGACAAGAAGAATCTTAGCCTTAAAGGACGTTTGAGAATCAGACCAATACGTAATTTTTTCAAGGGCCTCTACAATACCAAGACAGCTGTCCCAAAATTACAGAATGCCATCGTGTCTTTCAATCCAACCGTGTCTCGCACAGCCCTGAAATTTGATGTCCCTTTTTATAAAATGGCTGTGGGGTAAATTTTACAATACGGCTGGTTGCGCCAACCTTATTATTACGTCTGAAGTATGGACAGCCTTATTGTGGTCAAATATTTCCATCACATTAAGGCGAGGTATCTAACCGGTTTACTTAAAGGCTATGTCTCCTCAACCTAATTGAGTAACAACTTTTTTCGACAAAAAGGCGTTTTGTAAAAAGCCTAGTACTTTTATAATAAGGCTGATTATACAAAGACCCTGGACATATCCACTACTATGTTCATTATAAGCTGGAAGCCTGAGGGATGTATAATGTAACGATAAGATAAGGTCTTAGCCAACCGATCCCTACGGAACTGCGCAGAGGCCCACTTCAACGAAAGTTCGCGCTATCTAGGCGTGAGAAACGCATCCCCTGCACTTGGGCCTTTCTATGAACCACATGTCTGTCCTCTGATTGGTCAAGATGGGAGAGCTTAGAAGAAAATCTAAAACGGTGCCGGGTGCTGAAATTTTTGTTGGAAGCTAAACAGTTTCGAGATGAGCGAGCTTTTAGAGACGTCCATGGGGACTGAATGGTGGAACTCGGGAGGAGATGCGACCATCTTAGACGTTTACCGACTCAGACTCTCTCAGACTATCGACATTTCGGACTCTCTTAAAATCTGTTCTTGTGTATACTAAGACCTGCGCAGACAATAAAACTGGCACTCCACGGTTAATCAGTTGACTACTCACTAAACCCCGTGGCCACCTCAAAATTCCGTTGTCCTAACCAGCGCGACAATTAGATAAAAGGGGAAGCCACAAAATGTACAATTTGAGGTAAATTCATGTGTATAGAAAAGGTATTTGCCGATTTGGTGACCATAGCTTTAATGCCTTGGTATATGGGTATGTCTTAGGGGTGAACTTGTATACCCCATTTGTTTTACGATTGGACATATCTGACGGCTAGAAAAGCCACTGAATCCACTTTCACTTATTTCATAAGTTGATCTTTGTAATCTGATTCTGTCACCTTTAATATATATTCCCATAACAAGGTGGTCATTGATCAGGAAAGCCAGAAAAACCCGGCAACTATGCTTGCATTTTGAGTTTCCGGAAAATAACCGGGAATGGTGCTTGGATTTTACCGTTTGTTGGGAATTTAAAAATATTAAGAGTCTTTATTCAAATGTATAACCAAACTATGCCATATGAATTTTACCAAACTCGATTTTGTATTAAATTTTCATAGAAATCACACTATTTGACATATTTAGCACTAACGCATCTGACAAATATCTTCTTGAGGAATAAAATTTTCTGAAAATTTCCTGCGAGTATCAGTCTAAGTACCTTCTAGGTTATCCAAATTAAAAAAAATAATATGGGAGGACCACTCCAAATAGATTGGAGAAGAGTCTAATTTTCAAGTTTCCAGACAGCCTCTAAGAGCATCAAATTTTCAAACATTTTGTCTGGGGAGACCCAGACCCCCTTTGGCTAGATAAAATCTTTATTGGTTGATAATTACTCTTTCTTCTCCCTCTCGCTTTAAACAAATAAGGTTCCACAATACTGGGTATTATATACGTTCTACTGTTTAACTTGTAGGTTATATACTCGTGGATGAGATCAAATCCCTATGACTTTCTAATACAGACCTTATAAAATATGTGTTAACGATTTTGCGTAGTTCCAAGTCTGTACCTCGAAAAGGTTTTAGGGGCAAGAAAGGGGTCCTAACTGTTCTAGCTCGACTTAGGATTATTTTTTTAAACAAAGATCTATCTTGAGGTAATTTAAAGTGCTTTAAAGTATACTCTTGAGGTTGTAGGGTAGTAAATTGTGTAAGAATCCAATAATATACTTTTATTTTTAGCACCACGTCTTACTAACTGTTCGAGTTATCGCTTATGTACTAATTACGTTGATGGTTTTAGGGATTAAGAAAGTTATATTTAGATGCAGTGTACTCGCATTTGCATGGAGGGAGAGTGGAAACAATTTTGGAAAACTCTGTACACCCTACCGAGATTCGAACCTGATCTCATCATTGGCAGTCTAGTTTACTGCGAGAGTAACGCGCTAGACCATGTGGCCACTGAAGTGGATGGACTAGCTTGAACAATACTTATTCAATTTATAAAATTTGGTGTCCATTCAGAACACATTTCTTAAAAACATTTTAATAGGTAATCATTTGTTCAAAGTCTCGCATTTGGAGCGAAAGACTTAAAAATGGAGAAAATATCCAGAAAAACCGAAAGTTATTCTGGAATTTTATTCTAGAGTTTGAGTAGCATCCTTGATATTATCAATACTTATAAAATAACAAAAGTAAAATATTATCATTGCTAACCGCAAAAATTAATATTTTCTTAAATGTTCTCTGGAAATCCAGGTTTATTTTTACATGTGAAGATTGTTTATACACGTAGAACTTCACTGGTTGGTGTAGAAGTGTTAATGTGTCGGGCTGGTTGTGTTTTTGTACGCGGTTAATTACGCAGGTTGGGTGACCTGGGGTCTAGGGATAAGGTGTAGAATGTCAGGCCTCCACTGTTCGGATCCCACGTTAAACTGTAGGTCCTCCATTTCATCTCACAATCACCCTCCCATTACACATGATCGTAAGTGCATATAACCAGAACGGGTAGTAAGATGCGGTAGTATAAGTAATAATAATAATAATGATGATGATGAATGCGCAGGTTGATTCATGTGTGTTGATGTTACAGGTCGACATGTAGAAGGCGTATGGCACACGGGCATTGTAGCGTATGGCCGAGAATATTTCTTCGGTATGGTTGGTGTCCAAAGCTGTAATCCGGTGAGTATTATATATATAAAAATGTGTTAGTGTGTGTTTATTTATCACGTCAAATTAGCCTAGTCTCTTCGCACAGAATTACGGAGACCAGATGCTAACTAAAATACTATGTTCTACCCCAGGTAGCAAATTGAATTAAAATTTGTTTATTGATTTATATCAGTAGGGGTAACGGAACATGGCCACAACTTGAACTTTGACTCCGTGACTTACTTTCATGTTGACCTTTACCTACGTTCGATATTCATAGAACGTGCCAATTTTTTCCCGCTTTCAATGTTAGGTATTGTGCAAACGTGGGCTTTTCCCCGCAACGTATCCCACACCCACCCCTCATGGGAAAGTTATTTAAGGCCTTTAAACCCGGATACTTTCAGGTCGCCTGTGTGATGCGTTATCTGCGACAGTATTACGGGAATTATTCCTGACACGTTGAGACAAGTTTAAAGTGGGTCATAGGTTACGTCACCAGAATGTTGCAACCCTGATGACGCCATCCCAAAATGATTGTGTATGACGGACATTATTGGACAGGCTTAAAGTATGTCATGGGTGACTGCACCCTGATGTGACGTCTGGTACCAGTATGGTAGTGATTATTATAGACATGTTGAAAAAAATAATAGGAGTTGGTAAGACATGTTTTACTTGAGTAAAGTACGATATTATAGAAATATATTTATTTAGATTAATCACTATACATTTTTACACAAATGATGCATATATTCGTTCATAAGTTTCTCTACAGTGTCTATTAGACCTTTCTTCTTCCGAAGAGACCAAAACCAAGCAATTAATCACTCACGATCAAGCAACCAATCACTTAGGCAACTTTTGCATTTAAACATGCTTCACTCGTCCACTGATGAGACTACGACTTTATCGCTGGGTAATACATCGTAAGGAGACCAAACATGTGGTCGCCAGGTTATAAGTTGCCTTTTAATCGTTGCGGCGTGCACTTGTGGAGCTGTGCGCAGTGTTTTATTTCCAGTTGTGCAGGCTTAAGCTCCCATCTTTTCACGTTTTTCCTGGAAATTTTCACTTCTGGGTGACTGTTTCACGGTAGTTTGTATTCTTCTTCTTGATAGTTGGAACCTACGAGTTGTTCAAACTCTTCATAAGTTTCCCTACTCGTATTATAAGTTTTTTTTACACTTAAAGGGTCCCTGAAATCACTGGCAATTTTGAACCACCTATTTTATTTGTTTTTTTTCAAAATCTTGATGAAACCAAAATAGTTTCCGGGCCTTTTTACGAGCTTTTAAGTACATATAGCCAACAACCATATCTTCATCAGATGACGACATTCTCGCGACTGATAGAAAATAGGTTTCTTTTGTGAACGAGAAACGGGGACAACGTCCTTCGCGTTGGTTTTATCGGTGAACGGAGGGCATTAGGTGTGTTAGTTGAATGGTTTTTAGTTCACAATCCAGACCGATGACTTGACGTGTATATTAGGTAACACTGATCAGATCCAGGTTTCTGATGTACGTTTCCACCGTAGACTGCTCGAGATCCATGGCATTCATGGTCTCTGTCAGCGTGTTTCACACAGTCACAATGAGTGTGTTGATCAAACCGTTACCATATCTTCCGATAGGTGTCGACAACATATCCTCTGGTCGACAGAGACGTTACTCAGGTCCCACACCTCGTTTGGTGTCGACTTTATCCAATGGAAACAGCGTGTTAGAAATATTTGTTATGGTGAATGGTTTCACTGGCTCTGTTTTAAGCTTGCAAATAATTTCGAGTACTCTTTGACTTTCCATGAAGTTTGCTCGCTTCAACGGTTGCCAGCAGGCTCAATAAGATTATGAGTGACCCTTCGTCGGGAAACTCTTTTATATCTACGGCCTGATAGGCCTTAAGGGATGGCAGGACGCGACATATTGAAACATGCGTTGTTTCATCTCAATACCTTGTCGTCGCTATCTGTGTGAATGTTATGTGAGAATAGAGCCAGGAATTCTGGTTTGGAATAATCTGGGCATGGTAGAGAAGGTACAGAGACAGTAATGTCTGAAAACATTTGAAACGACATCTCAAAGTGGTACTGTGTTATGAGACTTACTGGAAACATTTTTGCTTATAAATGCCACGCCATTATTGTCAATAAAGATGGTGACCCACTGTTTAACCGGCTGAGTGTGTGTATTCGTGTCGATGAAGAGGGCAGTAAGGTGTGCTATTCTGGTTGGCAGTTCATCAGTATGGAAAACATTCGAACGTGCAGAGTGGAAGTATGGGCTGGTTTTCAGTGCATGTTTTATGTTATGTGTGTATGTGTATGTGTGTGCCCATCTTCAATCAGCCAGTATCGAAGTCCTCATACGATGATGGCCGAACAAAAATTCCATGCAGAACAATGTGTCATGCATGTGGTGCGACCTAATTTAGGTGTTTTAAAATACGAACTTCCTCTGCTGAGCAGATCACTAATTAGCATAAGCGTGTAGTTGGCTAGAAACTTTTTATTTTCTGCTCTCTTGACGTAAACAGTTGACTCACGCGGTGTGGTTCGGGAGATGAAGGATTCGAGCAAGTTGTTATCCATGTCACTACTATCCCAGGGAATGCCTTGTAGTTTGTCGGAAATATTGTTTGCTCCTAGTCGTAAGGGTATTTGAACACTCAATAGCGCAGTATCATGCCGCATACAGCTAAAACACTTAGTTCTTTGACGAAAACTCTCGGTCCTCTTCGATGTAGCTCACAAATCCATAATGACGTTTATGATTTAAATGACGGTAAAATGAGATAGAACAGTGTTTATATTAACTACTAAAATCAGCCACAACGTTTGTCTCATGTGAATGGTGATGATGTCGGTAAACTCGGTATATGAACCCATTCTCACCAGGCTTTATATACTTCTTATAAAAATGAAATAGTTTTGGGTTACTCTGCTCATAACATAACGGATGCGACTAACAAACTCAGGACACAAGCTTGCCTCGTGTTGTGTCAGAAATCACATTCTGAGAAACAAAAATCTTCTCAAAAACCCTCACTCCTGCCTGAAGTCCTACATTGCAACTATCCCCACGAACAACATCTACAACGGGAGCAATAGCTTTGACCGAAAACTAACCACATCGAACGTCTCCAGATTCACCGTCTTTAGGGAGGGGATCCTCAATCCGACCCCTTCAGAGACACTCAAGTCTCCCTCAAACAGGTGATGAGAGCATAAGTTACTACGCAGGACACATATCGAGTTTCTTGCGGTATGGTAAGTCTTATCACTTAACTCTGCGATCAACACCTCTTTCCCCTAATAATGGACTTGAGTCCGGGTTAGAGTGCTTTGCCCCTCTTGTTGAGAGTCCGGTCCATGGCTCGTGACATGTACACAATGAAACAGCTATAACAGGGTTAAATATAAGTACAAGAAAATGAATTTATATAATTTCAGTGGGTCAAAGTTTTTAGAACAGTGTGTAGGTCTAAAACCTCGAGGGCCAGCTTTGTCCAAGTAGAGTGGCGCAACTTATAACCTCTCAGCCTAGGCCTTCTTCGGATGGAAGCTTAGTTGCAAACTTTACACATAGATAAATCACAACAGTTTAGAAGCAAAGATAGGCATTAAATAACAAGTTTATTAAAATTAAACAGAGTGAATTTACAATGAAAGGCCATGGGGCCATTAAGTTTAGGCAGTACACAAGCTTGATGGTCCAGCCTACATTGCTGTAACTTGCTCAAACAATTTAAACAAAAATAATAGAGACATTTCTTTCAAGTCCGACCAGGGCTACAATCGAAACGCTTTCTTGTTGAGAAAGCGGAAAAAGGGGGAACTTAAAGAGTCTCACCTACGATATGTAGAAACGTACTCGAAACAGCTTACAATACAATTATTTGTGTTAAGTTACTTTCATATATGGTACAAAAATACAACTAACACGTATCTATATGTGGAAACAAAAAAGAGAGGTGATCTTAAGGGCTCCAATACAAAACTAACTAGGACAGCTAATCGTATTGCAAACGGGCTAGCTAACAGACAAATCATAATATAAAACAAAAACTACTGGTGTTCTAGACAACACCCCTTTTTGACGTGGAGAGTTGGAACTGAAAACACTTCAATCGCTACATCAGGGATCCAATATATAAGCACACTTAGAAAATTAAACTAAAGACACAACTTTGCCAATCCGATGACTAACCAATTATACGTCCTTTGTCCACGTAGTAATATAACAGACGCCTGCTTACAACCAGCAAGAGGTCGCATAACAGGCTAACCATTTTCCAGCCGTTGGATTCATGCAAGAGGCAGTGCTAGGCACGAATCCAGCTGAAGGCCCCTCCCCCCGCCCCCTTCTAAACAAAAATTAAAAATCATTATATACATTTTTTTAATCTTAAATGAAAATTGACGGATAAACTCTGTGTTAACTATATTTTTAATTCCAAGAGTGTAAATTTATTCCATCATTTCCTTCCCATGTGTTTCGTTGTTATTGGGTTTCCTTACTGCATCGGCTACACTGCCAGTGACAACTGCTAGTGTAGGGAGATCCTTTTCTACAATGACAAGAATGAAAACTTTACAACGTAATTTAATGAGTCATTAGTGATTAAAGACTGAGTGCACTTGTCATGATTTTAATTTACTGGGATGTTTCTGTAGAACCAGATAAAATGATCGACATTATGACTGGGAAGAAGTAAAGGAGATTGCTTCTGTAATTAGTACCGTGAAAATTTAAAATTAGACTATTTCAGATTTCGTATTACTCATTTTTATGATCGTAGACATCTGCAGTAATAGATTCCTAATTAAAAAAATACAATAGTAATTAATTTCACTTTTAGTTTATTAAACGGATTAAACATCGTGAATAATAAGATTTAATATTACTCAGGAATTCCTCCACACACGGTGATAAAAATATGTCAACATTTCATAAAAAAATTTTACAGTTGATCCACGCTTGCATTCACTATTAATAATAATTAATACACTTTTTATGACTTTTAATATAACATGTATTAGTTTTTATAAAAATGTATGTAGAATAATATAATTTCTATTAAAAGTCATAAAAAGTATATCAATTATTAATGAAAGTAAAAATGGGTCAACTGTAATATATTTTTGTACGAAATTTTGATAAATTTTACTCTCCGCGCAGGTCAGATTCGTCTGCCCCCTTCCCCTCGCTGTTTATTCTTGAGATGACAATCTTCGTCGGACAATATTTGAAGAATGAGCCCCCGCCCTGAAAGAAAATTCTGGATACGGGCCTGGCAGTGCAAACGAGCCTCCCTGATGGTGCACAGCAGACCCGTGTTTCCTTGGACCTCCGCGATGACGTCTTCTTTTCTCGGCAAAAATAATATAATGGGAGCTAGAACAGGTTCGAGGACAGGCTATATAACTTCGTATGTGGTTGTAAAGGGGTGGATAGTTGTGAATGACATTCATCAGGGCTCGCTGGTTGGAATACGTGACAGCAGAGCCGCCTGTCAACAACTGACTAGTGAACTCTGCCGAGATCACGAGTTTCACTGGCTGCATCTCTCGTCTTGCGGGGGCCACACGCGCCTGACTCCCCCTACCTCCCCTTTTTTTAGCATCCACCGCGTCCTACTACTCGTTCGGGCTATAAGCTTATGTACTATTATTACGCTAATGGGTTAGGGACGAGGAAGGTTGAATTCTGAGGAAATGTACCTGCATTTGCGTGGAGAAAGATAGTGGGAAACCATTGAGAAAAAGCCCCTCAGTACACCTGACCGGGATTGAACCACGATCTCCTCGTCATTGGCAGTCTCTAATCTATTGCGAGAGTAGCGGCTTAGACAATGCGGCCACTGAAACGAGTGCGCCGGTACTTGAATTCCTCACGGCACATTCTCGCTTGTTTTGGGCTCAGTAGTTCAAACCTGAATTAGATCACTTGTGCAGATCTTATAGCTACCGACACGGCTGACACGCCAATCCACAGCTTCGATTCTCTTCGCAGAACTCCAGCATCCGTGGCCAGTAGAGTGATGGACTGATGACGCAGAGAGAGGATTAGCATTTATAAATAGTTGGAGAAATATTATATAGCTAGTATTTTAAGGGTGTGAATATCATATTGTCCCTGAAGAGATAGGGCTATTTAATGGTAGGGATGCTTTAATGTATCAACAGAAGAGTCCCTTTCACATTTTGCTTTGAAGCAATAAATTAATACCAGTAAACCCTTGCGAAACTTTCGCACATTCAACCTCCCCCCCCTCCCCCCATTAAACGATTTAGGCTTTTGTTGGGTTGTTGAAATTAAATACTCACCGAAGTGTATACACAAAATATCAAAGAGAGTTTATTAAAGTGAATGTATTTACAATTTACAATACCTCTTTGTATACAATATTTGATGTCAGGATGAAATCATCTTGAATTTAGATTTTTCTTTTAACTTAAATTTTAAACAAACAATGAGTTTTAACGTAAACTGAGTATGATATGTCAGAAGTTGGTAAGAAACCCTATCCACTGATACCTTATTGATCGCTGTAAGCTTTGTATTAGTTGAGAAAAAGGGATGTTGGCAACAGAAATAATTTATAGGATAGTGTGATATTCCTTAAGCTCCATTGGGGGAAAAAAAAGCAGAAACCTAAATTTTGTTTTTGTAAAATATAGAAGCTCTCTTTGACAGGCCTCTACAAAATTATTACCTCAAAAAATATCAAAGTCTTCACATAATCAACAAACACGTGAATATATTTAAAGCGTAATCAAAGTGGTTCAAACTGTTTCGGTGGCCGCATGGCCCAAGGCGTCACTCTCGTGTTGGACTAGACTGCCGATGACAGGGAGATCGGGGTACGAATCCCGGTTAGCTGTAATGAGGGTGGCTTTTCCCAAATTTTTTACTTTCCTTCTGAGCAAATGCAGATAAACTTCCTCTAAATTCAAACTTCCTCATCCTTAACTCATTAGCCTAAAGAGTATGTAATGCATATTAAATTAACGGGTAGTAAGACGCGGTGCTAAATAAGTTCAATTTTAATGCTCAGTAGTTTTAAATATACATGTAGTAATAATTATATAAAAATATTTTTCCTTATTTAAAATACCCTCAATTTATATTTAAACATATTTCTTATGCAGCTATATAAAATTATGAAATTTTACTGATTACAACATTTTAATAAAATCAACTCAACCACTCAGGTTCATTGGAAGGCTCAGTTAAATATACATACCTAAAATGGATACATTAAAAGTACGACAAGATGTGTATTAATCACAACTTGTGAATGTGAGGAATGCCAGGCCTCCACCGTGGTTCGGATTCCACGTTAAACTGTAGGTCCTCCATTTCACCTCACAATCACCCTACCATTACACATTAGCTTAAGTGCGTATAACCCGAACGGGTAGTAAGACGCGGTGCTAATAATAATAATAATAATAATAATAATAATAATAATAATTAAAAGTACATTATTTTTCGTTAAAATACTGAAATAAATTTCAAAAATTTCTTCAACATCATCATAATTTGAAATGTTCTAACATCGAAGAAAATAAAAACAGTCCAGTAATCGTTTTATGGCCAATGGTTTTTTAAAATTCATTACTATACTACCATATGAATGGTGAGTTAAGAGCCCGCCGTTTGTGCACGAATTTTATTTGATGTTTCGCTTGCCATCTATCAGTTGTGTGCTAGACTAATAATTCAAGTTTGGTTGTTTCTCCTGCTCTCTAGCGGACGTATGATGAAGTGGAGTCGACCTTTGACGCATCTTTTATGCTTTATATCATGATTTAATAAGACATATGGTTCGCCATTTGTGGATATATTGCAGGATTTTCATAAGGGTTGTTTATTTGAAAAATGTTGGGCTGGGGACCATTCAGAGTGGATACCAGTCAGGATTTTGTATATATATACATATATAATTCCAGTGGATATAATGTATGATTTTCATATGTGTGTGTGTTTTTTTAAAAGAAATGTTGGAATATAGATAATTCCGAGTGGATACAATTAAGAAGTCTTGTTTCCAGGGGTGATGTTCGCTTATGTCACGCTCAAATACGTGCTCTGTAGTTCGTTTTTGCACATTAGCTCACACACTGGTTGCACCTGCGAGTGGTGTGAGTTTATTGAGAGGGAAGGAAGGCATAGTTTAAAACAGTTTCAAAGCTCATATTATTTTGCGATCCCGAGCTGGTGCTCATGCGCAGTCCAGCGTGTATCCAAAGGAAACAAGAGAGGAGGGAGTTTATTCCACTCTTCCCCTCACCGCTCATTCCCAAGAATTAGTCCCTTATCTTATAAAGGGGAAATGTGACCATCTCTGCAAATAGTTTTGTTTTTATTAATTATGCTGAAATACTGTGGAAGATATTAAATATAAACTACTTGCTAATGACTCCCGACCATAATAAAGAGATTGAACTATGTCGCTTAAGAGAAACGTCCCTCCCACGCCCGCGAGTGTTGGGTTGGATGACTCGGGCCGCATGAAGGCGAGACTAAATTTGGCCGCCGCGCGTTTCTAAGATTAGCCGCGCGCTTGTTTCTGCGCCTTGCTTGCTCCGCCATTATCTGCCGCCGTGGAGCTCGCTTTCTGTTCGCAACACGTTACCGTCTCTCTTACAAGTGTCCTTCTTCCTGGACCTTGTGGCGATATCCGGCTGAGGTGAGTCCTGACCAATCACACCCCTCCCACCCGACTGTGCATCGGTAGCAGGAAGTGATCACACCAGGGTTGGGGGAACACTATTTATAGGGGCTTGTAGTTTTCTGCAAGGAGGTTCACTTGTGGGGCGAAGCTCGCTGATCGGATTTTCTTTTTTCCCCCCCTGGTTTTGTGTTTTCTTCATCCCAGGCCATTATTGTGTTTGTGTGTTTCGGCCTGACATCCGTGCTATGCGTCTTAATAAAAACCAATTTTTATAAGAAAGTCTTTTAGACTTTGCGCCCAAAATCTTTAACATTCTATTAATAAAGTGTTCATTTATAGGCATTTATAATATCTATAGGATTGCCACGTGCCAGAAAAACCGGTTGTAAAACAAAGGGGATTTTTTTTGTATCTTTGAAAAACAGGGAATTTTGCAAAAATCTAAAAATACCAGAATATTTGGGAATTTGGCAAACTTAAGTAAAAGCTATAAAAAGTATTTTTTTATGGAAAAAAGGTGAAGTGAAGAAAGATGCACTCTCATTCAAATATGTTCTCTCCCCACTGAAACTGGTCAATTTTATGAAACACGAATTATTTTTTTCTTTTTTCTTCAATTTAAGTTTTCTGTAAAACCTGGAATACAGATAATTTGGTTGTAAGAAGATAGTGAGAACTCTGTATCTATCAAAAGTGACATTTGCAGATCACATTACTTGACGTATGAACACGTGAAAGTAGATCTAGTAACTTTTCTCTCTTATCACATAAGGAAGGCTATGTAAATTATTGGACTATACACGTTCGGGCCGTCCGCTCATATGGATGAATGCGGTTCGGATGAGAAGGTTACAATCTAGAGTAATTTTACCCACATTTGCGTGGAGAGGGAGTGGTAAACTATTTAGAAAAACCCACTCTTGATATTACCGGCTTGGATTTGAACCCCGACCTCCCTCTCTGTTAAACGAGACGAATCTGACGCAGTTGTCCGCGTGCCCACCTTTGTTGACCTTATTTATAAAATAAGAGAAAACATTAGAGGTTTGTGTCAATGAATTCGTGGCATGATTTTCTCGCCGTACATTGAATCACGCTGATCAGAAGGCCGGGTTCTAATATCGAGGGGATCTATTGATGGTAGTTTGTTACAGGGAATATTTCGCTCTGGCTGTCTCCTACTCCTTAAATTAAGCCGTTTGGTGCTAACAGTAAAACTAGTTTTAATGACAGGAACTTGTAATTAACAAGTGAAACGATTGAAATTGCCATTGATGACTGACGGATGACGGCCGTTCACAGAACTACATGGGTTCGATTCCGGTGACCAGGTGCAGTAGCGAGGCGCAACCTTTCGGAAAGTGGTACTAGATAACTACACCGTAAATCACTTTGCTCAAATGTTTTAATTCATGCATTTAGTTTTTTTATTTCCAAGAATCGTATCATTTTCCTTTGTAAATCTAAAATGGTACTAAAGATTCACTCCTACCAAAACATTGAGTGGTAATTTGTTTGTTAATCATAGAATAATTAAAAAAATACATTTAAATTAGGAAAACACCTGTGGGAGAAAATTGTTTTAAAAGCGCCGCCCCCTACCATGAACACAAAGTGACGTGAATCAGCGGAGAAAATGGTTTTATTGTGTTCGGTGGCTCAGTCACCCCTGTATCAGCACAACTTATAGTACGAGGAATTTTTATGTTTTTTTCCTCATAATAAGCGAGTGGACCCGCTTCGGTGGCAGCATGGTCTAAGGCGCTACTCTCGTAATATACTGGCTCCCGATGACGGGATAGTCAAAGTTTGATCCCGGTAGGGTGCACTGAGGGTTTTTCCTAAATGGTTTCCGACTTTCCCTCCACGCAGATGCGGGTGCACTTATTCTAAAATGCAACCTTTTTCATTCCTAACAAATAAGAGTAATTAATACATAGGCGTATAACCTGAACGGGTAGTAAGACGTGGTGATAAAAAAGTGAGTGATATGAAATTTTAGAATAATTTAATTGCAGTAAAATTAGGTGTACCACATCTTAAGTAAAGGAAAATAAGTGAAATTTTATGATTTAGGACGTTGACGTCCTGTGACGTCACGGCCGCTCAAAATAGAATTTCCCATGTTAATGAATTTACGTTATACTTAACGAGTTTTAAAAATATAACGTTGAAACAAAAACCTTAAATTCTTAAATAATTATAGAAATAGTCCTACAGTGTCACAAAATTATTATTATTTATATCTTGAAGTAGTTATTTTTTGTAGACGTATTTTTTATAAATCATCTACAAGTTAGGATATTTGGCTTGGTCAAGAAAATGTCCTGCAGGAATTTTCCTGCAAGGATGTAGATTAAAAAAGTCCGTGGTAGTATATGTATATTTAGAATAGGAAACAAGATAAAGGTAAAATTAAATAACAAAACAGGTCAATGTTTTCAAGGCGCAAATATTAAAGTGACTGTGTAAACTCGTCAGAGAAAGAGGGAAAGGGTTAGCAGCCCATATATAAGAGCCCTCTCAGGGTGAACTTCTCATTTTATTCCCTATCTTTCTATTTCTTACACTGGCGTCTAAGTGTGACAGTGCTTAGATTGCTTAGGTGCGTCAAGTTAAAATGCAACCCGCTTCGCAAAATAAGGCACCGACGTAACATATTTATTTTCTGCAAAAAAATAAATATTAATTTTGATTTACCTTAAACATGAATAAAAAACCTTACGTATGACGTATTCTCATCCTAACAGGTTAGGTATGAGGATTGCACACTTTAATTTATCCGCACTTTCTTAGAGAAAGATTAGAAAACTACTTAGGTGGAAGAAAACCCTCGGTATTCAAGGCCTGACCTTTCCGTCACCGGCGAATTAGACAAGACATGATTGGCGCCTTAGCCCGATCGCCCACCACTGTACAATGTGGCCCTACTCCGTTGTTATTCGGACCAACCTCTACTCTTGTCATTAGAAGATGCTCGCAATAAACCCGTGAATACATGTCCAAGAGGCTGTCTGTGGGCCGAATACCTTGTCATCCCTTTTGAAACTAATGGCCAATGTTTCATGAGCTTATTTCAGAGAGTCTGTATGCTTGCCAACTCTATCTATACTAGAACTATGGCAATAAGAACACTTTACAAAATACAAACACAATTATTTGTTTTGCTGTCAACATCGACTACGTTTTATTCTATTATAACTTACTCTATGGCATTAGGAACTCAAAAGATCATTGCCGCACTTACAAAAGTACTCTACCTATCCCTATCTTGAGCTAGTTATATTCATTCCACCTCACTACACCCTATATCTATCTTGAGCTAGTTTTATTCAGTTCACCTCACTACACTCTATATCTATCTTGAGCTAGTTTTATTCAGTTCACCTCACTACACCCTATATCTATCTTGAGCTAGTTATATTCATTCCACCTCACTACACCCTATATCTATCTTGAGCTAGTTTTATTCAGTTCACCTCACTACACTCTATATCTATCTTGAGCTAGTTTTATTCAGTTCACCTCACTACACCCTATATCTATCTTGAGCTAGTTATATTCATTCCACCTCACTACACCCTATATCTATCTTGAGCTAGTTTTATTCAGTTCACCTCACTACACCCTATCTCTATCTTGAGCTAGTTTTATTCATTCCACCTCACTACACCCTATATCTATCTTGAGCTAGTTTTATTCAGTTCACCTCACTACACCCTATCTCTATCTTGAGCTAGTTTTATTCATTCCACCTCACTACACCCTATATCTATCTTGAGCTAGTTTTATTCAGTTCACCTCATTATACTCTATCTCTATCTTGAGCTGGTTCTACCCAGTCCACCTCATTATACCGTATCCATATCTTTGAGTTAGTTATATCCAGTCCACCTTATTAAACCCTATCCCTCTCTTGAGCTAGTTATATCCAGTCCACGTCATTACACACTATCTCGTTCCGATCCATTTTAATCTACGTCTAGGTCTTCCCAATGATCTCTTCCTATTGGGTTTGTCAGTCAATACCCTGAATAAGGTTCTAAAATCTCCCACTCGCGCTGCAAGTCCTGCCCACCGTAATCTACGAGACTTAATTACCCTAACAATGTCTTGTGGTGAGTACAGGGTATGTAACGTATCATTATGTAACCTCATACACTCACCATTATCCTCATTCCTTTTTGGACTAAATAGCTTCCGAACCACCTTGTTTTATAATAGCTATTAAAAGTGACAGTTGCAGATCACATGACTTGACGTATGGATATATTAAAATAGTTTTAGTGACGTTTGTATCTGTCAGCTACTGTTCTTCTCACCAGAACCATAAAAGAGAGAAGAGTTATATTTAAAGGAGCTAGTCTTCAGTTCAATTTTCATAGTAAGAACCTTATCTGATGGCAGAAACGTTACTATATATACATGTTCACATACGTCAAGTCAGCTTCGGCTCTCACTTTTGATAGGCAATATCAATACCTACCCGCTTCGGTGGCCGCATGGTCTAAGGCGCTACTCTCGCAGTATACTAGATTGCCCATGACGGGGAGATAGAGGTTCGAATCTCGGTCGGGTCTACTGAGAGTAGTTTTTCCAGAATAGTTTTCCACTTTCCAAGCAAATGCGGGTACACTCGCTTTACATATAACCTTCCTAATCCCTAAAACCATTAGCGTAAATCGTATATTCCATTCACGGTAGGAATTACTCTCTGAAAGGTCTTTTTTCCTACCAATATCCTACTATATAATAGCTTTCTGGTAGGGAAAAAGGCCTTTCAGAAAACAATTCCTACGCTGAACAGAGTTTACATCAGCATATAACCCGAACGGGAAGTAAGACGCGGTGCTAAGATAAATAAATCAATACCTATAAAATAACGGCAATAAAATAGTAAAATTAATAGGTTTTGGTATATTTTTTATAAAAGGGACTTTCTCTGAAATAGGACTATATCACTGACTTGGAACAATTTTGAGTACCTGACGATCCAACGCGGTACATTTATTATTTGGCATGGTCTTGGTTGTGCAATTATTACTGTGGGCTACGGCTATATTTTTAGTAAGGAGACTGACTCATACTTAGGATTTAAATACTCTATTCATGATTTCTTTGCTACGGCTAGAACCCTATTTGTGCGGGAGTAGGGCTGGGGAAGATAGCCAAAAAAGTGATTTTTGAGGGGCTTGTCTTCTCAAGTAAAAGGAGGAGGGGGCTGTCCCTTCTCCCATTAAACACTCTTTGAAGCTATTTGGAGTAATCTTCCCACATAAATTAGAAACGTTTAGAATTTATTTGAAGGGATCTTCCCCCCCCCCCCGATATATATATTTTTAAATTGCTTGTCTCTATAAACCATTCTAAGTATTTTACTGGCATATTTATGAAAATTTGGTGCCCTTTTAAGCTATTTAAAGTGATCCTCGCCAGGACATTAAAAAATAATAATAAATGACTAGAATCTTTATGGAGTTTGTTTTTTCATATTCGAGAATATCAGTGGGGGGTGCAATAAATCTAGAGGGATGGCAAATTATTTTTTAGGGGGAAGTATAAAGTTCGCCCCCCTCCCCCACCTTATTTAAATTAGTTTTAAGTCGTGTCGTGTATTTATATAATTAGCTGGTTCTAGAAAGTGCACATCATCAATCAAGTAATACTGAGCGCTCAGCCGCCGTATGCTGGTTAAGATACTGCCAACTTCTGCGAATAGAGTGTGTCTTGTAGTCAGCACAACGGCCGTTAATCTCAGTTTTCTAGACCGGAGCCGTCACTTTTCCATTCAAGCAGCTACTAATTTGTGCTCACAAGTCTGAGTTGAGCCCGTTCCAGATCCACTGCCTTACAGAGAAATCTGAAAGCACCAGGGCTAAAACCCAGGACCACTAGATCTGTAGCGAGGAACTCTGACCATTAGGCCACGAAGCGCATCAAAAATTTACAAAATAAAGTAATGGTGTGAAGTTACCCTGGATGTACATAATTGTCAAAAAGAAGACGGATGAGAAAGTTGTCTAACAATGTATCTTTTCGAATACCCCTTTACCAAGTAGAACTAAATTTCACAGGGGAGTATTGTCAATAAACATACTAAAGTAAAGATTGGAGGCTTCAGCTCGGGGTGTTTTCACAGGGGAGTATTGCCAAGAAACATCAAGTAAAGAATGGAGGCTTCAGCTCGGGGGGTTTTCACAGGGGAGTATTGTCAAGAAACATCAAGTAAAGACTGGAGGCTTCAGCTCGGGGGTTTTTCACAGGGGAGTATTGCCAAGAAACATCAAGTAAAGATTGGAGGCTTCAGCTCGGGGGGTTTTCACAGGGGAGTATTGCCAAGAAACATCAAGTAAAGATTGGAGGCTTCAGCTCGGGGGGTTTTCACAGGCGAGTATTGCCAAGAAACATCAAGTAAAGATTGGAGGCTTCAGCTCGGGGGGTTTTCACAGGGGAGTATTGCCAAGAAACATCAAGTAAAGAATGGAGGCTTCAGCTCGGGGTGTTTTCACAGGGGAGTATTGCCAAGAAACATCAAGTAAAGAATGGAGGCTTCAGCTCGGGGTGTTTTCACAGGGGAGTATTGCCAAGAAACATCAAGTAAAGAATGGAGGCTTCAGCTCGGGGGGTTTTCACAGGGGAGTATTGCCAAGAAACATCAAGTAAAGATTGGAGGCTTCAGCTCGGGGGGTTTTCACAGGGGAGTATTGCCAAGAAACATCAAGTAAAGATTGGAGGCTTCAGCTCGGGGGGTTTTCACAGGGGAGTATTGCCAAGAAACATCAAGTAAAGACTGGAGGCTTCAGCTCGGGGGGTTTTCACAGGGGAGTATTGCCAAGAAACATCCTAAAGTAAAGATTGGAAGCTTCAGCTCGGGGGGTTTTCACAGGGGAGTATTGCCAAGAAACATCCTAAAGTAAAGAATGGAAGCTTCAGCTCGGGGGGTTTTCACAGGGGAGTATTGCCAAGAAACATCCTAAAGTAAAGATTGGAAGCTTCAGCTCGGGGGGTTTTCACAGGGGAGTATTGCCAAGAAACATCCTAAAGTAAAGAATGGAAGCTTCAGCTCGGGGGGTTTTCACAGGGGAGTATTGCCAAGAAACATCTTAAAGTTAAGATTGGAAGCTTCAGCTCGGGGGGTTTTCACAGGGGAGTATTGCCAAGAAACATCCTAAAGTAAAGAATGGAAGCTTCAGCTCGGGGCTTTTCACAGGGGAGTATTGCCAAGAAACATCCTAAAGTAAAGAATGGAAGCTTGGCCAGCTCGGGGGCCTTGTGACTATTTTTGAGACATTTCATGGGTTTTGTTTAATCAATCGCAAGGTCTTAGCGTGACTGGCAATGAAGTGGAATGGCGCTTCCTTTCTCAACTCCGAGAGATAGCACCCAAACGGATTATTTGTTTGATTAAGTCAATTCAATAAAAAGTAGCATTGAATCACATTGGATGTTTGCTCGTTTCTAAAGCAAGAATATCACCTAGTAAAATAATAAAACTCAAGGATAAATTATGTGACATTATTAAAATAGGAATAAATTAACAGGATACGAGTTACAAAAATAATCTTTATTCATAGCACCACGTCTTACTACCCGTTCGGCTTATACGCCTATGCACTAATTACACTAATGGGTTAGGAATTAGGAAGGGTTAATTTAGAGGAGATGCACCCTCTTTTGCGTGGAGGGAGAGTGGAAAACCACCCTCAGTGCACCCGACCGGCATCGAACCTTGATCTCCCCGTCTTTGGCAGGCTATTCCAAGTGAGATTAGCGCGTTATACTAGGCGGCCACCGAAGCGGATACAAAAATAATCAACTGTTAAAATGAGAGCAGGGCCCCGCACTTGCTTGGGTGACAGACGAAAAAACAAGCTGAGGTGGGAAATTTTTGCTTGCGCGTTTTGTATAGTCTTGTTCGCGTTAAGTTGGTTTTGCTTGTGCTGGGAATGTTGGGGACGTAAAAATTGGTCGGTGGTTTTGCAGGTTTTTTTTATATCAAGACATTTTTAGGTCAAAATAAAATATTGCTTCAGTGCAACTACAGAGTTTAATTTTCTTTACATGGTGTTATCAACAGTGGTTGAATATCTTTCAAGAGTGTCATGTAATTTAACGACAACTTTTTCTCTTCATTTAAAAAGTTTTCCTCTAATGCCGCCATGCTCATGAGAGATATTCAACAACCGTTGATATCACCACGTGAAGAAAATAAACTCTTATGTTTCTAATGGAACATCATTTTATTTATTTTGGTAAAAAAAAAAGTGTTGCTAAAAATAACTGCAACAACACTGTCCATTAATAGTGATCCCCACCTTAATCTAAAACGTTTATTGTTCTGGTTCCACTTTTGTTGGTTTTGTAATTCACTTATAGTAAATTTTAACATGCGTTCGTGTTAGTGTTACAAGTGGTTCACGTAAATTATATAGTTACTTCGTTACACTCACAATTTTACTTGGCGGTAATGTAAGTTAGTCGTACCCCCTTCAGTGGACGCATGGTTTAGGCGCTAGCAATAAACTAGACTTCCGAAGACGAGAAGATCAGGTGGGTTCAATTCCGATCGGGTGCACTAAGGGTGGATTTTCCTAAATGTTTTTACATTCTCCCTCAACGTAAATGCGGGTACACTTCCTCTAAATTAAATCTTCCAAATCTATAATATATTAGCGTAATTAGTACGTAAACGTAAAACCCGAACGGTTAGTAAGACGCAATGCTTAAAAGACTAATAAAGAAGTGGTCCTACTACCGATAGTATAACTTATAAAACTGTGTTTCGTCACACGCACACTGTGTTTACAGCGAGAGCTTACAGGCTTACCTTGCATGTCTCCACCATGGTGGGAGGCCTAACGTTATTTGGCTTAAAAATTATAGTCGAATACAAAAATATGGTTTAATGCCATGTAACCCAAAGTGATTTGGTCTAAAAATTATGTTTGAATGTCAGTTACACTAAAGTCATATGGCTTAGAAATTAATTTAACCAAAAGTCAGTTAGCCCCACCAAGAGTCAGTTAGCCCACCAAGAGTCAGTTGACCTCAAGTGACTTTAACTCATCTGACGTGTACTGGGGTGAGTCACAGCTATATCAGTCTCCTCAATGTCGAGGAGCCGACAATAGCGTCATGTTGTTCTCAATTGCAAGTGGGCTGCATTTGTTCCTTCAGTTATATAGAGCTGACACGAGAGTTCACTGATCTCTACTAGTTGTTTACAATAAACCTCGAGACACGACACGTAGTTTGCTTGGGAGGAACACTATCACAGGGAGACAGACAGCGGGGAAGTTCAGGTTGGATGGACGGAAGGGAGAGTTCAGGTGGGATGGAAGGAAGGGAGAGTTCAGGTGGGATGGAAGGAAGGGAGAGTCAAGTTGGGATGGAAGGGAGGGAGAATTCAGGTGGAATGGAAGGAAGGGAGAGTTCAGGTGGGATGGAAGGAAGGGAGAGTCAAGTTGGGATGGAAGGGAGGGAGAATTCAGGTGGAATGGAAGGAAGGGAGAGTTCAGGTGGGATGGAAGGGAGGGAGAGTTCAGGTGGGATGGAAGGAAGGGAGAGTCAAGGTGGGATGGACGGAAGGAGAGTTCAGGTGGGATGGGAAGGAAGGGAGAGTCAAGTTGGGATGGAAGGGGGAGAATTCAGGTGGAATGGAAGGAAGGGAGAGTCAAGTTGGGATGGAAGGGAGGGAGAATTCAGGTGGAATGGAAGGAAGAGTTCAGGTGGAATGGAAGGAAGGGAGAGTCAAGTTGGGATGGAAGGGAGGGAGATTCAGGTGGAATGGAAGGAAGGGAGAGTCAAGGTGGGATGGACGGAAGGGAGAGTTCAGGTGGGATGGAAGGAAGGGAGAGTCAAGTTGGGATGGAAGGGAGGGAGAATTCAGGTGGAATGGAAGGAAGGGAGAGTTCAGGTGGGATGGAAGGAAGGGAGAGTTCAGGTGGGATGGAAGGAAGGGAGAGTCAAGTTGGGATGGAAGGGAGGGAGAATTCAGGTGGAATGGAAGGAAGGGAGAGTTCAGGTGGGATGGAAGGAAGGGAGAGTTCAGGCGGGATGGAAGGAAGGGAGAGTCAAGGTGGGATGGAAGGAAGGGAGAGTCAAGTTGGGATGGAAGGGAGGGAGAGTTCAGGCGGGATGGAAGGAAGGGAGAGTCAAGGTGGGATGGAACGGAAGGGAGAGTTCAGGTGGGATGGAAGGAAGGGAGAGTCAAGTTGGGATGGAAGGGAGGGAGAGTCAAGTTGGGATGGAAGGGAGGGAGAGTTCAGGCGGGATGGAAGGAAGGGAGAGTCAAGGTGGGATGGAAGGGAGGGAGAGTCAAGGTGGGATGGAAGAAAGGGAGAGTCAAGGTGGGATGGAAGGGAGGGAGAGTCAAGGTGGGATGGAAGAAAGTATGTACAAAGGGGGCAAGAAATTGCATTATTTAATCATTGATATGTTATTTCAAAATATGGTTAATGTAAAAATCAAAGTCGAAAGATTCCAAAAAGGCTCTTTTTCCTTAACAATAAACTTACTAGATCTTGGGTTTTATTAATAGAAAAAAAAAGTGTAAAAATCTGTCATTACTTCGTTTCAATGACTTTTTAATATTTGCGGTGCTTTGATAAAAAATGGCTCTAGAGTAATCCTTCCTCTAACCTTATATAAATAAAATATTACACTTAAAACAATAATTGTGAAAGAATCTGTGGTGCACTTCTAGATGGCTATTGCCACATTGTTTATAGTGTCTCGCCACTTTGTGATATGAAAGTGGCCCATATGAGACGGCCCAAGTTGAGACTAGAGACACAAGGACAGCAGGTCACAAACACGAATACTTCCAACATTTCAACAATGGACTTGAAATTGCTCAAATTAATAATAATTTAAAATCAATTTTATTATAAGGAATTAAAAAGAAACTATTAAGTATAAAGTATTTATATATATTTATTAAATTAATAAAGTTCCAAACCCGCCTCGGTGGCGTAGTTGGCTAACGCGCTAGTCGTGTTGAGCCCGACTGCCGAGGACGGGGAGATCGAGGTTCGAATCTCGGTCGGGTGAACTGGGGGGGGGGGTTCCTAAATGGTTTTCCACTCTCCCTCCAAGCAAATGCGGATTCACTTCCTCTATTCAAACTTTCCAATTCCTAATTCATTAGCGTAATTAGTATTTAAGCGTATAACCCGAACGGGTAGTAAGACGCGGTGCTAAATAATAAAAATAAAGTTTCCACTTGCTATAAGAAGTTGACCTTTATTAAAGGAGTAACATACAAAGTTCCAACTTAAATGCACACTCTTCATTGAATATTAAGGAACACAACTCAAACGTCTAATTTCTCATGTTGCAGGAACAGTATTTGTAATTCTTTGTTATTTTCTATACCCCTTCTCAAATTCCTGGCTACACCACTGCACATAAGCTGTATAACATTTAAGGGCCGGACACGTTATAAAATACATTTTTTTGGTATTGTTCCAGGGAGGTACAGTGTTAGGTGCACCCCACCGTGTTGTCGAACTTGGAGAGACATTCATCCCTTTCCAGGTGTTCCTAGATTACGTTTTTGGACTAGGAAGTACTACATTTGCGTAAGTACACAAATATTTCACCAGTCAAGAGTGCTCAACACATTTTTTTCTAGGCGACACAAAATAAAACGGAACAAGCTGTATTTGACATGATAGCAGTTCTTTGTCAGATCATCGATCATTTGGTTTCATTTCACTAATCTCAACGGTGTATGCCTATGTTCGGCTATGTGCAGATAGTTAATTTTAGTATACATTTGTTTTATAATTACTGTTTTTAAACTTGGATTCAAATATATATATATATATATATATATATTTTCCTTAAATTAAGGTAACTATAATATCAAATTGATTTTTACTAGAAAAAATACTTTGTGGAAGATCCGAGATTATAACACCATTAAGTTAAGCATTTAATTAAGGTGATGAAAGCTTGCCAACTTAAATGGAAATAAACTTAAAAGTAAAGCTTGAGTCTTTGATGATAATTTAGAGATTAAAGGAGAACAAAATCAAAGGTCTACTTTCATGCTGTCAGATTCAAGTTTGGACCTCCTTAATCTTCATGTTTCCCTATCCATGCTGTCAGATTCAAGTTTGGACTCCCTTAATCTTCATGTTTTCTATCCATGCATTCAGACTTACTGTTATCATAGTACTAGTTACCTTTTTTTAAATTTCTCGTTATCTAACAGCTATAGAAAGTATTGTGATCATCAAAAAGATCTAAATTGAAATTTTGATGATTCTCAGCGTTTCATGACCCCTTGAATCCGAAAAAGTGGTTTTTGAATTTCCTTCTGTCTGTCTGTCTGTTTGTCTGTCTGTACCTCCAACTAGAGCCTAAACTATTTTACCGATCGGGCTAAACCTTGGTATCTAGGGTTTTATAGGGTTACCCCGAGGGATTTTTGGAATTGGGATATCTAACCCTAAAATTAAGGGTAGTTTACTGAAAGGCAAAAAGAGAAAAAATCGATATACTCATAATCAGCTCTGATTAAATTTCATTTCAAAACATTTATAAATATTCCAAACAAAATGGCTACGCTAAATATTTCGGCAAAATGACTTTAAGGGTTCCGGTCTGATGCGTAAATACCATATTGGATCCCAAATGAGATAGACATGTGTAAGTTCAATGACAAAAAAAAAAGTTAATGTGAATGACAAGTATTTTTTAGTGCAAATTTCAGAAATGATATTCCAAACTACGATTAAAGATGGGAAACGACCTGGGACAGTTGTAATAACTCCCAGACGACATTTTTGACTTTAAGTGATTTTGTCTGAACCATTAGCCTTTTTAACACCGAAGACTACAAGACACCAATATGAGGTGTTATTAACCCAAAATTTAACTTGTGATTCATCTTTTGTCATCTATTACAATTTTGACTAAACTTCATTACTTCTTAACTCCAAATTCAAGTATGAACATTTATTTTAACTTTAATCGCTGACCGATTTTTTCTCTCTTAAACTTTATATTTGTTTCTAACAATGATTCTGGAAATGAAACCCTTGGCCAGAGTCATGACTTCAACGAAATGCTATGATGTTATTTCATATGTATTGATTTAGTGTTCACCTCATTGAGGAAATTGACTATCTTTTTAGGAAAGGATTTTAAATTTATATATTAAATATTTGTTTGTGAATAGTTCCGCTTAAATCAGACTCTATTATTTACTCATTTTTTCACACATACACGCGCGCACACCACACGTACACACACACATATATATTGATATATTGTTAAATGAAATTTTTGTTTTGAATCCAAAGTATTGTATTCATTTTAAATCTGAGCTAGCCCATTTTTTATTTTCTTATCTATTTTATTATCCTCCCTTATTTGTATATAGTTTTTAGAGTTTATTAATATTTTAATAATTGGTTTGTTTCCAGACCAGGGACATATGATCTCCTTAAACACAATTGTAATAACTTCTCCAATGAAGTGAGTCAGTTCTTGTGTGGAAAACTCATTCCTAAGAACATCCTTGACCTTCCAGACGAAATCCTCAGCACGTGAGTCATCTTAGATTGCTTCCAGATTGTTTACCCACATAATGATTGTCAGTTGTTTCTCTTTGCTAGTTTTGTATCATTTAAAATATATTTTGAAAATTTACAAAACTCGAACATATATGAGTGTGAGTTAATATTACATGAGAAATGCACTCACTATTTGGTCAAACTGATTCAAACAAGTTGTTTTTTCACTTTCAATTCAATGTTGACCAAAGGTGTCTTATTTCTCTAAATTTCTATCCGGGGTAACCAGGCAACTCCCTGCATGGTTACTCTGGCCAAAGCCTAGAATGTCTGCTAGCTAATAATGTTTGTTCTATTGCTACTACTCTATAAATGTATATATGCATTTTATTCAATTTTTTATTTTTTATCTTTCAATTAACTCATTAAGAGTGTAAGTAAAATTGTATGTTTTTTTAATAATCACAAAATTAAAACACTTAATTGTTTAATTTGCTGGGGTGCCTACTCTAATATATTCCACTTTGAGTAAAAAATAAAAAATCTGAAAAATAAGATGTTTAATAAAATATTTACAAGGGTGCCACAAGATTGTTTTAATCCCCTTCACAAGGGTGCCACGAGCCTAAAAAGGTTCAGAATCCCTGAGCTAAATAATAATAATATTTATGAGCATTTGGGGAGTACTGAATCTGGGAACATTTTATATACTACTCGGATATTAAACAACTAAATAAAGCTTTGAATACATTCTATATAGTACACTGATTATGTTGACTTGTATTATTTCAGTCCTTTAGGGCAAACTCTGCTCCCCTTGATAGAATCTTTAAGCCAAGGATCACGAGGTGTGGCATTTGGTCAGAGCCCCAGTAACCATCCCTCTCAGGACAGCCGTAGAGACAGGGGGGAGTCCCCAGACTTCTTACAGCTCAACTCTGCCATCGAGGAAGTCAGGTGAGCCTAGGTTATCACAGCTCAACACCTTATTTACACTAGGAATTTGCTAATAATAATAATAAACATTACTGTGAATTAATAAGTTATATATATGACACACACACATACAATGGTCAGACAGACATTTTTCATAGAACCAAAGACCACAGTCTACATAAGGGTTTGACACTTTATCAGAAAATGTGGAACCATAGATAAGCTTGCATTAATAGAAGTCTTAAATAAGTCATAAGTGTGCTGATATAATCAGTCGGTTCAGAAAGTGCACGTTAAATACCTCAAATAAATGAACAAAATATATACTGGTTAGAGAATGGCGTCTTTATGAATCCCATTTGTTAACTCCACATTATTAAAACTGGTTTATTAAAGGGATTGAAATAATAAACACAGTACAACCAAGCTCGCCATTTGGGGGGTGGAGGGGATAAATGGTACCATGGAACTGAGACCGGGACTTTTGAGGGCTTGGCCCAAGACACAAATTCACGAGTTTAAAAAAATGTAAAAGGTGAAGTAAAAATAAAAATAAAGGGCATATCAGTACTAAGGAATAAAACAGTAATATCATTGCAGTTTCACATGAAGGAACTTTATGGCATTTGTCACAATCATATTCTTAGTTCTGTCCATTCTTGTCCCTTGTTTCAAATGTTTTGGAAGTTTCACGGTTTAAGGTTTAAAGTTTTATACTGAGGTTAAATTTGGTACACAAGGAGAGTCGAGAAGTAAATCAAATTTAATTCAAATTTAGGTATATAATCTTGTGTGTAACACTTCAGTGCTTTGTTACATAATTTTGCTTTTTTGTTGTTGTAAAAGTGATTACAAAGTTTATAAAAATGTACAAACCTAAGTTGAGCAGTGGGAGAAGTATAGGGTGGGGTTGGGAGAAGAGGGGGGAATTGCCCTTAAAATATTTTGTCCACCCCCTTGACTGGAATAATCTCCTCCCTCCCTTAGAATAAACTTAGCCTCCCTCTAGATTTATTTCCCTCGCCTCAGATATTCTTGACTATGAAGCTGAAAGATGCCTTGCACCACACTCCAAATAGCTTATAGAAACATCCAATTTTCAAAAATTTGCTGGAAAAAGCCCACAATATTTAATTTCAAAATAGATATAATTTTTAATGATTTTCCAGGTGAGGACATTCCAAATAACTTGAGTCACCCAATTTTCAAAAAATTTCATTTCAAATAGCATCTATAATAGGCATCTAACTCTAGGCGAAGGTTACTTTAAATGACTTCAAGTGACAATCAAATTTTAAAAAATTCTGGAGGACATCCAATCTAAAAAAAACTTTTAGAAGAATTTAGTTTACAAATATTTTTAAGAGAGGACCATTCAAATCAGCTTGTAGAAATACACAATTTTCAAAGGTTTGCCTAAGGAGGACATTCTCAATAGCTTGTGGGAGCATCCATATTTCAAAACATTTCCTTAACCACTTGAAATACCTGCTAAAGCAGTCTAATATAAAAAGAGCTTTTAAGAGTATCCCAGTTTCAAAAAGCATATCAGGAGGACCACTCCAAATTGCTTATAAAAGAGTCTTGTATACAAAAATTGTTAAGATGAAAGCCACTCTAAACATTTTCTAGATATTTTATGGGAGAGGTTACCCAGGACCCCCTTTTCTTGGGTGTCAAAACCCCTCAAAAATCTTATTTTTCTAACTGCCCCCTAAACAATTGGTATTACCACCACTAAAGTTGAGTAGTACAAGGAGAGGAGGGCTCACGCTTTAACCCTGGTACTGGGCCCGGTTTGAGCACTTGGTGGGCCTGATGTCAGCATAAAATAATGGGCCTTGTTTGTTCTTTCTCTAAACCTTTCTCTCTACCTGGATGAACTTAATGGATAGTTAAATATTTAAATTTGTGTTATGTGATATCTTCAAATTGTATCTTCATCGTTGTTTTGCTTATTTCAAGTTTCACTTCGACTTGTTTTTGTATTAAAAATGTGACTTTTTACACACCCCAAAGTTTCTTTCGCTATCATTTAATGCACACTTAGAATAAAATAAATCAAAGGTGCAACTCACCAACACTGTTTTGGTCAACATGATCTATAATTTGTATTAACTGTTCCAACTGTTGATAGGCCCTATTCAACATATAATACACCAGTACATTAAATAATAAGAAACGAGGGATGATTTTTGTTTGTTGTTTAGTAATAGAATATATCTCCAACTCCATTTTTCTACCATGTGTGATTTGTTGTTGACCTTGACACTATAACTAACCACTTCCAAGCCAAGTGAGCCATTGAACCCATCTATAATTAACTTAATTTTTAGCAAATACAGTACAGCGTCAGGCATAGTTTTTGCAGCTAACACCCATCTAACAGTTTAAAGCAATACATGTACTACTAAGCTCATTTTGGGTACGCTCAAAGGTAATTAGTAATGACTTATCTTTTAATTTTTTAAACTCAAGTACTTTTTTTAGTTTTTATTTATTTACTATTAGAAGTTCAATAGTTAATTAGAATATAACTATTGATGGTGTGTTAAGCAATATATATAAATGGCATGCTTAAATCTTTTTTTCACCAAAACTTGGGAACCAGAAACCCATTTGTTTTTATTTTCTCTAGTTCAAAAATTTAATTTTATTCTTTTTGTGAAAAGTTGTGTTGTTTTTTTTCCCCTTAAGGAGGGACTCTGTTGCCCTTGAAGAGCGTCGTAACATAATCAACGAAAAGCTTGCGAAGAAAGATCGCAAGAAAAAAAAGAAACGGAATTGTCGAGAGAAGGAGTCTCGTGAGAGTGAAGGAAACAGTTCAGCGGCAGAGCTCACTCCAGACAGTTGTAGCTCAGACAGTCTAGGTAAAGACAACATGGCAGAAACCGATGGAGCAGAGGTCATCGAACTCACCCCTGAGGAGGACACTACCATCAAGAGGGCGTCTGACACTATGGCCGAAATAGAGGCGGAGGAAAGGAAAGAGCGGGAAGAACAGAAGAAGAAACAGAGGGAGCCACCTATTATCTTCAAAGATGCTGTGGATGTTAGTTAGTTTGTGACACAACATGTTTAAAATGGAAAACTCAGTAGTTTAAACAAAAAATTTCACTAACATCAAATATATAAGAAGCTACAGGAAAGAGTGATAAGAACAAGCACAATATGGCTTTCACAGTGAAAATTTGAACATAACTCCCCATTTACATTGCTGCCACTGGACAAAGAGGCAATCACTGCCTCCTTCAGCTACTACCCCTTTGTCCAGTGGCAGCAATGTAAAATGTGAACTGTGTTCCTATTTTTATTGTGAAAGTCATATTGTGTTTGTTCTTATCTCACTTTCCTGTACCTTCTTCCATACAAAACTCACCTCAAAATCGGTAAAGAGGTTTTCCTTAATGAGATACTAATACTAATACTAATACTAATACTATACTAATATTCTCATTAATTGATTTTAATCTATATTGTTTAAAATAATAAATAGATATAACAAAGTTAAAAATTTATTTTATAAAATTAAATCAAGTATGGTGAGGTATTGAGATCAAAACAGAACTTATGTTTAGATCCTTTTAAAACTAAAGCAGCAATCATACAGCTAATATGGACATTTTCATAACATTTACATTTTATGGTTTTGTTATGACCTTTGTTATCCATGTTTTAAAGCTATTCAATTGTTTATTTCAGATCAGGGTAGAATTTGATGCCCTGGTAGGACTTATTGACGGCATCCTTAGTCCTGAGGAACAACAAAGTCTGGAAGAACTTCATCAGTACATGTTGGAGGATGAAGGCTCATGGGCGTTAGGCGATGGCTTCCTCAACTTTATTGGTAAGTTTGGAGGAACCTCGCTATTATATGTCGGAAAATAAACTGCCATGTTATGGTAACACACAACCAAATCTCCATCATGATTTGTCTACAACAATTTATTTTAAAGTTTCTCTACTACAGGTATGTCAAACTTGCGGCCTGTGGCCCTCATGTGGACCCATCTATGGTTCTGTGCGGCCTACAGCCATTTTAATGAGCCAACATACCTGCGGCCTGATTCTTCTTTTTATAAACTTTGTAAAAATACATCCTTTGAGATTGACATTTGGAAACTGGTCATTATTTGGCTAAATCTATCATGTGTACCCAATTTACACTCTTTACTCACCAGAAATTGATCCTCAAAAATTGTTATCATTTACAATTAAATATGTACAATATTTGGCGCCATGTAAGTTTGTGAATAGTTTTTTCTCACACGGAAAAAAAAACCCACTAGCGAGATAACGGCTTGTGGAAACACAATCATGAAAGGGACTTCAACACACACACACAAACTCACTGCAAAAATGTTTCTAGTTTTTGGGAAAGAACTAGAGATAGAGAATAAGACATATTAAAATGTTATTTAATCTTATGTTGTTGTTTTTTTGTAATAGTAAGCATTTTTAAAAATAATAATTTTTTTTTACTTTTTTACTATTGAATTCTTTATAAAATGTGCCCTCCTTAGTATTTTCAATTTGGCCCTTTTGACCAAACGAGTTTGACACACCTGCCCTACTATGTTTTTATATTTAAAAATGAATATACTATGTTTCAATATTTATAAATGTTATTTTGAGTGTACATACTAAGCTGTAATTCTGCTTGGTAAAAATAAATTGCAAAATTCAGTGACTTTTTCATTATTGCGAACATTTCACAAGTATCTCAAAACACGTTTTTTTATTGTATCTTTACCATTGCTGGCCGTAAATATATTTCAAAGAATAGCCATCGCCCAATCAGGATTTTCCAGAACTATATTTGGTGACAAACAACATTGAAGTTAAACATCTGTTGAATACACACACCCACAATTCTTTATTATTTTGTCAGTGAAACTGTAGCGGCATCAAGGCAAAATGTAGGAGTGTACAATGTTTGATGAGAAAAACAATCCAGACAAGATTTGTCCAGACTCAGTGTCGCGAACATTTTGGTATTGAATAATATGATAAATAATATATTTATACATTTATACAGAGCCAGTCCTTTCAGCTATAGAGGTAAATTTATATTTTCAGAGAAATTTTGCTGAATTTTTTACTTATGACATTCTTAACAATAATCAAAATGTCAATAAACATATATTTTTTAATGGATTTTAAGGAAATGTACCCACATGTGTGTGACATGAGAGTGGGGAAACACTTGAGAGAAAATTACCTTCAATACACTGTACGAAGATTCAAACCTTGATACCCACGTCACCGGTAATCCAGTCTAACATGAGACTGATGATTTAGACCATTTAACCATCAATTTGTGTTATTAATATTTTAATTATGCTATTGGTAGAAAGTTGTAGTTGTAAGGAACTTTACTCCCATTCAAACCCTGACCTCCCCTTCGCTGGCAAACTAGACTAATGAGCCTGGCATTTAGCTTGCCAATGTGGAGGATGTGTTGGGATATGTTTGTTAAACGAGTATTTCATGTATAACAAAATGGCCGTGTGTGTGTGTGTGTGTGTGTGTGTGGGTGTGTGTGTGGGGTGTTATTAGAGATGAGTCGAATCCTATATTTCTCGAATCTGAATCTTAAATTTTCTTTCAAATCTAGAATCCAAATTCAAATTTACGAATCTTTAAAAATGTAAAGTTTAACTTAAAGTGAAAATATTTCAAATTGAATTTTAAGAAGTTGTTTGGTCCCACTGACAAATGCTGTTTTGTTTGTCATATCTATTACGTCATAAACAACAACGAAAACACTCCACCAGTAAATTAATGGTATTAATACAATTTTGTCCTTTTTTTTAAATTTTGTTATTCTTTCAACTACACAAGTCTATATAATTCTTTTTACCAATTGCTTAAATTTTTTATACAAAGTCAAGGTCTTCCTTCATAAGTATTTAAGATACTTTTTTGAGATTTTATGAATCTAAAATCTCTTGAATACCTTAGGATTCAAAGGATTGAGGATTCGAGCATCTCAACTCTAATATATATTAGTTATGTTATGGATGTGTAAACTCATCTGTGATTCTTTGTTCAGGTCGACTACTTCATGACAAATCGTTGCAGACAGACACAAGGGTGCGGATATTAAACGTGTTGGCTTTAGCCGCTCTTAAAGATGATGTAATCCTGCTGCTACACCAGGACAGGAGAGAACATGTTCTCATGAACTATGCACACGACATTGATAGGCTTTCACCAGAAGAGCAGGAGGCATTAGCTCTCTTTGTAAGTAGACCATATCACACAGATAACAATTACTAATATGGCATTTATTTAATCACACCTTGTTACACTATATTAGTTTAGTTTTTTTTTGTAAAGTCTTACCAATGTGTCCTTGTTTTTCAATAAAACATACACTATACACTGCTAGGACTACCAATATATATTAATCAGAATATATAGATTGCAAGTATTCTAGAGTAGTGTTCCATAAAAAATGTACCACGGTAAAGAATCATGTGTGCCATGCGAGCACATCCCAGAGTGTCATGTATCTTGTTCAATAAGAACATGGATGAAGTTGGTACAAGTGGCAGCCGTGCGTCATCAGCCAATTTTCCTTAGATATTTTTTAGTTGAAATATTTATGTCCCCAGTGTTTCAATATACATTTTAAATAAATATGAAAGTTTTTCTCCAGTTGCTTTTACCTTCATGTCTGTAACAAATGGGAAACTAATACATTAAATCACACCATCAAGTTTTATGTAGTGTGGGAAACATCTCTAAAACTCTGCATTAATATTTTTTAATTTCATCATTGAAAATATTTGGGTTGTAATTTCTAACATACTTTTTTAACTGTGCCATTAAATTTGAAAAATAAGGTAAGTTCTTATTTTGAGACTCAGATAATAGGAGCATGAGCTTCTGTTTAGAGTATTTACAGAACTTATCATTTGACATATCTATTTAGCCTTATCTATGTATTTGGAAGAAGGTACAGAAAAGGTGGATATAAAACATTTAATAGGGAATTAACAAAATACAGTTTTTACAATGAAAAGAAGAACAGAGTTCACACTTTACATTGCTGCTACTGGACAAAGGGGTACTGGCTGCCTCTTGAAGAAAATCAATTGTTACTGCCCAATCCCTTGACCTTGGTTTTATTCTATCAAAACTCATCAAGAGAGAGTGTGAAACATGTAACACAACTTCATACGAGAGGAAACAAAAAACACACAAACGGAAAAAAAAGGAAATTGGTAAAGAACACATATATTGGAACATGTAAAAGGAACAAATAAAATAAAGGACAAATACAGGAAAAGAAAATTTGTTGTGAATATATAATATATATATATATATATATTTAAGGATTGGGTACTAGTGATCAATTTCCTCAAGAGGTAGCCATTCCCTTTTTCTCCAATGGCAACAGTGTAAATTGTGAACTGTGTTTTTACTTTCATTGTAAAAGCCATATTGTGTTCGTCCCTTTTATATGTTTCCATCCACATTTCCTGTACTTTCTTCAAAATATATATATATACAAAATACCTCATAAAGCAAAAAGAGGTTTTTCCTTAAAGAGAAATATTATATATTTAGCTCTACCTGGTAATTAAACAGTTAAATAATTAAGTTTGACTGTCATGTCTATTAAAAACTTTTAAGTCTAATAGCCAAATATCATCCTCCAATTGCTTATATTCTTCACCTGTAGAAACAAGAAATATCTTAATATTTAAATTATCTGAGCCATTATTTTTCCCAAATTTATTTATTTCTCTGAGTACTAATAAAAAAATTATATCCTTTTAACATAGTCACTGGTGATCAACCTTATGGACTTTATAGACACCACTGATATATACCAATGAGAAATAAAGATGTAACAGCTTAGCAGCCAATATTATATAAACAATTTTGTTTATAATACTTACTTAAAATAATAAATGATTATAAATCTTCGATTAAATTCCTGTTTAAAATTAAAGCTATGAATATATTTTTAAGATTTCAAAAATCTGCAGAATGTTGCCTATTGTCAAGAAATATAAAACTTGGAATATAACAAAATATTTCTGTCCATTGGTGATGTATAGTTGTTGAGCATGGTCTCCTACTTTATACGATGTTTTAAAACAGTAATTAGGAAAATATTTGGTCAAATCAGTGATGATGATAATATAGAGTGGGGGAGGTTTTATTATGATGAGTTATTATATCCTGTATTCACAACCAGAAATAATTGTTAGGGTCCTCAATGTTACGGTGGGAAAGACATGGATTACAAATCTACAACCGCGTTCAAGGTATCATCTGACAAATATAATAGAAAGAGACCACTGGGAAGACCTAGACGGGAGAGAAACATTAGAATGGACCTGAAAGAGATAGATTCTAATGAGATGGACTGGATAGAATTAGCTCAAGATAGGGATAGATGGCATGATTTTGTGAGTGTGGCAATGAACTTTAGAGTTCCTAGTGTCATAGCTAAAGTAAGAAATCGGCAAAATGCACAATATGGACTACATGCTTGAAGAATTTGAAAAATAACTGAAAACTTGTAGTGTTGCCAAATTAATGCAACAGAATAGAGGCTTGAATAGATAGATAGCTTGCTGAAAAATTAATAACTAAAAATATGTACAAGCCTAACAAAGACTATAATCAAAATAATAAATGAGTAAATAATACAAATATTTTTTAGTTTTTTTAATTGAAAATAGATTATCTCGGATTTAAACCAGGGGGTAGTCTGGATTTGGTTAACCATTGATGTGCATATGGATAAATGGAAATAGATAATAATGATCCTAGATACAACAGCCAATTCCCACTCATTCCATTTTACTGCAGTGATATAGTAAAATGAATAATGCTGTCTGTTACTTTTTCCAGTATACACTATCTAAAATACCTTTAAATAGATTTTATTTCCTCAACAGATTTGCAACCTATTTGAGAACCTGAGTAGTTCAGAATGGCTCCTGTACATCTCCGAATGGCAGTATTGTAACTCCACCATCAGTAACATCAGGGTCTCCACAAAGGTTGCTGTCAACTCACTGTTGGCTGACAACACCACTCTCCAGGACCGTGGGTCGGCCATCATGCACAACCTCGCGTGCAAGGAGGTAAAAACCGTGGTCTGTATTGCCCCCCTATCCTTTCTCTGGATGTTTGCCATTAGCTCACCTGCCCCTGTCGTCTCCTCACCTTGGCGTGAACTAACACAACATCTTGGCAGCTTTTGGAGCTAAAAAAAAAAACAAGCAACAGAGGTTTCGCTCAGACTTTAAAACATAGTTTGGACCATGAATACTTGATTTTAAATTATAAATTTTATAGAATATGTTGGGATGGAAGAGTAAGTACATGAGTTAAGGCCATTATTTTCGCAGTTTTTAAAACAAAATATATTTTAGGAAGCAATAGACAAAATCTTGCTTTAATAGATGTGTATGGTTTTGACTTTCTACCTGTAGTAATATCTACAGTTATTAAATTTTTTTTGTGGACGTTATAGAATTCGACAATAACTTTTTATCTTCATTTAAAAAGTTTCTCATCGATTGTCGTTATGATCATCTTAGATATTCAAGAACTGTTGATATTATAGGATGTAGAAAGTCAACTAAACAAATCTATTGAATCAATATTTTATGTACTGTGTCCAAAAATATATGTTTTCATAAAAACTTCCAAAAATTACTCACCTTAAATCACATTCCCTAATGACAAATACTTTTAGAAATATGATCTGTTGACTTGCATGTATCTAAAAATATTATAATCAATATTTGGCCACTATTATTTATCAGTATTATATATTTGAAAAAGTTCAAAAGGTAAAAAGTGATTTTCTTTAAATAGTTGTGACAATAATGATATGTTTAGGCTAATTGTTGCCTACACAGATAGTTTTGGTCAAATTTACACCATAAAAATTACTTAATATTTTGTCATTATTATTGCAATTGCATTTCACAGTTAATTTTGATCAAAAGAAATTTGTGATGATAATGATCTTAATTTATCTGTCAAAATTAAGCCGCTTAGCCAGACATAGTTAACTCATATTACATTTATGAGAAACACAAACACACATAAATAAAATAGGCCTGCTTCGGTAATCTAGTTGTCTAAGGCATCATTCTCACAATAGACTGGACTATTGATGATAGGACATTGAGGTTCAAATTATAGTCAGGTGTATTTAGCTTTTCCTCCTAAATGGTTTTGTACCCCACTCAAATGTGGTTACACTTCTTCTGAATTCAACCTTCCTCATCCCTTATATGTTAGCAAACTTAGTTCATACATGAATAACCCAAACAGGAGACATAAAAAAAATCAGATGTAAAATTTAATTTTAAAATATTCAAGAAACAATGTTTGAAGGTCAAATCATACAAGTAATTCAGTCTAGTGTATATGACCATATATAATGGGTTATTAATGAAGATGTTTATTTCAACTTTTAAAATAGTATTATATGAACGGTATAAAATCCCTTAATCATGATTGTAAGAAGTGAAGCACAAATAAATGTATTACATACGATGTACGCAGCACATATTTACAAACACTTCAATATTTCAGTTTGGACAAACGCAGGCATTCATATATACTCAATTCAAACTATTACAACAAAAAGACAAACTCAAATTGAGTAAAGATTTTTGAGCACCTTTTGTGGCCTACTAGCCTAAGGTGTCACTTTCTCAATATACTGGATTGGCGATGGCTAGAAGATCAGGGTTTGAATCCCGATCACATGTACTCAGGGTGGTTTTTCCTAAATGGTTGGTTTTACACTATTCCTCCAAACAAATATTTGTACACTTCCTATAAATTCAATATTATTCATCCTTAGCACATTAGCATACTTTCTAGAAAAGAATATAACAAGAACAGGTAGTAAGACACATTGCAAAAAAAAAAAAATATATTCTCATCCTCAACACAGTTGCATAATTTTAACATGCATATAACCTAAATGAATAGGGAGATTGGGGGGAGAGTAATAATGATAATGATTAAAGTAATTACAATACAACTTTTGAATGAAAATACACAAATAAAATTTATTTTAACTGTAGTAATATTATTTAAAATTCAAATACCAATGTTTGTGCACAAAGTCAACTTTTATATTTTCCTTACAAAGCATGTCGAAGGCTCATTGATTAATTTATATATTTTTTTAAAGTTTTGTGGGTTGATTTTTATTTAAGTTGTTTTTTCCATGCTCAATTTTGATAAAGAGATATTTGTAGGTGTATTTTAATTCCATTTTTTCAGAAAATGAATCAAAACAAACCTCTTAGAAGAATATTGCCATCAGGCTGCATTTCCAAGGTAGCAGGACATATTAGTATTAACCTTCTCATAATGCACAGAGACAAGGAAACAATTAATACATATGTAAAATGCTTTATAGGCACCTTGTTTTAGCATTCTGATATTAATGAATTGAACCAGTTATTTAAACAAATTTATTTTCTATAACACTTTACTTTTTTAGTGGTGCAATTATGTTTTATAATTGAAAACTTCATAGGCCAAATATTTCTTTAATTTCAATAGTTTACTTGGTACAGATAAACAGGTAAAAGTTTTTAAGTAATTCCACAACCCTAATGGTTATTGCTTAATCTAAAAACGTGGCACTCACTTGTTGGACTAGATTGCAGGTGATGAAGAGATCAGGATTTGAATCCTGGTCGGGTGTACCAAGGGTAGTATTTACTAAATAGTTTGGTCGGTGTACCAAGGGTAGTATTTACTAAATAGTTTACCACTATCACTCCACAAACTTTTGGTTACAATTCCTCTAAAATTCTACTTTCCTCATCCCTATTTTATTAGAATAATTAAATTAACACATGCGTATATCCCAGGTACAAATACATGTTGTAAAAGAAACAAAAACACATTTCACGTCAAATAAACATTCATTCCTTCCATGTCAAATAAATATCTATTCCTATTATGTAAAATCAACACACAATCCTTTCAGTTCAAATAATCCCAAAAGATAGCATTCATTACTAAACACTATTTTTGAAACCCGCACAGGTGGGAACACAGGTTAAACATCAGACTCATTTAGTCTTATGGATTAAGTAGCCAAGATATGATATGTGATATGTGCATCTATACTATTGGCAGCTTAAAACCTTTCCATGTCAAAGGTTGCTGTATAATCTGGTAGCTCATGATCTTAATTGATCACTCATAAGTAGCTGACTATTTCCACACACCCATCACTTACTCCGTCTTAAAATATGAATTAAGAATGAGCCTGGCCACGGGACAGCTCCTGTATAGCTCAGTGGTTAGAGCTTAGGTGTAATAAGCCAAAGGCTCTGGGTTTGTTTCTTGTGTCCAGATGTCATTTTTCAATTTAAAGAATATCATCTCTTCAACAGTAACAAGTATGTTGGAGTTTAAATCCTGGCCTGATTTACTAAGGGTATTTTTCCCTAAATAGAACGTTCATGATTCTATACGACATCTGGTGAAAAGAAGGTATGAATTTGGGAAGGACTTAGAAGTGTTATTAATGTAGGCCTTTGTGGAGAAGGCATATGATTATGTGGATAGAAATAAAGTTTGGAAAACAACGGAGGAGGCAGAGGTGGAAAGAGGAGTTATTATTAGAGGAAAGAGTATGTATGAGGATAACATTAGTTGTGTTAAAACAGAGAAGGGGTGGATGGAGTGATTCCAATTACAAAATGGAGTGAATCAGGGAAGTGCTTCTCTCCAGTACAATTGGTAATGGAAATGTTCATGAATAAAGTGGCAAGAAAACTTGGGGAGGAAAAAATGAAAGCCCTTATGTTTGCTGATGACTTGATGGTATGGGGGGAGAAGGAAGAGGAAGTACAGGAATGGAGTAAGGATGTTAAAGTGTGTGGAATGAAATGAAATTTAGCATGGCGAAGTGTGAAGTGATGATAATGACAAGGGAAAAAATAAGACCTAGTAGAGCTTTAAAGTTGGAATGGAATAGAGCTGATAAAGATACAAATTGTAGAAGCATGGTTGTAATGAAGGGTGGGAGAAGAGAGGATCTAATAAAAAGAGGTCAGCAGAGGGAGTTGTTTTATAGGTGTGTAAGAGACTTACCATGGTAAAGATAAGTGCCCTTGAAGTGTAAGAAAGTGTTGTACAGGGCATACTTTGAACTCATTGCCACATATACAGCAGAAACATGGACATTGAATGTAAGAGATACTAGGAAAGTGGAGGCCAGGGAATGAAGTTTGCGAGGAGCATGTTAGCTGTCACGAGGATAAACTGGATTAATGGGAGAAGCAGATAATAGAGTGTGCAAGTGAGAGGAGGAAGGAAAGAGGAAGATGGAGGTGTTTGACTAAACTGACCCAAACACAGGCTGGAAACATTTTCATGAAGATTATGTTGAGTTTCCATCTTTCTCTCTCCACAAAATAGGGATATTACTTTGAATTCCACCTTAGCCATATTTATTTAAATATCCTTGTTAAATGTGTATAGCAGAAAGATGTGATGGGGGAAAAAAATTATTGGTGGAAGGGGGAAGAAGGCTAGGGTGGTAATGGTGTTGTGTTGTAAGTAAGGAGTTAAGGTCGGGGTTACACAACTTTCTCTCCCAATTTCCTTTTTCTCTCTTTTGTCTTTTTTTTTGTTTCCTCTTTTAGGCAGTTGCATTGCACGTTTCACACTCCCTCCTGATGAGTTCTTCCCGCTTTCCTGAACATTTTCCTTACATAACAACTTTCTTTTTATCTGTTAAAATCTACACATCTGTTTTTATGATTTAAATGTGTATTTATTCTACTTTTTCTCTTCACAAACAATCTGTGTTGTTACAAGTGACACTTATCACATGATACCCTTTCCTAATAGAAAAAAAAAAGCTCATTGTTAAAAGATTATCAAAAAGTATTGATTTTATGTAACAACGTAGGGTGGATCATTAACAATGCTATATTGTATTGTGGGTTTGTGCCAAAAAAAAGCAGGATTTAAAAACTATTAAATTTGTCCTACAAAATTAATTGACCTTGTTCAACCTCAAGTACCCCTACTAAGACAAACTATTGTCACCCGGGTGAAATTAAAAAGTTAATTTCCACTATTTGCTCGTTATTTAGTATCTAAAGAGTTATTTTAATTGTTAATTGATAATTGCAATAATAACATTTGTATTTATAATACAAAACTTAATATTGTCTCCCATAAAAACCCTTGAAATATCAGTATGGTCTTATATCGTAGTTCCTTCATTATGTTAACAAAAACAACGAGACAATAAACTTTTGTACATACCATACTTTCATATGTTTTCCTCACAACTAATCACTATAAAACTTAGAACACTATATTTTATGATTGATTTTGTAGTGTCTGATGAAAGACCTAGAATTTGGTAAAGAACATTAGGGCTGTATGTGGAACGGATCACTTGCTAGCTATCTCATTACCTAGTTGAATTCAGGTATGAGTTTCGTGAGGAAGCAGCTCAAGAGTACTAATCAAGTAAGAGTGAAAGTGGAAAAAATTGCAGGATACGTTAAAAGTGTGAGAGAGCAATATGAAAGATTGATGACTGAAAAATTAACTTTACAAGAGCATGAAAGGAATGTTGAAATAAATGCTGATGATATAGAAAATGCTTGAAACATAATAAAAGAGGCCATAGTTTGAGTGGGTGAAAGATGTGTATGGATCCGTGGTGGTAGGAAACTTAAAAAGAAATGCGTAGTGGAATGAACAGGTGAAAGAAGCTGTGAGAGAAAAGAAAGAAACAAACAAATGAGTGGTTTCTCTGAGGAGTGAAACAAAACTTAATATTCAAAGAGGAAAAGATGAATGCAAAGATATTGTTGAAGAAAAGGGAGTATGCAGGGTGGAGATAATTAGTGAGGATGAATTAAGTACCGAGTTTTTTTAAACTATGTTCACAGTTTCTTGCCAACTTGTAATATTATATGTATAAAATATGTATACCTCAGTTTTAGCTTATGTGGTGCTGACTGACAGTTCACAGCTGACTTCTGACAGTCAACATTTAGGTATATACCTAAATTTTGATTGTCAGAAGTGACAACTGCTAAAGACATATTTTTTGCAGATCATATGGTTCAGCGTAGGGATACATAATTTGGTCTGGTAGCTTTTCAAAGCCGTCAGAAGTCAGCTGTGAGCTGTCAGTCAGCACCACATAAGCTAAAAATGAGGTATATGTATATATATGCTCATTCAAATAGTGAAGCATTCTGAATTATCATTTTGTTGTCAATCTCCTCATATGCACACAGTAACTTTCACTTTTCTCATTACATTTTGTAATGGTTTTGGTGGGGTATTTGTGTAAATATAGAAACATAACACCAGGACAGGGATTTGAACCCTGGTCGTCTTTATGAACAAACTACTCCACTTACTGACTATCAGGGATATTTTCTCTAGTTGTCGGGAAAAAATTGTTTTACCCCCTTAAATATATTACACCTTAACTTGAACAACTTTTCCAGTAAATGTTTATATTTCTTTTTTTCTTGGCAGTCTCATTCTATTAATTTTTCTCTCGACTATGCTGAGTATTGTACAATGCATTTGTGCTCTTCCCCCACTGGTCTGCCCTCTTTTCAACCAATAAAAAGGTAGTGCCTAGTAAAAATAAATATTCATCTGTACCAAGTTAGTTTTTCGAGTTCTTTGAGGGACAAAATACCTGCATAGTCATGAGAAAGTACCTCAGGTAAAGTCAATCTATTAGGTAGTTTTCTCTCCCTCCTCCCTTTCCCACATCCTGTCTGAAAACATTTTTTTTATGGCCATATCTTATAACCTATTCACATTGACTATACACATATATGATAATTACTCTAATGGGTAGGGATGAGGAAGGAAGCGTTTTAGAGGTAATCTACCTGCATTTGCTTGGAAGGAGAGTGGGAAACCATTTAGGAAAAAACCACCCTCAGTATACCCGACTGGGATTCAAGCCCCGATCTCCCCATCATCAGCAGACCAATCTAATATGAAAGTGACACCTTAGACCATTCAGCCACTGAAGTGGGTTTGAACATATTCACTAGTATCTTTAGCCCTTTACCTACCCCTATATCACCTATATCTTGCACAAGAACATGTTGTGGGATACCTTGGCCTCCTCTTCATATTCTGATCAGAAACATTGACTAGCTCTGACAACTATCTCATCCCCCCTCTTCACTAACGCCTTTATTAATACCCTCATCATACACCATATTTAATAGAGGTGTGCAAAGCTTTGAAAACTTTGACTTCATTTTGAATATTCACCAAATTGGACTTGGTTTTGAAAAAATCTGGCTTAGTAGTTATGAGGATTTGCCACAAAAAAAAACAACACTAAAATACATATTATTAATGTTTAATATATTCTCATTTAATGCTGTTGTATAATATAAATTAATGTTGATAAAACAAAAATTGAAAGTAATTTAATAATTAATGTTGTGATAGTAAATTAATTTATAAGATTAAGCCAAAGTATTCTAGACATTTTTGCAATAAAAATATTCATAAACTATGTTTAAAGTCTAAGCTAAGTTATTAAATATGCACAGATGCCACAATATTTTTTTTTAAATAGCAAATAAAAATATTTTGATTTGCTTAGATAATAATTCATATATTTAATTTGACTCTGCTATGACTACTAAAATTGTACTTGGCATACCCCTAATATTTAGTATATTCACAACTCTACTTTTTGACCATAAGTTATGATACTTAACATGAGAGGATCTTCAGCAATGTTGAATGCAAGACAATCCAGTTGTTTTTGAGTCTGTTCAGAAAATCATACTATTACCAGGACTATAAAACCTGATGGCGTCCAACACCAATACAAACTACCTTACATAAGTTCACAACAAGAAGAGAAAACTAAACTGGAAGTGTCATCATGTCTTCAACTACCTCTGTCAGTAATCAAAGGTGGAACCATAATACATCATGTGCTTGGAGTATCGCTGTCAAGACTGCACTACACCCCCTCCTTCCACCATCCCAGAGATTCTCAACATGTATTACCACACATTTACTACTATATTTCCCAAGTTACATGAAAAACTTCACGAGAACCCAACCAGCTTCGCCAATGTCTGCCAAACCCAGCTCCAAATCGATCACATTCCAAAATTAAACTGGATTTATCTAACTGGTACTAAAATAAAATCATCATCATCATCATCATCATCATCATCATCATCATCATCAACTGTTTCCAGTCTGTGGCCGTCAGTTTAGTAAAATGCCTCCATCTTCCTCTTCCTTCCACCATTATTCTGCTCTCAATTTTACACTTTCTGTTATCTTCTTCCCCTTGTGGTCTTTTTCCTACATACTTTGTTTCCAGCATTTTCTTTGGCATGCTCTCTTTTACCATCTTCATTACAAGCCCATACCATCTTAGTCTTGCTTCCATTACTATCTCATGTACTTCCTGTACCCCAACTCATCCCAGGGTAACTTCATTCCTAACCTTGTTTCTCCTTGTGACAGCTAACATGATCCTCACAAACTTCATTCCCATGGCCTCCACTTTCCTAGTTCTCTTACATTCAATGTCAATGTTTCTGCTGCAAATGTAGCAATGGGTATTAAGTAAACCCCATACAACACTTCCTTACACTTCAAGGGCACTTCTCTTCTCCATAGCAGGTCTCAAATACATAAAAACTCATTTATTCCAGGTAATTGGAGGAGCGGTCACCTTCATTTACTGCAAACTCAATTAATAGCTTAATGTTAAAAGAACATTTGACACATATTGCAGTTGACTCCATAAATGAGGGTGTTAATTATTATACTGCGTTTGTACAAAAATAAGTAGAGCCTACAGTAAAAGTGCTCTAAATTTACTTATAATTAAATTTAATCAAAAGAAAACTTAAAGGTATAGTGTACATTATATACACACACACAAAATATAGTACACAACATTGCTGTGCATTCATGAAATTCAAAAGAGAAATTACTTAACAGTTTTTTAGGTACATAGAACTAGTTCAATCTAGCCGCATCGCACACAAGATGAAATATTAACAACAAAAGGTAATTGTTCACTCCATGCTGGTTGTTTTCCTGGGCACAAGCATAGCTGTTCCGTGAACTTGACACTGGCGTATGATTCTTTTTAACAGAAACCTCAGTGTAGATACATTAGTCTACTGAGGATGAAATAACATTTTGATGTTATTGCTGCCATGAGCTGAAAAGACTACCTATCTAGAATAACTATTAAACTACCATCACCACATGGTATATGGAAAAAGACAGGATTTATTTGAACTTACTGACATACTCATCAATAATAGGATGTAAATTTTCAAATGCTTTTGATTAGAAGCATTGACTCGATAACTTGTTCTCTGCTCATAAAGCTCGCTCAACTAAGCCTATGCTTTTCTTCTTCTTTGCAAGCTTTTCTTTCATCTAATCAATGAGGTGGTTCGAATGTGCCCCATACCTCAACAGGAGAGCAAGCACATTAATTTTAAGACCATGTTTATAACTTGATATTCAAAAGCGCTACAGTTTCACACATTAAAACTGTTTCTAAAATTGTCAATTGGGGAAAAAATACAGGATGAATAACTTTGATACATTATTTTCTTCCTTTCCTCCCACCACTTCCAACAAGAATAATTTCTGCCATGAGATTAGTTCAAATCTATGCTTTTTTTAAAAATTACATTGTTATTTAATATCACCTGTATTTGCAACCAAAACACAAATGATAGTATATATTTATAAAAAATCTTCTCGTCCCTTAACTGTAACACAAACCTAAATAATAAAAATAAATATTTACCCACATCTGTACCCATACTTGTGAAATAGCTGGTTCATTTACCTAGTTAATCTCATGGTTTTGTCCCAAAATGTTGGCATATAGCAAAATATATGATCAAAAGATAAACTTGTCATACTTGAATTAATATCATTACTTACATTTGTGTATTAAATTGAAAGAGGTTGGCAAACGGTTGAGATTAACTGGAGGGTTTCTGTTATTTCTTTCTTTCCTCATGCGCTAGATGGTGATTAGTAAAATCATTTATATTTCTCATGCAGTCTGACACAATCTTCTTCACAGACACAATATTATCAATATTACTCTGGAGACTAAGTGTATTTCTATATATTTTATTAAAAAGTTTTGCTTATCAATTGGCTGAATAGTAACTAAATGCTTTTACAATGCTAGTAATTACATTTTTACCCATTGAATATGTATTTTAAACCTTAAAATTTTATTAGATATTGGATTCAAGTTTTCTTTTATGATGATCTAAAGAAGGAGGTATTTTTTCTTGACCAAAGTGATAGTAAAGTGGCACGGTGCTTTGCATGGTTCTGTTTTTATGTTATCAAAAGTTTGCTAACATATATTAATGAAGTTGAAAATAACCCTAGGTTATGGATACATCTGTCACATATTTCATTTAGATGAAAAATATTATTTGGACAAAGGAATTATACTTGACTTTGGCCTAGTTAGCCAAGTCTCTACACTGAGCTATTCAGGCTTTGTCCTTTGCCTGGGTCATTATTCATTCATAGTTTTAAGGCTGATTAGTGATTGATTTGTGAATTTTGGTTGTTGAATCCTCATTGATATTAGGGTTGTCTTGCTGCCCCTCATACAGTATTTAATTTTACAGTATTTAAATGTGTGTGCACTTCACTTTATCCTGGATCATAACTCTTGAATGAGCTGCAGCATAGATCTGACCCTGAGTTGCCGATTGATGTGGTAATTAAAAATGATAAGCTCCAAGGCCTACGATGAATTCCACACATCCATCATAGACTCTGCTGTTTGCGTAAAGAATGACCCTGAGGGTAGAATAAGCCCTATAGAGCTAAGTGATATAACATCGGTGCTCTAAGCCAAAGGTTTCAGGTTCAATTCTTATGTCAAGGTGTCTTTATAAACTAATTGAAACATTCTTTCTTAACTTAAGTTTTAATTTACTCACAAGTTTATGCTTAACTATTATATATAGAACACAAATATTTTATTATTTTAGAATAAAATAAAATAATACTTTTAATGGGATGTCCCAATTTCTACTAAACTAAATTGGTGATTCAGTCAATTCTTTTAAACACAATAATTTATAGTAAATTCACCTATTTGTTCCACATACTTTCTCAAAAACTGAAAAACAGTGCAAGTAAAATGTTGCTTAAATATGTTTTTTTTTACTTATATGTTCTGCTAATGAAAGAGAACTTTGAGAAAATGACATGCGCTCAAGGTAGAAACAAACAAAATGATGACGACACTGTCCCCTATGCGTCACTTTACAAGGAATGCCATTATGTTTAAAGTGATGTTTGATAGATGGCGTTGATAGTTGTAAGCCAAAGTATTGCATTGTGTGTATATGAATTGGTGTAACTTTAACCCATGTAAGTCGAGGACTTAACGGTACTTTATTGAATCAACCCCTTGGGACTTTTTGCCTTATACAGTTTCAAACAAAAGTTAAAAGTTACATTCTTAGATTGATTGCTAGCAACACTGACACAGATATTATTCTCACTCAACACTAATGCTAAACCACTTTGATAAGACATAATAATTACTTAGGATATGGTATAAAAAAAATTGTTCCTCTGCAGACAATCTAGTTCGACTTTAAGGTTCATTATGTGAATTACCATTTGCTATATAAAAGATGTATTCTGTCTTCAGGCATGACTCACCCTTCTATATACCAAGCTTCAGTAAAATCTGTATTTTATAACAAGCATGTCTTGGATTTGTTTTCTAATTCAACTAAATGATGGTTTCAGAGCATGTTTGCTTTGTATCCTACTTGGCCACATGCTATGTTTGATGACAAATGTTGTACCAACAGGTGTTTGATGATGTGGCAGTGGAACTGACAATGGCTGTACTACAATATTTCAACAGTTCCCCACCCGAGGAACAGTTGTTCCGTTGCATGAAAGCCCTAGTGCGGTTCTGCCAGATATCCCCACAAGACGTCCCTCAGCTGATCCAGATGATAGGGCCAGAGCCAGGCAAATTCCGAGGGGTCTCGGCGAGGGTCGACGAACTCATTGATGTTGTCAGCAGCAAGCTGCGTTAAGACTGTTGTTATAATGTCGTCTCAATGCTACACTCATCTTATACATTTTTTTGTTCCTGATGAATGAACCTTGGTTGTTCTTTTACTGGTCATTCTTAATAATTGTCATCTAACAATTGTGACAGAAACTACCCATAAAATAAAACAGGGAATCCTCCTCCCAATGGCCCCCAAAAAAACAGAATTTGGTAAACAAGGATAATATGTTTCTATTTAATTATTTTTTATATATTTGTTTAGTTTTTAAAATAAATGAAAAATAAAATAAAATTTCCTTTGGATATCAAAAACCATCTCGTTCCTTATTTAAATTGGTAACAATATAAAAGAAGCCTACATTTGTATAAATCTTTACCTTGAATTTCCCTTATTATCTATCATACACAGAGTGTAGCACTAATTAAAAATATATTTGTATATTTCCAACTAATTAGTCAAGTACAATAATCACATTGAGTGTAGGAAATAAAGTGGATTAATCAAAATATAATATAAAATAAATAAACTTATAGAAATTGTAGGAAAACAAAGCACAAATAAAAGTAAAAACACAAACACATATTTACACACATTTCAATATTTCAATGCATCAAAACATTGGAATGTGAGTTAGAATTTTTATTTTTGCTTTCTTTTTCTACAATTCTATCAGTTTATTTATTTTGTAAATTTATAAAAATAAATAAGAAATAATATACTAAAAAATGTAAATTTAATTAAGAAAGACCACCTAGGATAGTACTCTCTCGGTTCTTTGCGGTAGTAGGGGAAAAAATTAGCCTGAATAGAAAAAAAAAGGATAACACTATCATTTTTTTTTTTTTTTAAAATATCACACACTGTTTGCTCACCAGCATTAAACTTGTCCTTTAATGACTTCATTGATGACCCTTTTTTTAATTTTTTTAATTATTTTAAGTTTTTGTTCTATAGTAAGAACAACACTTTAATGTTTATACATGGTCAATAAAGATTTAAAAAAAGGTATAGCATTCATCAGTAAATAGAGTACACAACACATGTGATGCGCCCACCCACTTGGTCTCAAAAGTAAAACTGGTTAAGTTTGCACAAATAAAGATGAAATGCGCAGCACAATTTCCTAAATAAGGAAACATAAATCCTAAAAGGGAGAGAAGGAAAAATTGTATAATTTTCCATTTTCTTCCTTTTGTGTTTTTTGGTTTCCTCTTTTAGAAAGTTGCATTGCGCGTTTCACACTCCTCCCTGATGAGTTCCGATAGAATGAAACCTAGGTCGGGGGATTGGGCAATGATGATCGATTTTCTTTTAGAGTCAGCCATTACCTCTTTGTCTAGTGGCAGCAGTGTAAAGTGCAAACTGTGTTCTTTTCATTGTAAAGCCATATTGTGTTTGTCCCGTCTATATGTTTTCTATCCACCTTTCCTCTACTTCTTCCAAATAAAATATAATACATTTATCTCATAAAGGGAAAATAGTTTTTCCTTATAGAGAGATGTAACAAATAAAGCCGAATCACTTTGGTCACCATTTCTGTTCGATGATGTATTCTCAACATGTTATTATGTACAGTCGCCAGACAGTTATATTGTACGTTAAGTGTATTAGAAATGTGATGCTCGAATCTCTCAAATTCTCTGGTATTTCCAAGATTCATAAAAATCTTTAAAAAAAATCTCTAATATAATTATGAATACCTGGACTTGGTAAAACAATTTTAAGTAATTGGTAAAAGGAATTATAATATAGAATTGTGTGGGTGAAAGAGTAACAAAATCACAAAAAAGGATGGCATGGTATTAGTGATTTGGGCCAAGTAAATACCCAGTGGGTAGGGTAGTTATAAATGGATATCTACCCCTGCTCTGAGTAAATACCCAAAATTAGGGTTTTTATAGCTTTAAGTAATTTTTTGGAAATATAATCATTTGTTTTTACTATAATACTATAAACAAACCTATAATAACTTACTTTACAACTTAAAATTATTGTAATAACCCTATAAAAATATTTCAAAAATTATTAAATACAAAGAAGCAGAAACAAATAATATACAAAAACAATTTTTAAATGGTGTTGCACTGAAAAAAAATTCTACACTAAAAGAGTCATTATATTTAATACATTCAGAGAGATATATCCCCTATATTAAGCCTAGTATATAAAAATAATAAACTTTTCAAGTAATTTTAAAATTATATTTAGTATTATTTACCTTTTTTTACACTTACAAAATCATATAAGCCCTATTAAAATAACTAACATCATAACTGACATAACATAAATGACTAACATCTTTAATCTCATTGTAGACATGATAACTGTGATGGAATCAAACACTCCCCAGATTTACAAAATATATTCAAAATTTAACGAGTTAGAATCAACCTTAAATAAAGAAAGAAATCCCTGTGTCCCCATTCCAAAAAGCTGAAGAGTAAAAGCTTTTGACAAAGTTTAGAGAACAGAAAAAATTTAGAGCAGCCCAAATCTACCTGGTAGCCAATCTTTTAAATCCAGCAGCACAGGACAAAAAAATTGATTGATGCAATGAGTTTTTTATGTGTGGCAATTCACTACATGAGCTTGAATGTTGTAAAAATTCGGCAAGATTTAGCTGACTACAGAGATAAAGGACTGTGTTGGTTCATTTGGGATGGCGGGCTTGAAAATGATTTAAGCCCAATGTTATGGTGTAGGGGCTTACAAGGAACTTACATGTTAGCTGATGTGGCAATAAGAATCCTCGGGGCTCCTTTCACATCAGCTGCTACATAAATAATATTCAGTAAATTCACTTGGATTCATAGAGATTAACAACACAACATGCAGCCAGGTAACATTTTTATCTCACAAATGCAAATTACTAAACAGTAGCAAGTCAAAAGAAAACAAACAAAACCAAAAGAGAAAAACAGTGGCACCCCATTAGAACAAACTGAGCTGCAATCTAATGAAGATGACTCGAGGAAGAGGATATGATGCACATTACATCTACTCGTGAAAGTGATGAATTAAATATGGAAGAGGTTTATTAAGTAATAATAATGATCTGAGTGAAGAAGGCAATGTATTTGTATCACCTAATTCATCTTGCATCTCAATGTTGGATTTTTAAACACAACATATATGTAATTGCATACATATAATAATAAATTACTTGAAAAAGGATGAATTTTCTTAAAAATTGTCTAATTCACACCATATTTCTGGCAAGTGTGCTTAGATTTTTCTGTTTAATTGAGTCAGAAAGTTTTCTTATTTCTCTAATTTTATACCATTAGTGTGTAGATAAAAACAGTTCAAGTCACTTCTCTATCTGTTAATGTTATTTCCAATTTCCTTTTAATTTTAAGATTGCATAAGTCTTAAAAACACAAGTTATAGGTAAATAATACTGGGGTTTAAGAAATGAGAAGTTATAAAGGATTAATATAAAAAGATTAAAAAATTCACTAACAAAGAAACCCAAAAATAATAACATTAAAATAACTTATCAATGTGTTCAATTGAATGGTTATCTCTTGTAATTTGCAGTAGGGTCTAAACAATAAAGAGTACCAACAATTTTTTATCTATCATGTACAATTATATGTATTTTATATATTATATAGCATTTTGTAGAACTAAAAAGGAAAAATATGAAAAACTAGGTTTTCAAGGGAAATTCATAATTTATTTTGGGTATTTACCCGGGTAAAAACCTAGGATATTTACCCTTAATTATAAATACCAGGGTATTTTACATCTCTACATGGTATTCATGTGATTAATTTACTAAGAAGAGTTCGCTTTGTTGTTTGTGACATAATAGACGTGACAAACAAAATATTGTTTTTTCAGTGGCATCAAGACTTGAACAACTTTTTTTTAAATTCAATTTTATAATAACTAAAATTGTCAATTTAGAACAATTTGAGGATTCAAATTTGGATTGGAGATTTGAAAGAATATTTAAGATTCAGATTTGAGATTAAAGTTCAAGAAATATAGGATTTGATCCACCTGTACTTATTTTATAATATTTTTAAATACTTTTAAAATTACATTATTTTTTACTGACATTGTATATACAAGAGTCTACTCCATAATTCAATTTAATTCTAAATAAAATATTTAGTGTTTTTATAATATTATTGCAAATTTTGAATTTTGTCTGGTACTTTGGTACCAATTTGTTTTTACTATTTTATGAGGACACTATTTAAAATATGTGCTTGGAAAAAAACACCCATACATATTTAAATTAAAAACACTTGAACACTTGCCTTGAATTTTATTAATGGGTTTCAGATATTTTTTGTAAATATTAGCACCAAATTTAGTGAAACATAAATTATACTTAAGTTTATGGTTAGTTTTCACAGTTGGAAACAAAGTTTTCTCCATAATTTCTCAAATTTAAATATTTTATATAATTTAAAAGAGTTATTTATGTTAATTTTATTTTGTTAATAGCCATAAATTAATTTTTAGTAGTTAAATTATCTTATAGATTTGGCTTTTTATTTGGGCAAGCTAATTTTTTTCTTGAATAATTAAATGAATATTAGGTAAACATTGATATTTATATCTGATACTGATAACTGAAAAATAATCTTGTTTCCTTAGTTTGTTACCTGATAGCATGGGAAGGGTGATATTCTCACTGACTGACCGTGCTGTAAAGTGTAGGATCGGCTCTAACAGGTTAAGGAGGGGGAAGCATGTATATGATAAGTAAAAAGTCTTTGGACACATGTCTTGTACAAAGGAGTTGTGACTGCAGGCTAGTATCCTTGGTTCAGAGGACACACGACTGCAGGTTAGTGTCCTGTCTATAGAAGAGCTATGACTGCAGGTTAGTGTCCTCTTTATAGAGGAGCCATGACTGCAGGTTAGTGTCCTGTCTATAGAGGAGCTATGACTGCAGGTCAGTGTTCTCACTACTAATTACTTCCACTGGATGCTGTGGCCGGGCTTGAGGTCTTCTTTGAGACTCAAAGAATGATTTTCTCGGTTTTCTATAATTGTCTGAGTAAACGCTACACTAATTTTGAGGGTTTTCCAATCAGAAATGAATTTGACAATGTTTCGAATATACTTTTTTCACATCTCAATTAATCTTTATTACAATAATTGAATCCAAGTGTAAGTAATGAGTATGATAAGTTTAAGAAACCACTATTTACATAAATGAAGGCAGAGCACCAAATCAAGATATATATATATACACTCCAGCCCCTTATTCACATTACCTGAAGAGCTGACTTTGTGACTATGTGATGACTTCTAGGCATGTACTTTTCTCTTTCACTAAGTTAATTAATTTGATACTTTAAAAACTTAGTAAATATATACTGGTATATACATTTTTATTAATAAAATATTTATTTATAATAGATATACTATCAATAATAACAAAAATAGTTTTTCAGCTTTTTTTGAAAACTATCTTGTCAATTTAATATAAATTTTAAACTTATTATTGAGCAAGAAAACAAAGGCTAAAGTAATTTTTTTTATAGCTGAGATTAAGTTGTATTTCCTAATGTACAATTAGACATGGATGATAAATAATAGAAATTAGTTGGCATGCGCTCTTAATAGGGTTCATAATATTGGTATGTACTTGAATTTTTGTTTGTAAAATTTGTTAAAGCAATTTTTTTAGAATGTCTTAATTTCTTTTCGTTAATTTTTAATTATTTTTATATTTTTTTATCTTTAATAATCATCTTGAAGTAGTTCGCCAAAAGGGTATTTGAATTCTTATGTTATTTTTTGTATACATGTGTGGATTTATGCATAGGTATGTTCTTAAACATCAAAAGTGAGCATATATATATATATATGTGTGTGTCTAAGTTTGTCCATATATTGCTGGATCATGAGTATGTGTGAGTGCATGTATGCATGTGAACACAGTTTCTTTTATGTTTGTGTGTGTTTGGAGAAACACAAACACAATTGGAGTACATGCTGTATCTACATAATATGTACCCATTTATATTAACTAATTTAGAGTTTTGTTATTAAAGTAAAACTTTGTTAGAGCAAACACCGGTAGGCTGAAATTGTAGATAATCCAAACACATGTAATGGAAAATGGGGAAAGTAAATTAAGTAAAATGAAATATTATATTTTATTGTTAATAAGCTCAAATTAAAAGAGAACTGTAAGAAATAATTCATTCTGATAGTAAATGCTTAATGCAGTCAACACAATGTGTTTTCTTGTAACTAAAAATAATTACATAAGTACATATTGTGTGCTATAAATAATTTAAATTAATGAAAATTTGATTAATATCATTCAATTGTGATTTAAAATGCGTAAAATTACTGTATTCCATTATTCTTCCACTTAATCTGAACAAGCTACGGTCCCAATTAGTTTGGTTTAACAAGGCTCTACTGTATGTGGACATTTATTTATGAATATTTATTCTGAAACTGTTGAAAATAAAGTAAATAACAAAAAATTTATAGATTATTTCTTTCAATCTAACTTAAAATATCAGCCATCTTTGGTGTCATTTTGTTTTTCCCCTCGTCTTACTAACAGTTTGGGATATATGCATACATTTTAATCATTACAGGTATGAGGAAGGTAGAATTTATAGAACTGTAACCTACATCATGTGTGGAGGAAGTTGGAAACATTTAATACGAACACCTCAGTACATCCGGTTGTATAAAATCCCAATCTACCTGTCCAGCAATCCTTCTTTCGTGACACCTAGACTAGGTTGCCGACCGTCATTCGTGAGCTACTGGTATTTTCACTGGGAATATATTTTAGCAGCATACTATTATATTTGACTTACAAATTTCACCACCCCAAGTAACAAGTTACATGCCGGGCGGAATGAATTGAAGTGGGAATGTGGTCGGATAGAGAAGGGTTGCCTTAAGCTGAGACCTGGTTGGCAAAACATCAGTATGGTTCGAGAGCTGCTCTGAGAGTATTCGACTTTATGTACTCGCGTTCTGTACTGTCTAATCGCAAAGACTCTGAATGCTTTATATTGTTTAGTAGTGATTTGAAAATTTAAGCGCTGAAAAATGCAAATGCATCAAAAGAAATACAATAACATCCAAAATAATTTAAAATTTATAAAATGGTCATAATTCTGTCATTTTTATGAACAAATTTTTATCCATGTGTACTGCTAGAATATACAAACATGCTATTTCAATAAATGGTATTTTGGAAATTTGATTTATAAAATTATTTTACGAGCTAAAATCTGAAAATTTAAATAAGAAACTTGCATATAAAGTTAATTGAAAACTTCATCCTACCCATGTGGAAAAATCATATCTGGCCAGATATAATCGAGATCTGGGGGTAATCTGGAATTCCCAGATCTGCCCAATTCCAATTCTGGGCCAGATATGGAATTTTTCCACATGGGTTTGTAACTGACACCTCTGGATGTATGTACATTGAGCCCATTAAGTCTGTCTTCATTTGTAGAGTTCCTCATGTATGATTTCAACAGCTTTATGGACGACAAAGAGGTAGGTGGAGAGCGAGGTCTGGGGGGTTTCAACCCTGAAACCCTCCACTTGGCTGCGCCAGCGGTATAGTTGGTTATAAACTTATAATGAATGCATAAAAAACTTATCACTTCCATTCATAATGGGAGTAAAAAATACTTTTTCACAGAAGTTAAGGGAAAAACGAGTGTTTGTTTACTGTACAATGCAAGTGTATCGGTAGAAAAAAAAGGTCTCATAGAACAACATAAAACAATTCATTCGGCGATAAACAAAGATTTACCATTAAATAAGTCTTCAAGGAACGAGAAAGTGAAACAGTTAACAAAATCTATCAGGTGGACAGCAGTCAGTTTTTACTAAATATACAACTAAAAATAAAGCTGCCCCTCTTGCATCTTACCGCATAGCCCAAATCATTGCTAAAAAAAACCTTACGAAGATGGTTAAATATTAAAAGAAGCATTTTTAGAGGTTGCAGATGCATTATTTGACAACTTTAAAATTAAAGATATAATATATGTAATAAAATCTACCCAGCTTTCTGCCAATACCGTGATGAGGCAAGTTGAGATTATTTTTGGTGATGTTATTTCACAGTTGAAAAAGTACTTGAGTAAATATTTTTATTTCTCACTTCAACTTGACGAATCAACAAAAGTGAGTGACACTTCTCAGTTAGCCGTATTTGTAAGGTTGGTTTTCAGTGATTTTTTTTTAAAGAACTTTTGAAAATTATTTGCTTAAAAGGGCGCACTATGGGTGAGGATATTTTCTCCAAATTCAAAACATTTATTTCTTCTGAGAATATTCCTGTACACAAGCTTGTCGGTATCACAAAAGATGAGGCACCTGCTTCTACTGGTGTCAAAAATGAGTTCATTGCTTTGTGTAAGAAAGAAAAGTTTTCCGTATTTTATTTCTCACCACTGTATTCTTCACCATCAATCACTTTGTGCAAAGTTTTTAAAATTTAATGATGTTATGAAGTTTGTCATAAAAATTGTAAACCAAGTGAGAGCTCATGCTCTTGAAAGATGCTTGTTTAAAGTATTGACAGACGAGCTTAGTACTCAGTATGGAGACCTGCTCCATATGGAAGTACACTGGGTAAGCAAAGTACAAGTCCTCCATCGCTTCAATGATATTCTGCCAGCAATAGTGTTTTTCAAAGGAAATAATGCACACTCTCCCAAACTTGAAGATTTTGAGTGACTGATTTTGCGTTCCTATTAGACTTAATTGAAAAACTCAATGGACTAAACCTCCAAATTCAGGGCAGGTACAAGGAGTTAGAGGAGATGACATCTGATGTACAGGCATTTTCCAAGAAACTTGAACTCTTGGAGAGTAACCTCAGCTAGAAGACTTTAAACATTTCCCCTATTTGAAGGATAATTTGGATAATGAAAGAAATTTAAAGCCCTATTCTGGTGAAAATCATATTGAAATAAACTCAACTTGAGAGCAGAGTTTCAACAGCGGTTCAAAGATTTAAAAAAATTGAGCTTCTAGCACAGCTTGTTTCAGCTCCTTTTAGGGACAATGACATTGAAATCTTTTCAAGTTGTGTAATGCAACATTTTCAGGAAGATGGCCCTTCATTAGAAACGGAGCTGATAGCTTACCAAAGTGACTCATCATTGAAAAGTGTCTCAAGTTTAGAATATGTATGGCCTGTTGTACTGAAGGAAAAATATTCAATTCTAGTTTGTGTTTTACTGAAGGAAAAATATCCAATTCTAGTTTGTGTTGCATTCTGAGTGAAGGCGTTGTTCTGCTTGACCTATTTGTGTGAGTCATCATTTTCAACTATCAACTATAAAAGTTGTGAAAAAAAAATACAGAAGCAAACTCAAAGATGAACATCTCGATAACTGTATTCGAATGGGGTCTACAAGCTACTCGCCCAACACTAAACACATTGTGGATGAAAATTAATGCCATTCTTCTCAGTAAGAGTAAGTTATATATACAGTTTTTTTTTAATATTCAACTTTCATTTAATTTAAAAAATGACATCATTATACCTATATTTTTATATTATTTGAATTACAATAATGAAACAAGACACAGAACCCACTTCCGTTTGTAAACAGTTATTGTGTTATTAGCGTTGTATAGGTAACAATAATAACTTGTTTTAAATCTTGGTGGCTCACTAAAAAATTTGACATTTTAAAGTATGGGAATACCTAATGAGTTTGGCAACCCCTGCCTTAGACTATTAAATCTTAAATGCAGATCTAAGTGATATTAAGTTTAATTTTATCTTAAATTTATCCTTAATGGTAAAGGTTTAAAGGTATTGTTATTGTCATTTAAAATGAAACCTAGTTCAATAGATTTAGCGATAAAAGTAGTCCTCATTTAAGAGGCACTATTAACTTTTTTTATTGTTAAAATTATATTGTGTATGTCCTTATATTGGTTTCTTTCGATCCTTGTTATGCCTTATATATAATATAATATATTATATAATATATATATATATTATATATATATAATATCTTATATATATATATATCTTTATATATATTAAATACACACACACACATATACATATACATTTTTAATACTAATAAAAACTTCTGAAAAAACAAGTATATGCTCCAATATAAAATACTAAAAGTTTAAATGTGACCTTTCCAGTATTTAACCTGACCATTTTTTGTTATAATAGTTTTATATAATTTTGGTTTCTAAAATGTAGCAGGCATACCTTAAACATTAAGTTGGCCCACCACATTAAAATGGTTGCCATGGTGTGATTTATTGCCACAAAAACTAAATTTTGAGCACATATGAGCACAAACGGAGTATTAACGAATGGAATGGACAAATTTTAATTTAAAAAATGTGTCGGGTAAACTTGAACATCAAGCTAGCCCGCCACATTAAAATCGTTGCCATAGGCGTAATTTTATGGCACAAAGGCTGAACTTTGGAATATATGAGCATAAATGCAGCACAAATAAATGGCATACTGTAATCAAAATTAAGATAGGATGTTTAAAAAAATGTGGCGGGCTAGCTTGAAATCAAGTTTCATTAAAAGTTTCATTAAAATTTTCATTAAAATTGTTATAATTTTAGTAACTTAATAATTTAGAAAAAGTGGTGGGCCAACTTTATGTACGTCCGATTCTTCTACAATACTCACCTACAGACACTGCGGTGAAAAGTGTTCGGTATTTGTGAAAAATAAGGTAAATAAAAAAAATATGTATGTCTCATACAAACAAATGAAACATGTACCAAATCACAAAAACCCTGCAGAACCTCCTTCAATAAGCTGTGAGGCAAAGCAGTTAGTCCTCAAGATGATTAGAGGGGCTCATGGCTCAAACAACCAACAGATTATTGGCCTAATATAAAGGTGAATGAGGAAGATGAAGCTGATATTGCTGAGAGGATGAACATACCCTTCAGAAAAATCTAGAAATTATCAAATGGTATGTAGTTTCTCTGAATTTGAGAAAAACATAAGGTTGGTAGCATGGATTCTTGGTTTTGCTAAAAATTCAAGTTAGAATGGAGGGACTATTGTATGCTGAAGTAAAAGTGTTCAAACTTGTTCAATTTGAATCTTTTAACAATAAGAGTCCCATTGTTTATGAAGATGACCACAACCTGTATAGAATGAAGAAAGTAATGGTACTGGGATAATATAAAAAAAATCAAATGTATGTACTGTAATTTTACCTGTAGATCATTCAGTAATCCAGCGACTGATTGAGGATGTACGTGTGAAACTCGACCATGATGGTGACAAGATCCTTTTATAGCTCATTGAGAGAACAGTTTTGGATTCTTAGAGGAAGAAGGGCTGTGAAATCTTAGCTTTCTAAATGTGTAAAATGTTGCAGAAAAGAAGGAATGGGCTTCCTGTCCCGCCCAGCTAGGGATGTGTAAAAAGTATTGATTTTTTCTTTTGATACTAGTATTTTTTTTACTCAATACTTTTACTGATATTAGTATACTCACACTTCGGTATCGGATTGGTTTTGAAAGAAACAACCTTTTTGTTTTCTTCACTCATGCTGGGATTAAATATTTACTATGGTTAAATAAGGATAAAAAATGGATTGAAAAACCATATTACTGATCATATTTAACTATTAAATAACTTTCCATCAGCTACTTTTCATTGACTTTTGAAATCTGGTATGGTAAAACCTATATATAACATCCATCATGCAATATTATCTATCATACCTTCTAAGTTCCAACACATAACCTAAACAAGAAATCCTAAGAATGGATAAATCATTATAATATTTAGTGTTTAAATAAATATCAAAATACAATTACTATGATGCCGAAGTTGAAATTACTATTACTAGATTAAAAACATCCAGATTAAGATTTTGATACCAATACTTATTGTTATTGATAATTTTCTTTTGATACTAGTACAGTATCAATATTTTTCTTCCAATACTTTTAATGAGTACAGTATTGTTACTTTTTTTCAATTTCACATGCGTATGCCCAGCACCTTTAACTGAGAATCGTATTAAATACAGCTGTGTTTGAGAGTAGTGGGGGTGAACCTTGCTGATCCAATCTATCTTTAAAGAAACATTAACGATTGAATCTGTCTGTTAACATGTGCATAGGGCATAAGAGATTCTGCCTAATGGGCCAAGAAGTTGTGACGCAAACTCACAATCATACCTAGCTGATCAAGGGCTCTTTAGCATGTTGCAACCCCCAATGCTGTAGAACAGTAGAACTCCTGGTGATCACTGTGTGAAAGTTGCCACGTCTTTGTGCATTCTTAATTCACGAAAGACATATCCTCGTTTGTTTGAGCCATCAAGTCCTGTAGGTCAATAACCCAAACCTCATTGGGCAGCTTGGAGAAAAAATATATCATAGTCTCGCTCCAGGAGCGGGAGGAGTTGGCCCCTCCATATGTTATAACCAGCATTACGGAGGAAGTCAGAAACTCAGCCTTATGGATAACATAATTTCCTGAAGTGTTACCCTAAGTTTCCCAGCAAGGACCTCATGGCCTCAACTAACCGTGATCAAAGCCAGTTACGAACTACCAACCACTTAGTTGTGATGGACTAGAGGCTCTAGCCCTACCCTGTCCACACATTAGGTGACCTTTGAGGGGTTCAACCAGCCATCCAGAAGGACGAATATTGACTGGCAGCCACCAACATTGAGGCTGCCTGTACAAATTTCATTGGCATGATTCACTCCAGATCAGGGAAACTGGTGTTCCAAAGGCTTGTGGGCACACATAAATAATATACCTAGACAATCAACCTCCAGGTTAAAATGGTTGCACTCCTTTTGGCAGCTTGAGTTCTTCACCACTAGGATCGCTGCGGTTAGTCCTTTCATCACCCAGCAGTGACACTAGCGAAGCCCAGTGTTGAAGGACTCAAGCTGTCAAAAGGAGCGCAGCAAAACCACCATGAAGTTGAGAGTCTGTTTCTTACTTGTCTGTGCTTGTGGGTCAAATGTGGACGCCGAGAAGGATTAACACATTTGTTCCCAATGAGCAATTCAACATCTGCCTCGGCATATCACTCAAATGAGCAGTGCTAAAAAACACTTCCTTGCGATACTTCATTGTATATAGGGCAGTACATTTGGAATTGGCGACATCTCTATCCACAAAAGCTTTTTTTTTTCCAAGTTGTATGGCAATTTGTAGCTCGATGCGGTAGAGCCGTTGTCATGCATAGTGATAATGGGACATACTTTGGAGGAGCAGACTTTTCAAGAAGATTGATTGGGGTGAACTGAACCAATACAGCACTAAGTCTCTCACCCCTGTTCCCACCAACCATATTCTTGGGTGCACCACTGTGTGTATGTGTATGTGTGTGTGTGTGTGTGTGTGTGTGTGTGTGTGTGTGTGTGTGTGTGTGTGTGTGTGTGTGTGTGTGTGTTGTGTGTGTGTGTGTATATATATATTAGATGGTCATGAACACAGGAGAAATAAAGTATATTATAAAGAGTTATTACATAACACCACTTTCTGATTTTGTCTATATCACAAAAAGAGAATACTCGTTTGAAACCAAGTCATCGATTATATTTAATTTTATAGTTTAATTTTTAACTGGAGACCTGATTGGTGAAGTAAATCTTAAGTTATTATGAGAGGGACATTGATGAAGTTAAAATTATTGGCAGGCAAAGAAATAATAAAAGAGCAATCATTAGTATTTAAGTGGAATCTGTTGTTGAGATTACAAGAGTTTACATTAGTCAAGGTGTCTAGAGGATGTATATCAAGATTAAGCACAAAAAATATCTGTTCAAAGGTCTATCTTTCCTTTGTTTATAGTGATTATCGTTATTTATTTAAACATGAGTTAAAAGAAAAACATATATAACTTACACAACATAAAACTACAACCATTAGTCACATGATAATAATATTTAAGATACCCAGAACATATTATAATAATACTTTCCAAACATTCAAGTGTGGTTCAGGTAAATTTTATTTTCAATCTATTTTAACAACCAACAACAGAAGTCACATGACTTTTAATTTAACAAAGTAATACTTAACATAAAACATATAAAAGTTGTTTATTTCTGTCACTCAGCCACAGAGAATTGGGAAGCTAGTTGGCAGCTCTCAAGAATCAAAGCAACTTAGACAAGCTTGTTAGTTTTTTGAATAAAAAGCAAATTGCCTGGACTTTTTTTTTTTTTGACATTTGACTTTCTCATAGAATCTAGTGTTCCCAAGTGTTAATAAAAGCTATAAACTGTTATGATCTCCCTGTTAAACACAATTAATGCGCTTCCTGTTATGTGTAAGAACAGTTTTAACCCAAGAAGGAAATATAAAAGTCTTTAAAAGGGTCAAACAACACAAAGTATCTTATGTACATGTTATTTAACCTTTTTAAAATATTTAATATTATTTGTAAAATTATTATAGTTTAAGCATTAATATAGTAAATTATATGCAGTGTTTTGATAAATTTTAGGCAGACTCGAGCAATTTTATACTGTTTTGTCAGCTCTTTATGTTTTATTCCAATTATAATGCGGTTGTTTTTTAAAATAGATTTTTGATCTCAGTTGCTTTTCATATGGTTATTTAAGTTTATTCATATACTGCACACTTTACTTAGGTATTTAAATGAGTTAAAACTAGAGTGTTGTGATAAGAATTTATATTTAAAATAATACATTTAGTTGAAGAAATCACCAACCAGGAGTTTCATATAAGAAGTCAGAATCTTAGTATTGCATTCCATCCACTAGCTCTGATGGGAACATTAGTGGTCCATGAATTGGAAAAGAAACCAATAAAGAGATGAGATTAAAGTTTATCAGCCAAATTAAAATGTAGCTGGAAAATGGCCAAATGTCCAAAAGTGTAACTTAATATCCAAAATATCGAATGTATATAGAAAATTGACTTTTAAACATAAATGGCAGGATAATTTTGCTTTCAATTTGTGATATGTCATTGGATGATAATTCTTAAATTACTAAGGTTCAAGAGTGATGAAATTGTAAGGTTCAAGAGTGATGAAATTGTAAGGTTCAAGAGTGATGAAATTGTAAGGTTCATGTCGCCTGAGATCAATTTGACATTTGACCTTTGACCTTGTGGCATAATTTAAGGTAGAAGGGTTTCCTACATATTAGCATGATTTGACCTTTGACCCCATGACCTACTTTAAGGTAATTGTGGGCGGGTTTTCCCCATTGACATGCTGAGATAGAAATATACCAAGGGTGATGTCGCAACCCAGATGACATCAGAATCTAGCTTGGATGTTATTTATAAAACTGGTTTTACCCCTGTGATGTCATCCCTCAGCACACTTTTAGCTTTAACTCCTTTACATACTTTCTGGTAACTTGGATGTTATTTTGTGACAGCGCCAGTTTGGTGGCTGGACATGTTGAGACAGGAATAGATTACAGGTAATGTCACAACCATGATGACATCAGAAGCTATGACTCAGCACTTGCGCCAGTTTGGCGAGGTGGGTGATGAAGTCAGAATATATTTTTGGTGTTCGAAATGGTGAATGAGTATGGACACAAAGTTCTAAATTTACCTCCCTACTACTACCAATACAATGTGATAGAAATGGTGTGGGCACAGTGCAAAGCATGATTTAACAAACAGGCTAGGACAAGAAGTGTGATCCTGTTGATCAAATTACCTCTGTGAGGTATAGTTTTTTTTATATTGGTTAGGTTTATACAAATTAGGAGAAAGGTTCGCTGTGTAAATGAGACATGTTCAAAGAGTTATGTCTGTTTCACCATTGATGTTATCCCTTAAACCTAGCCTCCAACGATTGGAACTCTGTTTGTTGGCATTCAAAAGGCATTTAATGGCTATATATTCACATTCGGTAAAGTTTTCACTGAATTGCAAGTTTGTGAGAACACAAACAAGTTTAATCTGAAGAAATAAGTATGAGCTTACGCGAGATATTGATTTGAGAAGAATGGGACGAGGAGATTAAGTTGATGTGAACAAAATTATCAAACCTCTTTTAAAATAACCTGTGCTATTATGTCAATGAATGATGCGGAAGAAGTTCTGGTAACACAGTTTGAGAGCAAAAATTAAGGGTGTTAAAAGTGACTTATTTTAATTATTTCTTATCCACACATTTAAATATCCAATTATAGAATGTCTGGCTATATTAATGCATGGATAAAATGATGATCATAACATAATAAAACAAAATGATCTTATGACTTTTATATAGTGTACAAATAGATATTTTAAAACTCTATTGTTGACTAATAAAAATTACAGTTGCATAAAATGTGAGATGGAGATCATAGTGCATACTGTACGAATACAGGAAAGGGGATCTGGTTTCTTTTTTATCCGCCAAAAATATTTTTTTGCTACGAGGACTGTTTATCACACGGAGACTAGAATGGAGAGATTTGTACAGTCGTTTAAAACAAACATGTTCTAAAGGAAGGGAAAGAGGGCTACTATTGAACATTTCTGATGTCCATTTTGTAACTATAATCTAAAATTTTAATACATATGTTTAATGGTGAAAATTGCGAAAAGGGAATAATTAATTAGAAGTTATACATTTAGCCCTTTGAGTGCCAAGAGAAATGAAAAAAGAATGTGCTAAAAGTGCCAAGCTATTTTCCTGAAAAATGCAGGAGTTTGTTTAAATTTTAATAACTCATTAGTCTTTGAACTTCTTGCATAAGCTAGCTAACATGCTTGCCAATCCGATAATATAATTATACATATACTATTTTAATTTTTAACATTATTTAACATTCATTTTTAAGCATTGAAAATTTAAATAGTTTGAAATAGAATATATCACTGAAAAGAACATAAAAAACTGAGTAAATGACAAAATTTACAAAAAAAACTAACTTTAGATTTTACGATAAAATTGGGTTATGTATAGCAGCCGTTTCAGTGACCATCAACTTTAGCAGTGTTATAGTATAATAAAGTCTAAAATAAATAATTGGGTTGGAATCAGAAGGGGACAGTGAGGGGACTTCAAACCTGGTACTTTTGCATAAATATCAAGAGGTTGGGGTGGATTATCCTGATGTTCAAGATTTATTTCATCCCTTTAGGAATAACTAGAATTCATACTCATGTTAGCTGCCACTCCTACTTGTTCCGATCTCTCATTTTCACTATAATAAAATTTCTGTTCAGTTTCATTATTTACAAATTCAGAATCACTGCTTTCAGAATCACAAACAAATTGATCATTCTGGGTTGAGCTGTCAATAAATATTGCAAGTATTTCTGTGTCTTGAATCACAGCTTTCCTCTTAGTAGCCATGTTTACAAACAAGGCCAAAGATAAAACTCATAAAGTAAAAAGTTATAAAATAATTTTCAGGTTCGATATATCGCAAAAACAAATAAAAGTAGCTTGAACGTACGAGAATGTAGTGGAAATAAAATCTACCCTATCTGTTGACTTAATACTGAACTAAGAGCTTGAAAGAATGGGATCGCTGTGAGCGACGCTGGCAAGTTTAGCAGATATTTCGTGCATCACTCTGAGCGACGGTGTCACTCAAAGGGTTAATATGGGGGTGAGAGCCTTGAACACACCTATAACTCCTCACCCCTTGAACTTTGACCGCAGTTTTGGTGCCTGGTACACAAATGAGAAACCTCTCAACAAGAACAGTCTTGCTAAGCCCATATTGTCAAACAAAAACCCATAATCCACAAATATAATATAAGACAGGATAAAAGCTAATAAACTGTTATTAATTTTATAAAAGATAATCTCAAAAATATATATCTAAATTAAAATCCAAATTAAAAAACAGAAAAACATCTATGAAACATTAACTATTTAAATGGCCAATTCAATAGGTCAGTAATATATTTTCTACTTTCATGGCTATTTAGTGCACCATTCTTGTTTTCAAGTTCTATTTGCCTTGGCCCATTGTATGTTTAATACACTTACCTCCCTAATGAGTATTCTTGGAGCATTATATTGTATGCATGCTGACTGGGTCCCTCCTTTTTAATACAATTACAGCTAAGTTCTCTTCTTCTCTACAGTACATGTTGAGTGGGTCCCTCCACATTTCATAAATTTACCTCCTATCACAACCCATTTGAGGCATGCTTCTTCATTACATGTAAACATATGATAGGTCCTCCATGTTTCATAACTCCCATCAGAGCCTTTTAGAGGCACCTTTCTTCATTACATGTGAACTAATTTAATATTGTTCACTCCATGTTTCATACATTTATATCAGAGCCCATTCGAGGCATCCTTATTCATTAAAATGATGTAGTCATAAGTGCCTGCATGTATATAACATTTACCTTTTACATTTGCTTCCTCAACGCATCCTTCTCCACGTCATGTTGACAGTGCACCTCCATGATTAATACATTTACCTCCCCAGTTAGCTTTCTTAGGGCACCCTTCTTCTCTAATTGCTGACCAGATCCCACCATGTTTCATACATTTACCCTCCTTCTTAGCTTTCTTAGAGCACCCTTCTTCTTTACATGTTGCCAGTGCACCTCCATGAATAATACATTTTCCCCCCTTCTTAGCGCTCTTTAAGCACCCTTCTTCTCTACAAGTTGATCGGATACCTCCATGATTAATACATTTACCTCCCCTAATAGCTCTCTTAGAGCATTCTTTTTCCCTACATGTTGACCGGGTCCCTCCATGTTTCATACATTTACCTCCCCTCATAGCCCATTTCAAGCAGCCTTCTTCTTTACACGTATACTTCCGATGGGTCCCTCCATGTACAGTACATTTACCTCCTCCCTTAACTCTCTTAGAGCAACCTTCTACCCTACATGTTGCAAAAGTACCTCCATGATTAATACATTTACCTCCCCAATAGCTCTTTTAGAGCATTCTTTTTCCCTACATGTTGACCGGGTCCCTCCATGTTTCATACATTTACCTCCTATCAGAGCCCATTTGAGGCACATTTCTTCTTTACATGTAGTCTTGTAATAGGTCCCTCCATGTATAATACATTTACCTCCTTTCTTAGGTCTCTTAAGGCACCCTTCTGTAACGTTAACTTGCAGTTAGTTACAATTGGATCCATCCCGTTATAATGTTGATACGTAACTATCAAGAATTCATACCACCCGCTCAATAATTCCGACCCAAATAGAATCCCTACAATGGTACATTTCTCTGTTGTAGTCCCTGTAGGCTAATACGGAAAGATAATACGACACAGTATATTTCATGCTGTATAATCTTCTGTAATATTACTCATATTTGTTCAGGAACTTACCTTTGAAATCTTCTATCACTAGCCGCCAACAAAGCTGAACTACACCGTGCAGCCAATGTGAAGAATGGGGCCGAGCTAACGAGAGTCTACAATCAACGCGTGGTCATTCTCCGTCTAGTCAGATTGATTCTGAAGAATGACAACATGGAAAACGCTAGAAGACAACAATCCACCCGCCCTCTGACGGATGTCAGACGAACTTCCCCAAACAACACAAACATCCAATGATCGCCGACTTGTTCTAATTTTCCGATGGAACAACCCTACAAAGTGACTACGTGACCGATGACAGCTAGCAACTGCGTGCTAGAAATTACCTCCCCTCTTTCCGTGCAACGAAAATCACTATAAAACAGGCTGACATTGTCTAAAAACTTTGACTATCTAAAATCTACGAACGAGGACGGATCATTGTCGTCTACCTGGACAATGATCGGATAAACATTCATGCATCATAAATTGGAACGTAACTATGGCAGTTACTTATAAAGAACTCTATTCATTTTCAACTTATAATATTTTCGTGTTAAAATCTTTATTTTGTGTTTTGCTTAATATTTAACTTTTTGCTTTATTATCTCAGTCGCTTAAATGTAACTTATATGCCGCCACTTAGGCGCGGTTGGTTAGTTGGTTAGTTTATTAGTTTAGTTTGAAATCCACCATTGGTAATTTTGTATTGAGTGAATTTAAATGTAAATTGTTAAAATGTGTGGACTTTTGTATTTTGCTATTTCACGCGACTGTAGATATAAAATCATTCTTGTTATTTTTTTTATATAATTTAATTTTTGTGCTAAATTTCAATCTTATGTTTTTCTAAGATATAGTTAGTCCCGGGAGATTTTGACTAGCGTCTGGAAGTCAAACTCTCGCGTTATGTTTTATGTAGTTGTAAATTTTCGTATTGTAACTTGTAATTGTTTGAGGAGCCCATCAGGCAAGAATATTTAATGTTTGTTTCATTTTTGTGGATATCTTACTCCACTTCACTTTTGGTAGTTTAACTTCGCTTTTGATGTTATAATCTACGTAATTTTGTGTCTCTTAAAGACGACCTGTAATAAATGTAAACATGGTATGTTTACATTCTGCGCTTCACGTTATTGTTTTCAGCATTATTCAGAATGATATAATGAGACCACTGTACTTTGCTTTATCTACGTTTATACTGAATAAACCATATTATTGTTATATTTTTAATTCTGCTTATATTTTCCCTTATGTAGATTATACCTTCTCCCTTTTATTTAATTGTGGTCGTTAAGTAGAAGGCACGGAGACGGTGTAACACTGCGCCACTCTGCTGTCCTTTTAATTAACTGATCTTCCTGTTTAATTAGTTAATTAATAACCTATATCATTGCTGAAAAATGTTGGAAAATTATACTGTATATTTTTGGTGTTGTTGTGAAATCATAGCCTGAGTTTAACCTTGTATCTCTTTCTGTTTCATAATGGAACACAATTTGACTACGGACGCTTCGACTGAGGAAGTAGTGACTGGCGAGCCGAGCGTGTTGTCTAAATCTGATGTTTACCGACTCAATAAAGAAAGCCTTATCTCCGAGCTTGCTAAGCGTGGACTGCAAGGTTCAACAGAAACCACCGTAGCAAGACTTCGTGCAGTTCTCGTGGGAATCCTTTCGGAGAGCGATACGTCTCGAGACCAGGCAACAGTGGGAGTGGAGAATCATCATTCAGTACCGGTGAGGGTTGGAGATCCAATTGAAATGTCACGCGTTTTGGTGAGTGATAAAATCCAAAGTAAAATTCTCGTTGATTTTGTAAATCGAATACCACTGTGTGATGGTCAGGACAGCTCATCTCTTTTTTTATTTTTAATTGAGGTTCAAAGGATTTGTCATTTAAATATCGGTTCTGAGTCCGAGTTTATTGCATTGTGTTTAGGTAAAACTTCTGGATATTTAACTCGTTTATTTTCTGAAGGGTTAGTTAATGGGTTAAGTTGGAAACTTATTAGTCGTAAGATATTAGACTGTCTTGTCCCTACTAGAGCTAGAGATAATTTGTGTAAGCAGTATGTACATCGCTTTCAACGTCCTGATGAGTCGTTAAGGAGTTTCATCATGGCCATTTCTGAGGCTGTTGAAGTTTTAGGGTTAGATCTTTCTGAATGTCAGATAGTAAATATTATTTTGGAGAATGTGTCGCCCTTGTCTCGACGTCATTTTGTATTTACTTCTAAACCTAGTACGATAGTTGAGTTACATGAGCTAGCTTCCCTAATTGAAGGTACTTTGTTGTCTGAAAGTGAATTTCTGGAAAATCATGCGCCTTTTATTGTTGACAATCCAGGCGTGGGTTCGAATCCTAGTTCTTGTGGTAGGTCTAGGAATAATACTGCGATTTCTCAGTTGGGTGTGCAACCTGTGAAGAAGAACCATATTGGCCCGCGAGCGTTGGATAGTAAGTTTTTGTCAGGAATTCGCTGCTTTAAATGTAAACAGTTAGGACATGTACAGAGCAAGTGTAGTTCAGGAAACTAGTTGTGCGCCGTAAGAATCATGGGTCTTACGAGTCACGCGCATTTCCATGCCCCCCTTCCCCCGTTGTAGTTCTTGTGCTTGTTTCTTTATGTTGTCTAGCTTTAAATAAATATCTGCCAGGCTCTCTCCCAGATGGGATAGACCCTGGTCAGTTGAATCTTTCTTAACACCCGTGTCGGTCAGGTTGATGTGCCAGACAGACCCGACCGATACGCGAAGAGCTCATGTGAGCCATCTTAAACTAATACCGACGCTTTAGAATGTCATAGTTTAATGGATAATGTTCGTAAGTTATTGTACTTACAGATTTAATTACTCCATTTTGGATTTACTTAGGTAAATGTAGGATGCCAAGAAATTTTTTTATAAGTTTATGGGGACTTGTATTTGATCTTTTTGGTATTCCTGTTTTTGGTAAGACTTGGTGTCTTGATATTATTTGACTATTGTTGAGTCATTTAATGAACGGTCAATTAACGTAATCTCATTTTGTTAATTATAATATTGACCGGGTTTATTCATACTCTTAATACTAAAGTGGAATCACGCCTAATTTTTATAGGTATATGGGGACCTATAATTAATCTTTTGGCATCCCTTATTAATTTGAGTTTTGTTTGATGGCATTGTGCCATGGCTGTGAGCCAAATCGTGTTTAAAATTTAAATGTTGTTTACCATTTATGATATGTTTTATATCAGTGGTTTGTAGATATAGTGTTTTGTTATATATATATTGTTGGCCATGTGTATAGTTATTTACAGGTATTGAACCGTAATTGAACTTGTAGATAGTATGTGTTTATGAAATAAGTGAATAGTTTATAGATTATTATGGCACGAATTTGTTGATGTTCCACTTCATGGAATTTGGATCACGAAATCAAATGTTGTTTTGATTTAATTATGACGTAACTTTCTCTATTCTATGTTTTGAGACACTCTATTCTAGATTGAGTGCTGAGAATGGACTTATATAGAATATAGTGAGATTATGGTGATATAATATTTGAAACTCTCGAACCTTTGAATAGGAACCTTCAAAAGTGTTGAGGGGGGGGACGCTCCTCCGATACATCTATGTAGGATTTCTATAGGATTTTAGGATTTCATGAGGATAAACTTTTGTGACTTTGTAGTCTAGTGAACTTTATTGTGAGAACTTGAGTTTGAACGTAGAAGAAAGAAGAGATTCTTCATGTGTTCATACAGACAATTAGACATGTGGTTGCGTGTGACTTAGCGCCACTTACATCTCGACAACAGACTTGTTGTATATGTGTTTTTCGTTGCGCATCCTGTTTTCCTTTCTCTCCTGGTTTCTGGTAAAGTCTACGTAGTGGTACCGACTGCTTCTCTAGATGATGGAATCTAGAGCTGGAAAAAATGGATCATCTCATGCTGTTTGGGAAGATGATGTACAAGAAGGACAACTTGAGCCCTTTGATGTTCCGCCTTGCTGAGGACGGATGCTGCATCTTCTTATTCTCCTGGTCAAGGGGGGGAGATTTGTAACGTTAACTTGCAGTTAGTTACAATTGGATCCATCCCGTTATAATGTTGATACGTAACTATCAAGAATTCATACCACCCGCTCAATAATTCCGACCCAAATAGAATCCCTACAATGGTACATTTCTCTGTTGTAGTCCCTGTAGGCTAATACGGAAAGATAATACGACACAGTATATTTCATGCTGTATAATCTTCTGTAATATTACTCATATTTGTTCAGGAACTTACCTTTGAAATCTTCTATCACTAGCCGCCAACAAAGCTGAACTACACCGTGCAGCCAATGTGAAGAATGGGGCCGAGCTAACGAGAGTCTACAATCAACGCGTGGTCATTCTCCGTCTAGTCAGATTGATTCTGAAGAATGACAACATGGAAAACGCTAGAAGACAACAATCCACCCGCCCTCTGACGGATGTCAGACGAACTTCCCCAAACAACACAAACATCCAATGATCGCCGACTTGTTCTAATTTTCCGATGGAACAACCCTACAAAGTGACTACGTGACCGATGACAGCTAGCAACTGCGTGCTAGAAATTACCTCCCCTCTTTCCGTGCAACGAAAATCACTATAAAACAGGCTGACATTGTCTAAAAACTTTGACTATCTAAAATCTACGAACGAGGACGGATCATTGTCGTCTACCTGGACAATGATCGGATAAACATTCATGCATCATAAATTGGAACGTAACTATGGCAGTTACTTATAAAGAACTCTATTCATTTTCAACTTATAATATTTTCGTGTTAAAATCTTTATTTTGTGTTTTGCTTAATATTTAACTTTTTGCTTTATTATCTCAGTCGCTTAAATGTAACTTATATGCCGCCACTTAGGCGCGGTTGGTTAGTTGGTTAGTTTATTAGTTTAGTTTGAAATCCACCATTGGTAATTTTGTATTGAGTGAATTTAAATGTAAATTGTTAAAATGTGTGGACTTTTGTATTTTGCTATTTCACGCGACTGTAGATATAAAATCATTCTTGTTATTTTTTTTATATAATTTAATTTTTGTGCTAAATTTCAATCTTATGTTTTTCTAAGATATAGTTAGTCCCGGGAGATTTTGACTAGCGTCTGGAAGTCAAACTCTCGCGTTATGTTTTATGTAGTTGTAAATTTTCGTATTGTAACTTGTAATTGTTTGAGGAGCCCATCAGGCAAGAATATTTAATGTTTGTTTCATTTTTGTGGATATCTTACTCCACTTCACTTTTGGTAGTTTAACTTCGCTTTTGATGTTATAATCTACGTAATTTTGTGTCTCTTAAAGACGACCTGTAATAAATGTAAACATGGTATGTTTACATTCTGCGCTTCACGTTATTGTTTTCAGCATTATTCAGAATGATATAATGAGACCACTGTACTTTGCTTTATCTACGTTTATACTGAATAAACCATATTATTGTTATATTTTTAATTCTGCTTATATTTTCCCTTATGTAGATTATACCTTCTCCCTTTTATTTAATTGTGGTCGTTAAGTAGAAGGCACGGAGACGGTGTAACACTTCTTCTCTACAGGACAGGACACCTGCATGATTATTATATTTAACCCACTTCTCAGTTCTCTCAGAGCACCATTCTTCTTTAAATTTTGACAGGACATCTCCATGATTATTACATTTACCCGCCTTATTAGCTCTCTTAGAGCATCCTTCTTCTATACATGCTGACAGTACACCTCCATGATTAACACATTTACCCCCCTTTTTAGCTCTCTTAGAGCACCATTCTTCTTTACATGTTGACAGGAATCCTCCATGACTAATACATTTACCCCCCTTTTTAGGTCTCTTAGTGCACCCTTCTTCTTTACAAGTTGACAGGACACCACCATGATTAATACATTTACCTCCCCAGTAAGCTCTCTTAGAGCACCCTTCTTCTCTACATGTTGACCGGATCCCTCCATGATTAATACATCTACCTCCCGAACGAGCCCATTTTAAACACCCTTCTTCTTTACATGTGTACTTACGATGATATCCACCATGTGCAATACATTTACCTCCCCTTGAGCTCTCTTAGAGCACTCTTCTTCTTTACATTTTGATATGGAACCTCCATGATTAATACATTTACCTCCCTCCTTAGATCTCTTAAAGCATCCCTCTTCTTTACATGTTGACCGAATCCCTCCGTGATTAGTACATTTACCTCCCTTCAGAGCCCATTTCAAGCACCCTTCTTCTTTACATGTATACTTACGTGGGGTTCCTCCATGTATAATACATTTACCACCCCCCTGAGCTCTCTTAGAGCAGCCTTCTTCTCTACATTTTGACCGGGCACCTCCATGATCAATACATTTACCTCCCATGTTAACACTGTTAGAGCAATTCATACATTTTCCTCCCATCAGAGCCCATTTGAGGCACCCTTCTTTACATGTGGTTTTATAATAGGTTCCTTCATGTTTAATACATTTAACTCCTCCCTTAGCTCTTTTAGAACACCCTTCTTCTCTACATTTATTTTTAACATAGATTATTCCAGGTGTCAAATGTTTACTTCCCTCCTCAGCATATTTTGAGCATTTGTATCCTTTAATTACAGCTCTTTTTAGTTTCGTTTCTGCAGAATAGGTAATCACTTCCTTGTCTTTTGATTGAGAGGACCCATTATGTATTAATATAATCGGTCGTTTTAGGTTTCCTTGGTGATTCTGTAACAAGGAGAATTATTGCAATAAGTTTTAAAATGATCCTGCTTTGTTATGATATCAACAAGAGTAATTATTACTGATGTTATCATAAATAGATAAGGAAAGAATAAAAAGTTTTAAAATCATTATGAAAGATAATAAAACCAATATGAAAATCTAATCGCTTAGTTTTGGTTCGAGGGGGTCGTTCCCTTATGGGAAAAAGGATAGCTTACAACATTACAAAACCTAAATGACAATAATGGCAGAGTGACCTGTCAGAACCTTTTTTTTGATGAATATATTATTACCTAATATATTCCCATGCGTCCAGCCAATTCCTTCTACAAACGCACCATAAGTCAAATTGGAAAAAGACTTAAATTTTAAAGTGTAGAATATATATATTCACCTTAAGGAAGGAAAATGTACATAATTAAGTAAGTCAGCAAATCAGTATTCAAATATATAAATATATTTAATTAGAGCATGTATGGATATGAATTGTAAAAAACTTACATTAGTAAGTTCAAGAAAAATATGATATTTTATGAAAATCTTTACAACTCTAGATATAGAAAGGAAATATTGTACTACACAATATAAATGGCCGCATACGTTTATTTAATTTCCAGAGTACTCTTAAAGAGTTTATCACCATAGTTATAGTTCAATATTTACGTTATCAGTATAACAATATTCTACAAATCACTTAAACTCTAACAGATACATCTGCCTAAGTTGTGCTATTTCCTAGAGAGAAACAATATCAAAATATATCCTTAAATGTAAATTTCAGATTAGTTTAAATATTCCCAAAAGGGGACACAACCTCAGCATAATTGTCATCAAATCTTACTTCAACTATACATTTACAAGAAAAGGGGCATCAAAAGGTAGCATTAACATTTAAGTTCAAAGTTACAATTCTAGGCAAACTACGTCATACTGGCAGAGTTTAATCAAGATCAACCCACACAAGATATCTTAATTTGTAAAAAAAAAAAAAAAAAAAAAAAAAGTATATATATACTCACATGCAACATTAAACTTTAACTAGATGGCGAAGGTTAACCTTGTCCTTGGTTACACAGTACAAACAACCAGGCAACTTAAGGCTAGAGCATGGCATCATGGGTAGTGGTTGATTCGACTTTGATGCATTTGCATCGTTACGATGCACGGTAAATTTAAACAAAAATATTTTCGCAATTTTATGAATAAACTATTGAAAATTCGTGACTTTTCAGGGACTTTCGTGACCCCCTGTAGATCGGGACAACATCATTAAATAGGAGAAGGTGGTAAGTTTATGGTTGATATTATTCCACGTTATTTACTCTTTGCAGTTATTTTATAATGTTCATAGACCTATAGATCGGGAAGATACTACATTACTATAATAGTCTTTACTGCTTAATATATATTTTGGGTAACTCCAAACAAATAATGTTACATTTTGAGTGAAGTTTTTAGCTTTGAAATTAACATCTTCTACTACTTTGCCAATTAAATCATACTTTTTTACTTTGGAAAATATCAATTATCAGTATTATGAAATTTTGTCGGTGTTTTGAAATATAAATTATGGGTAAGCTTCAAAATTAGGAATATTTAAATATAGCACCATAGGCATTATTGTTCGATGACGAGTGTTACATAACATGAAAGATTTTATGTGTTTTAATACACAAGTTGTATTATATTTTATGTTACAGTAACAGAGGTAAACAAATCTCTTCAGTAACATTATTATGTTAGATGTTAAATTTATCAACAACACAAATGTTGAAATTCTAAGCTACATTTAAAATAAATCTTAATTATATAGGTTGAACGTGCCTTCAAAATATATTTATCAAATTTATATATAAAGAATAGTATGAGAGTACACTTATAATCATAATATTGAATAACAAAAAACCTATGCTCAAAAATGGACCGTTGATATTTAAAAACTAAATATTAACATATAAGAGAGAAATTACTAATTATTTTACATACATTTATATTAAAGCAACAATAATCTTTAAGCACCCTCAGCAATAAGAAGAAAAAAAATAGAAGAAAAATTGGGCTAAGCTTATTTGTATTAATGGAAAATAAATATTTAATTTTAATAGTTATTTGGAAAAGAAAACTAACTTCTTAATTCCACAAGAAAATAAGATACATTATTATTTTACTTTATTTAAATCCATTACGTTTTCTAGCCTGTAGCTTGTTAGGCCTGTTGTAGATTCATGTGCCTTATAATATAACTTAAGACCAGTACAGGCACAACATCCAGTCCTCAGCCGTTAATTCATCGCTGTGAAAGGGTAAACCCACATTTCACTAATGATAGATTTACGGCCATGCCAGGAATCAAACCCGGGACCTTTCGCTGAATAGAAAGATATGCTATCGACTGTGCTAAGGTGTCGGATTAAAATTTTATTATTATTATTGTTTTAAATTTCATCGTACAAGAACTGAAACAATCAACAACTGAAATCAAATACAAGCCCTGGTGTAGACCAAATAACAGAAGAAATTATCAAGCAACTGGGTTGTATTGAAACCCAAACAGCCTGCAGAAATAAAACTGAACTATAGACCAAGTTCTTTAAAAATCATGATGGATAAAACCATGGTAAAATGGTATGCAGCAGACTAAAACGTATTTTAGAAAATAAAAATCTTCTATCTCCAGCACATGCAAGATTTATAGTCCATCGTTCCTTCTCAACATACATCCCTGCTGAGTCAAGACATAAATGACAGCCTCGATGAAGGAAATACCACCCTAAGACTTTTCATTGGCTTTAAAACCGCCTGTGATTGTGTTTGAAGAGTCAAACTCGTGAAGAAAATGCTGCAACTAGGCATAAATGGTAAAACACTCAAATGGGTTTACAGTTTCAGTATTCATCATAAAAGAAATCTACTAAAGATATATTTATATTTTTCCACTCTAGATGAATGATACGCGCTGATTGGATCAAAATAAACCATTATAACTAAAATGATTTATAGAAACTTCCATTTAAGTTCGGAAACTATGTATTTGGTAATGACAGTACTTATTTTATTATTTATTTTCTTGCATGTTTTCCACAACGCCGAATACCTGGGAGGTGACGGACCAGCAGTCTAATGTGGCTAGTTTGTTTACCTCGTGTTTAGTGAACTTAGAACCTCATGTTTCGTGAAATTAGCCACTTGTGTTCCCTTCCAGAAGTGACTTCAACTCCAATGTAGCTTTGCTGGCACTGTATGTATTTTTGATACCTTGAGGTTGTGAAGTGATGGTTTTCCTTGGTGAAAATTGGTTTAATTTTTCAATTTTCTGGTCCATTTGTTGTCTTTTTCACTCTGATACCATTTCTTATGCCCCGTCATTCCTTTCAGAGTTTATATAAGGTGTAATTTAAAAACTTTGCAATTAAAGCAATCAGCATAGTGTTAATTGATAACGTAAAGCATATGTCTGTTGTGTTCCATACTCATTCATACAACACTACACTTGTCTAAATAGAATAGTTCTATTCAAGCTTAACAAAATGACTACCCGTCCAGGGGAATCAACCAATGACGCTCTAAGCATGCGACGTTACACGGGCACAGTGCCATCTAGTGATGAGTGCCATATACTTTAGCTTTAACATCATGATGTACACGGCTCAACCTTCTTTCTATCAGCTGTCATATGGCAAAGATTAAGGATATTGAAGATCTCTATTCTCTAAATCCATGCTGTTCCTATTTCTACCTTCCTTTCATTTTATTTCTTACTCTCTTTTTAAGTATCTTTTCATATATTTTGTACAGTGGCACATCAGCGTTATCCCCTATTAAATGTAAACCTCTTCTTGTATTTCTTGAAAATATGTATTATAACTCCCCTTTTCCAAACTTTCAGTACCTTGTTCTCCTTCCAAATAACTCTCAGCACCCTGTTTAAACATTGTATATCTACTTCACCTGCAGCTACTATCGTTTTCATATTCAATTTTTCCACACCCAGTGATTTTCCTTATTTCATCCTCTTTAATGCATCCTCCGTCTCCCCTTCTGCTATTTCTTGCTGCTCTTCTGCTTCAAGCTCATCTTTTTCCTTTTCCGGGTCAAATATCTTCTCAAAATATCTCATTCATAGTTCTCTTTCTTCCTCTCCTGTCTTCAACATTCTTCCTTCTTCATCCATCATTTTAACTTATTGTCATTTCTCTCTCCTCCTGTTTCCTATTTGACTCTTTAACACCTTCTTACTTCCTTCCAAGTCCCGTTTCAGCATTTTTGCATCCAGTCCTTCCTGGCTTCCTATACCACTCACTTCGTTCTTTTTTTTTTCTCTCACTATATTCTTCTTGTTTCCTGATTCCCATTCTTAAAACTCCTTCAGAATGCTTTATTCTTCTCCTTCAGTGCTTCTTTCACTCTGTCATTCCACCAGGGTGCCTCCTTCCACTTCCTTTTATTAGTTGTCCTCCCAAATAACTCCTCTGCAGCTCCCATAAAACTGTTCTTAAACCTTTCCCATTCAACCTCTACACGTTGCATCTCATCCTTGGGTATTAAGCTTCTTCTCTTTCTTAGGTAGAGCTCTCTTTCCTCTTCATATTTTATCATTCACACCCTTATTATTCTTTAGTAACTTACTACCTTTCTCCTATAATTTCCATTCCTTTATTTCTACCACTATCAGCCTGAGGTTACTATCTAAGGACACACTTGGTATTATCTTTATGTTTACAGTCTGACTTTTCATTTCTTCATCCATGATAAAGTATTCTATCACCAACTTTCGCTCCCCATCCCAACTGTATCTAATGAGGTTATGACATTTTCTTTCCTTCTTATACCAGCTATTTGCCTCTTTCATTGTTCTTATACCATTTGTTTGCCCCTTTCATTTTGTTTCTCACAAATAGCTCCAACAACCTCCTAACCTCTTCGTTTCTCTCTCGCCATCCTTCTTTCCCTAATACCTGCTCTCAAACCCTCATCTCTTTTTTTCCTACTTTTGCGTTAAGATTCCCCATTACTACCTGACTCTCATTTCCCATATGGTTTTCTAGATCTTCCTCAAACTTGTCCGTTTCTTCTGCTGGGAACCCTACTTGTAGGGCATATTAATACTAACAATAATTTTTATTTACAACTCTAATTATAATTATTATTGTTGGGAGTCAAAAATATGTGTAACAGAGTGTACACTCAAAATTAAGAATTTATAGCTACATAAGTGCATAGTTGAAACTAGGAATAATTGCAACCTAGGATGGCCGCCTAGCTTATGATTACATTCCTAGTCTTGAGACAATGGCTTCTGTACTGAGCATGTAAATTCAAGTTATGGATGAACAGCTGGTTCATGACCAGAGTTCATGCAGGGACAAACTGATTGACTAGCAGGACAGTATTCGGTACTTCATCAGAGGATGTTGTCAAACTTAAGACCTCTGCATGGTCCAAGAATATTGTAGAGTTAGAGTAATTTACCCATGGACAGTTATCATGTATCAAGTATCATCTTTTGTAAATAATTGTATATTTGTTATTCCATGTTATTAAACTAGTTAGTTATATAATAGTAAACATCTCTCGTATTATTTAAATGTGTGCGTATGCTCCCATCCTATATGAACTGGTGACCGGGTATAACATTATGTTTAGTAAATGGTGTCTCAAAAACAATTTCAAATCACAATAAATTTAGTATCATTTTCTGAAATCAATTGAAATTTTATTTGATGAAAAGTTTACTTACATATAGTTCTTCTTTAATAGGAGGGAGTGTGGAAGGTTCTAGACAACATCCAGGCTCCTGATAATCATTCACTTCTTCTTTAAAACATTCCTCCGATTTTATTGGAAGATCAATAATCTCAGACTAGGAGGAAACCGAGATTTAAACAAAACATGGTTTAGGTTAACACTTAAATGAAAATTAGTTCACAGTGTTGATTAGAGTGCAAAACACTCCCCAATATCAATTTGGTCAAAACCATTAGATCAGTTTCCAAACAATTCCAAATGTTCAAAAATCAGTCATCAATAAACTATCTTTGAATTAATTTTACTAAAAAAACAGTAAACATTCTAAAACGTTTATCATAAAAACATTGTTAATGCTATTTTTAATTTTTTTTTAATTTACCAAATAAGTTATCACTAAACTAGGCCTCTACCCTTTGTTTTATATCTTAAGTTGAGAAAAAAAAATGCTGTAAATACTCCCAAAATTTATATTTTGAACAACATTGTTGAATCTATTTTCGAGTATGTTGACTTTCACAAATAAGATATCTTTAAATTACCCTTCATTTTAGAGCTATGATTAAAATACTAATTTTGCCTTAAAGTATGTGCATTTTCACATAAAATTATTGAGTTTGAACCAAATTCATCAGAATTTTTCTGATGTAGCCCTAAGGCTAAGGTTTTTAAATAAAACGACACATAAGACTTCAACATATATCATAATTTCAAGGTTAAATAACTAAAGCCATTGAAATAGTTAGCTAATTAGAAATATCAGTAGAAGAAGCAGAGATAAATTTTGACCTAGGAAGTAAGAGATTAATAAATAAAACTGTATTGGGAGTGATATTTATTTAATTTAGTTTCTTATTTTCATTCAAATAAAATGTGAGTTGAATTTCAAAACTTCGGTTTAGGTTGCAATTGTACAATATGGAATTTACTCTAATTATTGTAAAATATTATAATTTTGTGAGAGTTTTACACTGATGATGAACACTAGAACCTCTGCTTCAACAACTTTAAGAATATAATGACATATTTACTAACCAAGGTTGAATTGTAAAAATACTTACAAATAATGTTATGAGCAAAGTAATGCGCAGATATCATGTCTAAGGAGTTGGTGGTAAAAGGCAGATATAATATTGTTGATAAACACAAATGGCAAGGCTAAAGATAGTTAAGTGAGCTGGCAGTTTATAAATTCAAAATGGAATAAATTTATATACATGCATATATTATAATTATATATTTGTAATATTCATATATATTTATAAATATATATATATATATATATATATATATATATATATATATATATATATTCATAAAAATATATCAAGTATAGTAATAATATTTATTATATTGTGTGATAAATTTATATTTAAAATTATAATACAATCTATTATTATTGTAAAGGCACAAGACTGATTTTTATGGGTAGCCATCTATTTAATAACTGGAAACTAGCACATGCTGCCACTATGACGGAAATACAAATACAATCAGGCATGTAGCCAGGGTGGCTCCGGGGGCTCTGGACTCCCCTTCAGTGAAGAAAGATGAATTAAAAGGCGAGAAAAAAATAGTAAAGAATTTAAAAAAGAAGAAAATATCAAGAAATACTGAATAGTAATGTACCTACATAAAGTAATAAAGGAATGAAGTGAATCTATTTTCAAATGAGTTGTTAATTTGTTATCCTTAGCAGGCAGGCAGGCTACCATGGTATATTCCTCCTCCCTCCCCTTCCGTTCCCCTTGTCAAAGCTCTAGGAACCTTATTACAACCGAACTGGAGTCTGTTGGATCTATGACTCATCCGAAAATATAAGGTAATGTTGTTTCTATGTTATTATTCCAAGCAACCAATTACCTTTCAAGCGTGTATGTATTAATGATGAAATTTAACAAGTCTGCCCCCCCTCCCCCCCCACCACATTTAACAAAATCCTGGCTATGTGCCTGAATACAACAATAACTTTTTATATTACCTATATAAATTATTGAATCAAATAAAAAAGTTATACAATGCCAGATTTTAATGACTTTCAATCAATGTTGGTGGTCAAAAGTGGGCTCCATATATAAATAAGGGTTTATAAAATAAAAGTTATAATTTTTTTAAATATCAATCAAATATTATTTAATTAAAACGTTACTTACGGGAAGTTCATCTTCAACAGGAGGTAGAATTATAGAGTCTGGCCAACATTCTGGCTCCTGATAATCAAGTGCTTCTACTTTAAAATATACATTCGATTTTATTGGAAGATTAATTTCAGACTAGATGGGAACAAGAGCGATTTTAAAGCATATTTTATACATTTCAGAAAATCGATTTATTCTAGACATGTTTTAGAGCATAGAGATTTAAGAGCTTATACAAATAGTGGTGCATTGAAAAGTTTCGGAACATAAAAACTTATGATGACCATGTGTCAGAACAAAGTGATTTATATTGGCACATTTTAGAATATATGTTTAAGAGAAGAAAATTTTCTAGAGAACATTGATAAATGAAACAAAATGAGCTGCCCACCTCCAACAGTCTAAAGTAGCAGTTCCCAAACCTTTTAACTGGCATACCACACCAACAATTTCCATAATTTGGAGTACCAACATGATAATGCTAAATATTTACTATTTTAGTACATTTTTAATGGTTCCTAGGGATATATTAAAACAGGCTGTGGGGCTACACTCTCTGAGCATGAATCAATGCTTCCACCCATTTAACCACTGTTTAAATCTATTGTATTTTTGGCTGGATTTGGCGTGAATGTATTAATAATATTTCTTTTAGCCCTATCTTTTTCCGACTTTGTTTGTTTTATTTACCTTCTCACGACGTACCACCAGGAATAATTGTATGTACCGCAGTTTGGGAACCGCAGGTCTAAAGCTTCACGCTAATAATAGCTGGAATGCTTTGACTAGGATGGGTTAGGGTTTGTATTTTGTCTAGGTGCAGTGAAGATGATTTTAGACTTTTAAGTAATCACCAATTAGCAAGATTGTTCTTAGTTCATTGCAAGAGCAATTCAAAGATACATAGTCCTCCAGACAATACACCTTTAAATAGACCCTTTCATTCGATAGGTTAAAGTTTGGACAATTAAACATTTTCAATTTTCTACCAAGAATATATTCTTCTTTTTTCTAAGGAGGAGTGTCTTTGGTTGATGCTGCTGATGTTGTTGTTGTGGTTAGGCATTATAAATGTAATCGCAAAATCATTTTATCAATAAAGTATATAATGTGTGTATTTATGATCCAATTTTTTATATATATAAATAAATCACGCGGCTTATAATATTCCTGTAAAATTTTCTTATAATTATGTTACTATAATATATTTCAAAATCTATCGTTTTATTAATGGGTTATGAGAACTGATTGAAAGGGTTGAGGATAGCAGTCTGAGTTAATTACTAATCATTTTATTTTACCTTCTCCAAACTTATGCTGGTGATTTTTCTCTAAGTTACCCTTCTGATCCCTAATAAGTCATTAATAATATTATGGTGGTAAATATACTAATAAATTAACTCTATTATACAATCGTACATAATTTCTCACATGGGGTATTAAAGTGCAGAACAAAATTTTAAAAAATAAATATATATTATTAGTAAAATACATTCTGAAAAATTAATACAAATTATTAAGTATAGTGTTAAAATCTCAACATATTTTATAAATATATATATATATATATATAATATTTTAATTTTATATATTTATAACATATATCTATATATTTATAAGAAAAATCTCTTTTCACTTTATGAGGTTGTTGTATTATATTTATAAAAAATATCAAGCATAGTAATAATATTTATTATATTATGTAATAAAACTATATTTAGAATAATAAAAATAAAAATAATGATAATTGTTAAAGTACAGACTTATTTTCATTTAATTTTATTTGATAAATGGAAACTGGCTCATGATGCCACTTTGACGGAAATACTAATACAATAATTGTATTTACATTATTAGTCTATTTAATCTATATAAAGTGGAACAAAAAAGTTATCTTTAGGGAAGTATTATTTGAAGCTTTTGAAAACTTATTACCTAGATTAGTCATATAAATTAATAAATCTAATAAAGTTATACAATGCCAGATTTTAATTACTTTCAATAAATGTTGGTGTTCAAAAGTGAGCTTCAAATAAAAATCAGGGGTTATAAAATAAAAGTTCTAAAAGAATCTAAATTATTAATTAAATTTTATTTAATTAAAACGTTACTCACAGGAAGTTCCTCTTCAACAGGAGGTAATATTATAGAGTCCGTCCAACATTCTGGCTCCCGATAATCAAGTGCTTCTACTTTAACATATTCTTCTGATTTTATTGGAAGATCAATTTCCGACTAGAAAGAAACAATAGAAGATTTAAAGAATACTTTATACATTTCAGAAAATAGATTAATACAAGACATGTTTTAAAGCCTAGAGATAAGAGATAGGCTAGGGATTCATACCAACAATCTGTACTATGAAATATTTTTACATAAAGTTGTTTCTCGTTCTCACACCAAGCAAATGTTAGTTGATTTCTAAAACTTTAGTTTAGGTTGCATTAAACAAATACTGCCATTTACTTTAATCGAAAGGTATGATAATTTTGTGAGAGTTTTAAACTGTTAAATAGAGCACAACAGCGTATACTTTAGCAAATTTCAAAAAACTAGTAAAATATTTTGTTACCAAAGTTGACATGCCAACCAATTATCAAACTTAAATAAAACATCATAGACTCATTTTAATCAATTTGGGCCCAGTGGCCTCACCAAGACATAATGTTTCAGGAATGGGGTATGGCAAGACATAATATTGTTAACCAACTAAACACAGAGGCTATACACAATAAGGTGAAAGTATGTGTGCCAACGCGAGAGGGGTTTGAACATAATTGTAGCTTTCCAAGGCACTTGGCTAAAGAAAGAAAACCACACTGATCATCTATAGATCTATAGCTTATTGTATACATTATTTATTACTGCTAACACCCAAATATACAGATATGTATGCAGTATAATGAATAAACTTCTCCCAACAGTTAATGTTCTGTGAACATATCTATGATAGGTCTTACCTTTGGCGAAATCTGAGGTGGTTTCTAAAACTATCCGCGATATATAAGGTTAAAAGCTAAACTATAACTGGACACAGCAAAATTAATTAATACAGCTTTTACAAAATATATACCTTAATTCCAAACTCTTCTTCGTGGTGAAGATTATATTCCAAGTCCTCTTTTGGTTCAATCTTCACAGCGAATGTATCTCTCTCCATCTTGTTATAGTGAAGTTGATATTGACAACATACAAAGAGTAAATATTTCTTTATTGACCCCAACATTGAAAATATAAAATATAAACTACTAAATATTGCTACTCCATAGTAAATGTTTACAGATAGCAATAGTTTCATGTTTTAAAGTTTGGGAAAAATTATATTTATTTCAAACTGAGGCCTGTTGATCATATAACTGCTGTTGTAGAAACAGGACTCATTTTTTCAATGCTATAATAATATGTTAAATTCACAATTGCTTTTAAACTTTTTATAGATAAGCATGAAATATTTTAAAATAACATATAGGATTAATATTAGGTGTGGACGGGATCCCAAACCCTCGGAAAAAGGTCGGGCATTTATTAATTCCTGTTGGTCGGGCTGGAATGCCCCTTTCCTGAAAAGTTTTGGGCGGGTAACAATAAAAAGTGTTCACGCTCATGTTATAGCGGTTACTGCCGGACTCATCACTATTAATCTCTTTTGTAGACAGTTTTCTTCTTTGTTCTTTAGCAAACTTGGTGGCTGGGATGGGGTTATTTTACCACTTGTAGAGAGACAAACAAGTTGGGGAGGCGCATGATTTATTGTGCTCTGAGATAGGTTCAGCAAGTGAAAGCACTTGAAAGAATTAAAGAAGGACAGAGATATATTATACTATCTTTTGAGGTGTGGAAATGAGAGGAAGGGGAGGAAAGAAGTAGTTTGTCAAGGTCAACCATTTATGAGGGACCAACATGTCTGTTGTTGGCGAGCCAGCCAGGTATAGAGTATAAGGGGTGTTAAACAAGCACCTTTAAGGGATATTAAACCTAGATAACATTTGAGGGGTTTTACTAAACCTAATTAATTTTTAGGAGATTCCAAACCTAAATAATATTTTGCAGTTTCATATTTAGAGCACATTGAAGAGGTGCCAAACATTATGTTTTGTAGTATTTTTGACGTTCTGCAAATAATTAAATATAAAACAAAATTTTCAAAAGAAATTAACTAGTAAAAATAATTTCCAAACAAAATTTAATAAAAAATGCTTTTCTCAAACCTCTATTTATTTTATTGTTGTTTTTATTATTTTTATTACTTTTAGCAATTTTTTTAAGACTGCATCTTATAACCTGTTCCAGTTATATTATATTATTATTATTATTATTATTATTATTATATTAGCATCGCGTCTTACTACCCATTCGGGTTATACGCACTTACGCTAGTGTGTAATGGTAGGGTGATTGTGAGAATAAATGGAGGACCTACAGTTTAATGTGGAATCCGAACCACGGTGGAGGCCGGCATTCCTCACATTCACAAGTTGTGATTAATACACATATTGTCAGAGGTGAAGGAAGGGTTTGGCAATCAGATAAATCTGTGCCGGAACCTGGGATTGAACCCCGGACCCTCAGCACACAAGTTTGACACCTTACCCCTAGACCACCAGGTCACCGTTCCAGTTATACACCTATTTACTAGTGACTAGTGTGTTAGGAATGAGAAAGATTGAATATAAAGGAGGTGTACTCACATTTGCATGGATAGAGTGGGGAACCATTTAGGAAAAACCACCCTAAGTACACACGGCAAAGATCGAACTACAAACTCTTGTCATCAGCAGTCTAATCTATTGCGTGAGGTATGCCTTAGACTATGCGACTACAGAAGCAGGTTTTAGTAATATTATAACTTTTAAAAGTCTTACCATAGTAGTTTAGAAATCAATATACTTTTAATCTAAAATTATTCTAGGGCATAATTTTAAAATTTCCCATTCCCTTCCCGAAGTAAAATAGTAGTTCCTGTTTATCCCTAATTAATATATATAATTATTTGATCATAATCCCTATTTATACATTCAACCAATTACATACTCATGTTAATTGCTTTGTAAAAAGTTTTAGTGTGGTTTTAGTGTAAAATTACTTGCCAAATGTAATGAGTTGTTGTTCTTCAGGGTTCCTACAGTATTTGTAAAGAAAATTCCCTGACTTTTTCCTGACTATTTTCCCAAGTTCCCTGACCAACTTTTCACAAAATTTCTACTATAATTTTATGGTACTATTCAAGTGGAAATATTAATGTAATCACATTTATTTCTGCCTCCTCCTCCTCTATAGCCGACCTTGCCTCATCTCTCATGGAAGAATAAGAAAGCAGACGTCTTGACGATAAGTTCAAGGAAAATGATAGAAAAATAACAAACTTTATCAAACCATATAAAAAAGGAAAAGCTGAAATTCATCTGCAATTGTTTTGCAGAAAGCTAGTTTACACTTCAGGAATGGATCACAGGCTGCTCTTTTCAGTATCCCTACAGGTTTTGTTTTAGGAAGATTTTCTTCTTTGAGAAACTTAACAACGTGGTCCCAAATTTGTAATGCCCTTTGAAAGCACATTGCATTCTTTAACCACTGCACACCACAGAACTTCGAGGGAAAAGTTGTAGACCCTGTGAACTGAGTAAACAATGCTCGATGAGCTCAGTGAACATGTAATATCTGTGACACAATAAGCAATTTACATCCCAATTGACAGGTTCCACTCCTGTTCTCAAGAAACTATGAACAAAATGAAGCTCACATGTCCCCAGATTTATCAAAATACATACTTCATTGTCTGTGACAGATTTTATGTGTTCCTGAAGAAGCGTTATAAACTTTAGATTGAGATGTGGGCCATCCATTGACACTTGTATCAACTTAGAGACTGGAAGAGGAGAAATACCATCCAAGAAATGCTTCAGTAATTCTTCAGCGGTGCTTCTATCGAAAAAAACACTGTCCAAGCAATGACTGATAACGTTATGATTTTCATTGTCCCAGAATCTGAATACAATGTCAATTTGCCCTCTATGAATAACTTTATTCAATGCCTCGTTAAAATAAATTACAAAGTTGTTACATGATTTTAGGCGGTCCAGTAGATTGTTATGAAAGAATGGAGCCAAGCCACGAACAATGAAATATGCGGCCTTGTTTCCACAAGAGTAAAGGCACTGGCAATGGAACACTCGGGAAACATAAACTGAAAAATTGTACTTAAATTATTGCACGAATTGAAATACATTTTATTGTCAACAACTTGCAAAGCCCAAATGATTTCCACCTTATTTATATTATCTTTCATAACAAAAGTGTTAGGGTTTCTTTGAGCCACTACACTATTTTCACTTTTGGCAACACCTACCTTCTGCGGCTATACAATTTCCGATGAAACTGAAATGTGACATGAATTGCCATTTCCCTGACTTTTCATGACTTTTTTTAAGCTTCCCTGACTTTCCCTGTTACTTTTTTCCTTTACTTTCCATGACTTTCCATGACTTTCCAGACCGTAGGAACCCTGTTCTTTTATGATTATTTAATAAAATAAACATATTTATTTTTAAAAGAAAAATATTTCTTTCATAAATATATAAACGATCTAAGACCAACTTTGATTAAAGATGTGTTATTACACTAAGTCAAATTTCTTTCAAAGTTTTTACAGTAGATTTAGGGTCATATAAATTAACAGTTGCCTCCTATAAAAGTTTTAAATTAAGATACAAAATTATATCAAAAATATGTATTATTGGAATGGAAAATATGCTTACACAAATTTATTAGAATTAATTGATTATTTATTATAAATTTATTTTAGTATAGGATTTGTCTCATTTAAAAAAATATTTTGTTCAAACAATATTATTCACTGTTTCTAAGTTTAAAATTTCACCATTTTGTTTGATGTAAGGGGTCCGAGTTCCTGAATACAGATCCTGAAGTCCCAGATACAATCCCTGACGATTCCAAAATTTATCTATGAAGTATTGTGCACATGTCTGGAATGGAGTCAAACTCAGCCTAGTGAGGACAAATGAATAGCTAAGTGGACAAGGAATTAGTAGCTCCGATTTAGAAAACTAAAATTAAAAGCCAAAGGGCACATTGTATTGACAACCTGAAATCCTCTATCCAAAAATGTTGGAACTATCATCGCTAACGTTGGCGGCCACTCTGTCAGTATATCTCGTTTGAAGGCTCACACCATGGAGTTATAAGCTATTTAATGGATTGTCGAAATGGTATTTTATTTGATTTATTAAATAACTTTTATAATAGGAATAGGACACTGTACTACTACCAGACGTATTAATTAAAACAATGAATTTAATAATTTATCAAGAAACAGAATAATTATTGATATTAAATATTTGATATTTTTACTAATGTTATATTTGTATTGGGCCTATAGGATTAAATATGATAGTGAAACTAACCTGATGGTCAATGTTAAACATTAACATTAAAATCGATATGGGTGCAAAAAAAAAAAGAGGCTCTGAAGTATAAGATATCTCAAAATTTGTCCAATGTGCTTAGAGGAGTGATATGTGATTTGGACGAATACTGTCTGATTCTGACATAGCAAACTGGGTACAGTAATGACAGGATGCACAGATACTGTGTCCGACTCTGACCTAACAGAAGGGTACACTAATGACATAATGCACAGATTAAGTAATGATGCAGTTTCTTGCCCACTTCTTACGGGAACGGCGTTATTGGGTACCGTTATGTAGGCCAATGCATGTTTTTAATTATTATTAAACTGAACCAAGTTCCACAATTTGCGTCAGGTCCACTAAATTATTAATTTTATAGTTTTCAATACACACCTTTTTGCGTTCATAAATGTAATAGATGTTACTAAAATAGGTTATGATTGAAAACAAGGATGTTAAATAATAATTGTTAAAAAAAGTTTACAAGAAATCAACAAAGAAGCTCTAAAATGTTAGTTTTATTTATTTTCTTGAATTTTAAGTGTTGAATCTTTCTACACACCCATAAACGTTTATTCTGGTGGAAAAGAAGACTATTCGCAAGGTGACAACATAATAATTTATAACTAGATATTACTTTGTTAGGTCCCCTTTACACGATCAATATATTGATTCAAAATGCAAAAGTCACTAAAGATATTGACGATGTAAGGGCGATATTGAATTGAAAGGAAAATATTGAATGAAAAATTATTGAGCAGTATTAAAAATGTTTGATTTTTATCGAAGACGCGCCATTATATTGAAAGCTTATCTCTAGGTGTGGGGGGTAATATCATGTGAGTCTGTCTAGAGTGTTCAGTGTTCAACAAGTGTGCTAAAGTTGTTTAAAGTCCGCGAAAATGGAGAAACCGAAACAAACTAAAAAAGAATTGCTTTTAAAATAAAAAGAAGAGGAACGAGATTGTCCATAATTTGTCAAATAAATAAATTCAAATCACAGATCTGAGGTTTTTATGTTTGTATAGAAATATTAAATGTACCCATATTTTATAATGTTGTCATTATTTTAACCAATTATTTAAAAATTACAAAATTTGACAAAACGATACTTTTGCCCCATAGGTGGGGTAAGAGTACGCTCGCTACGGGGTAAAAGTACGCATTATAAATATTATAAAAAACCATTTATGATACAGACTTTCACATTATAAAACTTCATAAGGCATAAAAAAAAATGCATTATAGGCTTTATTGAAGAAAGTAAACTATTTTACCTTTTTTTTACAACGAACTTATCTCATTGAAAAATCCATTTCCTTGACTTATAAACTAGCTGGAAAACTATTTTAAAGGTTATTTAAAACTTATTTAACAATAGTCACACATAAATTCACTTGACCCTTCATAATTAGAACACGCTTCATGCCACCATTCTTTGCAACTCTTGCATTGCACCCAGTCTTCTAGAGGTGGATCTTCATACTGTTCTTCGAAGCCGGGCAAAAAATGTCTTCATCAATTTTTGATTTTGTTGTTTTTATTCTTTTTGAGAAAGACATAATTGGAGTATTAATTTTAGATCTGAACAATGATTTCCTAGCTTCACCAATAGCATTTTAGGCCTACTTTCTTCTTTTATCATGAAACTATTTTTAAATGGTGTCCCTGTTATGATTTGAGTTTTTGCCCTCTCTTTCTTCTATTTTAATTATCTGTTCTTTTAGGGAATGGTATCAGGTCTACTGGATAGGTCGTTTGTTGTTGAGGTACTAATATAGAGTTTAAAGAGATCAATGGTTTATGGTTTCTTGTGTTAGCCACAAGTTTTGATGGCTGAGGATCTGTTGTGGCAGCTGAAGGTGTTGATGGTCGAGAATAACTCATATCAACTGAAGATGTTGATGGTTGAGAATATCTTGTAACAGCTGAAGATGTTGATGTTTGAGATTATCTCGTATCAACTGAAGATTCTGATGGTTGAGAATATCTCTATCTGCTGAAGATGTTGATGTTTGAGAGAATCTCGTATCAGCTGAAGATATTAATGGTTGAGAATATCTCTATCTGCTGAAGATGTTGATTGTTGAGAATCTCTTGTGGCAGCCCAAAGATTTTGATGGCTGAGTCTCAGATGTTGTGTTTGATGAGCCATTAGATTGGTCCATGATAGATGATGGAATAAACTCTTCTTCTGAAAATACGTAACGGTTAACAGGGAAAATACCACACATATTAAATCCATTAATACCTTTAGTCACTGTAGCACATCTTTGGTAGGCATTGCAAAAAGTTGCGCGACTTGAAACTGGGAAATTATACGCCAAGGGTGACTCAATAACCATTGGTCTCAAGTTTTTGAGAAAAAATCTTTTAGTGGTTTAAAAAAACATCTGTCCAAAGGTTGCAGCTTGTGAGTACTATGCGAAGGGATGGACAAGAGATGAATAGAATGTCCTCATCAGAAGAGCACAGCATCCAAACTCATGTGTGTAGTGTGGTTGTCTACAATAAGCAACACAGGGTTCTCTAAACTTGCCATTACATTTTTTCTGAAAATGCTTCAACCAGTCTTTAAATAGTTCTGTGTTTATGTACCCACTGTCAGAACATATCATAGTTGATCCTGGAGAGGCTCCATTCATAAGCTCTTCTTTTCCTCTTTTTCTTGGAAAAATTTTCGCAGGTGGCAAATAATTTCCACTGGCACTTATAGCACAAACAATGGTTATAAGCTGTCCTCTCTCTGCAGACACAATTTTACCAACAGCTTTCTTTCCTATGCATTAAACATATATGTATTAACTTATTTTTGTATACCTAAATGTCTTAAACAACCTTTTAGTATCCTGGAAAGATTCCACGCTTCGCCACTGATTTTCCCTATTTACTAAGGGTAATAATAAAGCTATATATTAATTTGTATTCAGAAAAGAATGGTTCAATGGATTGATAAAAAGCGAGAAATACTCGTAATCAAGAGTCGGGGTAAGAGTACGCAGTGCGTACTTATGCCCCGCCTCTTCATGCGTCCCCTTGCCCTACTCATAGTTTTACAACTCACTGCGAAGTACTGTCACCTAGTAAAAAACTGCCTAAACAGTGTGGACACTTTTGTTTACATTAAAAACAGCTCTTTCGAAATATAACAATACATCTTAGATTTAATAAATATTTTATGTAGATATTACGTTTGCTAAATACTGCCAAATTACACCAGAATGCTTAAAATCACAACTTACCGCATTTTTTGAAAATGTGTTTTCAGATTCAGCTCAAACTATGTTGACAACCTATTTGCCATGAGACCTTCCTAAAACCAAACAGTGTGGCCAGCTGCTATTTTGCCAAAATAGAAATAAAGCCATTGCGTACTCTTACCCGACGCGTACTCTTGCCCCACCTTACTCTACCTGTCTTGTGGAAAGTGAAGTTGGACGATTATATGGACAGAGACAATAAAAGCCCAAGCGTATGAAAAATTGCTTGAACTTTATCATGAAAGATACCACAAGGCCATGAGAGAAAACCTGGCAAAGAAAATTCAATTCCCTCCGGACTAACTTCAGGAAGGAAATGAAGAAAATCAACGATTCAAAAAAATCAGGGGCAGGAGCAGAGGAGGTTTATGATTTTTTTCTAGCACCACGTCTTACTACCCTTTCAGGTTATACGCTTAAGTACTAATTACGCTAATGGATTAGGAATTGTGAAGGTTGAATTTTAGAGGAAGTGAACCCACATTTACATGGAGGGAGAGTGTAAAACCATTTATGAAAAACCACCCCCAGTTCACCCGACCGAGATTCGAAACTCGGTCTCCCCGTCCACGGTGGTCTGGCTTAACACGACTGGCGCGTTAGCCAACTACGCCACCTAGGCGGGTTATGTATGGATCAACATTGTGGTATTTTTACTCGAAGTTTCTCATAGACCAAGAAACACCAAGTGATTCTATCAACACCTGTGAGGATGAAAGTGAGGTAGGTTGAAATTTCATTAGAAAACATCAACTTTAAAACTTTATTAGGCAAATGTATACATGAACATTGATGAACATTGAGATTCGTCTATTTTGCTAACACTTAATGCAGCCAACAAACCAACCCTTTGTCATTAAAATATTCCCTGTACCTGTTTATGATACATTTAGCCTGGTCTGTACTGTTTCTGCTTGTGTTACTACTACATAATGAATGTAGAGCAACACCTTTGTTTCTCCAGGCGCCTGATATTGTGACTCCTGTCTCTTGAAGCGGATCCTCTCTGCATATAGTCATCCATTCACATCTTCCTTGTGTAGTTTTGTAGATAACAGCATGTCATTACGATTCTTCTGACTTTTTTTGGGGAGAGGCTAATAGGTTTTTGAAAGATCCTAAATCTGGCAGCCATAATGCCAAATGCATTTTCAGAGATGCCTTGAGCTCTATTGCAATGATAGTTAAATATTCGTTTATCATAAGTGAAATTTCTCCCCGGGTAGGACTTCATTAAATTTTAAGATAATGGGAAGTCATCATTGCCATCAAAAACATACGGCAGTTTTACGGGATAGTTGGTCAACTCTTCCATAGCAGGAAGGCCAAGGGTACCTTCAGCCAATTTTTTTCCAAACGTTGTGTAGTCCAATACACCACCGTCAGAAGCATGGCCATTAATGCCACAATCAGCCATAATAAATTCATAATTGGCATTTACTACAGACATTAATAATACGCTGAATGTCCCTTTATAGTTGTAATAAAATGAATCCGACTTGGCAGGTTTAGTAATTGTTGTGTGTTTGCCGTTTAAAGTGCCTGTGCTGTGCGGAAAGTTCCATCGCTTCTTGAAGTCTTCTGCTAAAGCTTCCCATTCCTTAGGGCATCCAGGCATTTGAAACAACAAGGACTAAATGATATTAATATTTACACGATATGATAATGATTTGATTTTCTTTTTGTAATTATTTCTTACGTTGCGTTTCCAGGGTTCTGTGGTGGACTTTTCGGTGATTGATGACGCTGAAAACGCTGTTATTAGTACCCCGTGGCCTACGAAGAAAAAGAAGACCCAGAAGATGAGCTCATTAGATTGGCCTGTACTCTGCTTGAAGAAACTGTCCCAGCTGAACTCCAGGTGGCTACCACTTGGGCTACAGAACTCATGAAGATGGCTCCCCAGCAACAACTGTTTGCCACAAACTTTATAAACTAAATATTATTTGAGGGGCAGATGGGTACACTTCACCGGGGCTCAGTAGTCATAAACGAACCAGCAATAACTAGCACCCCTCTATCGCATGGTTCATATTCGAGTGCCTCTTCTTACTCTCAAATGCTAAATTTGCCTTTTTCTGAGAGTGTAGACCAAAATCAGGGCTCGGCGGCTAATTTTTTCTTCTTCATTTCAATAAGCCATTCAAATAATAATTTACTTAATATTGTATATTTTTTTACTCAATTATTTCTCTTTATTTCAAAAAGCCATTTAATAAATAAATAAATTACTTAATGTTATTAACTAGTTTTATTGTTTTCTTACCTTAATATAATCTTTGAGACACACACAAAGAGCATCACAGGTTTTTTCAACTAGTTTGCTGATAGTTGTTGCAGCAATGTACGACGAAAACGTCAAGTATTCGAAGCTATTCCCTGTCGCTAGATATCACAGAGTGACGGCTAACCTCTCATCCGGCGAAATGGCTTTTCTCATTATGTATCTTCTTTTTTTATTAATGGTGAAATAAGAGTCACTAACTTGTGAAACAATGCTTCATCCATTCGTAATTTTTTTTTATAGTCTTCCAGCTCTTTAGTGAGTTCTTGAATCATGTCCTGATTTCCATGAGTGGAATGCCTTCTCACCAGATTTTGGTTCACACTATTCGCTGTGTCTTTTTTTCATTCTTGTTCTTTAATGCTGTACACAAGGCAATTAAGAAACTACTGGATTCAGCATCCGTGAAAAGGGACACGCCGGGCGCGTTTAAAGTACCGGTAGCTTCTTCATGTGGAAACATCCTCCTTCAAAGCAAGATTGTGATTGATAATATTGAAACAATATATTGACCGTGTAAGGGGGCCTTTAAGTAATTATTTAAATAATTAATCGTTTCAACGTTCTGCTAATGTATTCCATATGCTAAATAAATAAGTTAATAATTAGTAAATGTGTTTGTAATTCATATTTTTATTTTACTTTACAATTACATCCATTACTGTTTCCAGCCTATAGCCTGAGTAAGTTTTTTTTATTCAAGTCATATTTTTCCACTACCGGCTGGCTAGGCCTGTCACTGTCGTAGCTTCATATGCCTTATAATCTAACACAACATCCAGTCTGCGGACGTTAATTTATCACTATGAAAGGTTAAATCCACATTTCACCATTGATAAATTTTTGGCCATGCCGGGAACCAAACTCGGGACCCTATGCTCAGTAGACAGACATGCTATCGACTGAGCTATTTACTTTTGCAATTTCCTATTAGCCTCTAATTCATAAAGCCCACATTTAAGGAATTTTGAAGAAAAATTAATTAAGAAGCTAGGCTTATTTGGCAGAATTAAGGGCATGTGAAATCTTAATTTATATTGTAAGGGAGAGTAGAAATATCAATACAATTATTTTATCATTGAAGATAAATAACTTTAATATATTCGTAAATACTTAGTAGTAATAAAACAAAATTACATTATTTTAGATATAGTTTTTAGCAAAAAATTAAAAAAGATAAACGTCTATTAAATTTAAACTAAATTCACCAACATCAAACTTTAAAAGATAACATCTCCTGTTTCACGGGTTGACACTGGCCCGGATAATGATTTATTGTATTATTTTTCTTCCCTCCCCTCTTGCCCCTCCAAAACAAACTCTTTTTAGTGTTGTCAAGTTGTCCAGAGCTCGCACCAGTAGAATTATATTTTACTCTTATACATTAATTTTTAATTGAAATCACTTGTATTTCCCAGAGATTATTGTATTTCCCTTTTACAATAAGGTGTTGGATATACTTATATGATGGTACTCAACCTACAAATTGGTTCCATAATTAAATATGCGATACGAGAACCTGGTTCTTCTGAAAAATTTGATAAAATAAATCATTTTGATAAACTTAACATTCAATTAACATTTTTTAACTCTTAAGTTATCCCTCTAAGATCGCGAAATTTAAGGTGTCGCAGTACCTATCTATATTTAAAATTGCGGCACAAGCACACTTGGTGGGGATTGTAGTAATAGGTGCCTAAAACAAGCCTGTATAGTTGTGGAACCTGGTTCTTTTGGAAATTTTGGGAAAATTAACTTTGAACTTAAATAACCCTTGGGACTGGTCCTCTAAGATCGCGAAATTTAAGGTAACAGTTTCTTTATTTGAAATTGCAGAACAAGAACACATAGTGGGTATTGTAATAGGTGACTACTACAATCCTACGTAGTTGTGGAACCTGGTTAGTCTGGAAATGTTGGGAAAATTAAATTTGAAGATACATCACATATAAAAATAGCCCTCTAAGATCGCCAAATTTAAGGTGTCACAGTTTTTATACTTGAAATTGTGGCACGAGCACCCTTTGTGGCCATTGTAGTAGGTTTCTGCATCAATCCAACAAAGTTGTAAAACTTGGTTCTTCTTGAAATTTGAAGAAAACCACTTTGAAATTAAATTACACATGGAACTAGACCTCGAAGATTACCAAGTTTAAGGTGCCACCGTTTCTATATTTCTATATTTTAAACCCGCCTCGGTGGCGTAGTTGGCTAACGCGCTAGTTCGTGTTGAGCCAGACTGCCGAGGACGGGGAGATTGAGGTTTGAATTTCGGTCGGGTGAACTGGGGGTGGTTTTCCTAAAGGTTTTCCACTCTCCCTCCACGCAAATGCGGGTTCACTTCCTCTAAATTCAACCTTCCCAATTCCTAATCCATTAGCGTAATTAGTACTTAAGCGTATAACCAGAACGGGTAGAAGACGCGGTGCTAAATAATAATAATATAATATAATTCTATATTTTAATCTGCGGCACGAGCACACTTGCTGGAGAATGTAGTTATAGGTAGTCTACAACAATCCTACATAGCTGTGGTAGGGGCCTTAGAGTCTTTACGGGTCACAGGGCCAGGCTCCCCCAGCATTTTTTAACATAGAATAATATTTATTTATTTATTTTTATTCTATAAAATATTTTGGAAAAAATATGAAAAAAGTGTAATTTCACTCTTCTACACGCAGTGAAGTATTGAATTTGTTATACAGTATTCAAGTCTAAATTATTCATTCCTCGTTTCAAAGTCATGCAGGACTGTACCAGCATTCTAGTGATTGAATATAATAAATAGAAGCTGAGCACGGCCAGCTATGACGGGCCTCTCAGAAAGTCATACCCAGTGTGAGCTGTCTCTCAAGGTAAAACCCCATACCATTTCGTTGCCAGCTTTACACTAGTGAATGGGGCCAGCCCGAGTGAGCCGTTATATGATAACGGTGGTCTATAGTTGGTTTTTGTCGTTTATGTGTCTGTTTTATAGTATGTGATACCTACCTAAGAGCCAAGAAGTAAGAAGACACATGAAAATGTTTAATCAGAATTAATAAAGTAGATTCTTTATTAAAAACTTTGTTTTATTCATTAAAACTTCACAAAAACTGGCAATTAATCGGTTAGAAGCACATCATCCTTTTGACTTTACATATTCTATGCTGGTGGATGGCAAGGAAAAAAATAACTTTTCCTAATGCTTTGCTTGGTAAATAATTGTGGTTTACTGTGAGTGAAGAAAAATGGGAGCTTATTTTGTTTTTATTTTTTATTATTTGATGGTGAGGAGTTGTAGACAACGATAGGCTGTAAGAATCTTTAATATTTAAGTAAAGGAATTAAAAAACATGAGGAATATGGAATTCATTTGGATAATGCAATTGAGTTTAAAACATTCAAAACCGTAAATATCGCATTACAGATTGATTACGTGGTTAAAATTTTGGTCCAAAAACACAATGAACAGGTGTAAACAAATAAGCAAGTATTAGGCAGATTAATAGAATGCTTCAAATACTGTGGTACCGTATTCATAAACTGACACTAAGATAGGGATCTCAGATGTCCCGATTTTCCCGTACAGTCCCTGTTTTTGATGTGCTGTCCTTATGTCCTGACATATTCAGTTTGGGACGCCAACTGTCCTGGTTTTCTTAATCAATAAAAGTTTAGGATTCATTATAGTGTAATAATCTGGAGTCATCACTGCAACAATCCACTAGTTTAAATATAATTTATTTCAAGTCAATTTTCTAATTGAAACTACACATACTATTCTTGCAACTATTGTACAAAAGAAAATGTGTGCCATACACCTGGATTCATTAAACAATAAAAGAAAGGTCTACATCACAGAAATAATTGTAGATGTCAAGTTCACATTAACAGTAATTATTCAAACACAGAAGACACATTTGAGTGCCCAAAATATTGCTATAAATTATTCTAAATATCAATGATTTAAGACCTACAGTATTTTGGTGTACAGGCCATTTCACTCTTCTATTTTCATTGACTACCCAGTAGAATATAAATGTCTTCGACGTTTCTTTGACATCTCATTAATTAGTAGCATATTCATTTTTTAAATGAATTTTACCTTTATCTTGGCCCCTAAGGTTAGATAATTTAAATGTATGTTAGTAGATAATTTAAGTGTATTTTAGTAGATAATTTAAGTATATGTTAGTATTGGTACTAAAACAATCCCCTAGATAGCAATTTTTACCAAAGTAAAATCTAATAATCAAATTTTTTGTGATACTTAGCTTTGCTGTAAATTGTGTATTATCTTCATTGCACTATTCAGACTAGATTTTATAAAATTAATTTTAAAAATAAGTCTTATGTTTGAAAATATATATTTATTAATAATGAACTAGATATTTAAATCTGTAAAAAAATGTATTGGGTTGTATCTTCTCTTCTTGATACACTCAGTGTGGAGTATATTTTATAAATTAGCTTAGGCGCATAAGTCCTAATATTCTCTCTAATTTATTTTTTTCTATTTGAGAGTTTTATTTAACACTTTTTTTTTTCAGAAATGTATATTTTCAGAAACACATCTGACATATGGACTAAGATGAGCTGTTATTTTTTATTAGCCAACTTTTTTCATTATGTTTGATGAAAAAATAAAATATCCGAAGAGAACTAGATATGTTTGGATAATCAAGGAAAATGCCTAACACCTGAATCTGGAAATAACTAGATTTGTCTGGGACTTCAAAAGAGAACGCCTAATCGCCAAAGTCAGACATGTCCAACTGGCCAAGCCCAATGGCAGCAGATATTTTGTGGCCCACAATGCACTAGAAAAGTTAAAATATGTATAATTCATCCAGGAGTTCCTTAAACATGATCAGACTTAAATTGTGTAAAATGTATTATATTTATTATTTACTGTACTGTACGATATATCACCTATTATAATGCTTTTATTGTAATCCATTTGCTATCAGTCTATAGGCCTATCATGTAACTTTCGTCTGTGTAATTCATTTGAAAACCCACCTCAGCGTAGTTTTGAATCTCGCTCGGGTGAATTGAGGGTGGTTTTTCCTAAATGATGTGCCACTCTCCCTCCACGCAAATATGGGTTCACTTCCTATAAATTCAACCTTCCCAATTCCTAGCCCATTAGCGTAATTAGTACTTAAGCGTGTAGCCCGAACGGGTAGTAAGACACGGTGCTAAATAAATAAAAAATATATATATTCAAAGATTGAAAATACCTTGCACTGAAGAAATAGAGTACCACAATCTGGCAATGGTATCAACTAAAAAATATGGTTGATACTCTCTAGGCCTAATTTCCAAGTGTGCACCTGCACACTGTCCAGGAACATAAAATGAGGCCCATAGCTAACTAAAGTTGGACAGCCCTGGCCCAGGTAAAACTGTAGAGCTGTAATATTGGTTAAACAATTGTAAGGATTGTAAGTTCCATCCATTACTATTGTAAAGTAACTTACATTATTTTTATGTTTCAGTATTATAAACATTTAACCAAGTTTATCTGTTAATAATGACTTAAAATTACTAATATAAATATTTAGGAACATTTTCAAATGGGATTGCAGTAAAAAATATTGTCAGGCTTAGGCCCATTTTGAAAACATTCTAAAAGAATAAAAGTAAGTAGTGTCATATAAGATAGGATTTGAAAAAAATTAAATGTTTGGTTTAGTGATTTATAAAAGATAAGACCAATTAAAGAATATATATTGAAACTGTTAAGTTAAAAAATGTTTTATAAAATATAAGAATCAAGATATTAAAACCTACTTCAGTGGTTACATGGTTTAAGGCATCACTTTTGTATTAAGACTAGACTGCTGATCACAGGAAGCTCATGGTTTGAATCTGTCAGGTGTACTGAGGAAGATTTTCCAAAATGGTTTTCAACTTTCCTTCCATACAAATGTAGGTACGCTACCTCTAGATTAAACTTTCCAAATCCCTAATTCACTAACATAGTTAGTACACATGTATGTAACAAGAACAGGTAGTAAGGTGTGATGCTAAATAAAAAAAATATATATATTACATTTAACAATACTGATATGTGAGACACTACTGTCAATACTGATATGTGAGACACTACTGTCAATACTGATATGTGAGACACTACTGTCAATTCTGATATGTGAGACACTACTGTCAGTATTGAGATGTGAGACACAACTGTCAATACTGATATGTGAGACACTATTGTCAATACTGATATTTGAGACACTACTGTCAGTATTGAGATGTGAGACACTACTGTCAATACTGATATGTGAGACACTACTGTCAGTACTAATATGTGAGACACTACTGTCAGTACTGATATGTGAGACACTACTGTCAATACTGATATGTGAGACACTACTGTCAATACTGATATGTGAGACACTACTGTCAGTACTGATATGTGAGACACTACTGTCAGTCTGATATGTGAGACACTACTGTCAGTACTGATATGTGAGACACTACTGTAAATACTTATATGTGAGACACTACTGTCAGTACTGATATGTGAGACACTACTGTCAGTATTGAGATGTGAGACACTACTGTCAATACTGATATGTGAGACACTACTGTCAATACTGGTATGTGAGACACTACTGTCAATACTGGTATGTGAGACACTACTGTCAATACTGGTATGTGAGACACTACTGTCAGTACTGATATGTGAGACACTACTGTCAGTACTGATATGTGAGACACTACTGTCAATACTTATATGTGAGACACTACTGTCAGTACTGATATGTGAGACACTACTGTCAGTACTGATATGTGAGACACTACTGTCAGTCTGATATGTGAGACACTACTGTCAGTACTGATATGTGAGACACTACTGTAAATACTTATATGTGAGACACTACTGTCAGTACTGATATGTGAGACACTACTGTCAGTATTGAGATGTGAGACACTACTGTCAATACTGATATGTGAGACACTACTGTCAATACTGGTATGTGAGACACTACTGTCAATACTGGTATGTGAGACACTACTGTCAGTACTAATATGTGAGACACTACTGTCAGTCCTGATATGTGAGACACTACTGTCAATACTGATATGTGAGACACTACTCTCAGTACTAATATGTGAGACACTACTGTCAGTACTGATATGTGAGACACTACTGATATGTGAGACACTACTGATATGTGAGACACTACTGATATATGAGACACTACTGTCAATACTGATATGTGAGACACTACTGTCAGTACTGATATGTGAGACACTACTGTCAATACTGATATGTGAGACACTACTGTCAATACTGATATGTGAGACACTACTGTCAATACTGATATATAAGACACTACTGTCAATACTGATATGTGAGACACTACTGTCAATACTGATATGTGAGACACTACTGTCAATACTGATATGTGAGACACTACTGTCAATACTGATATGTGAGACACTACTGTCAGTACTGATATGTGAGACACTACTGTCAATACTGATATGTGAGACACTACTCTCAGTATTGAGATGTGAGACACTATTGTCAATACTGAGATTTGATGTACTTTTGTCTCTTCTTGGACTTAAGACACTTCTTTCTATAAATGAATATTATATTATATTTAATTATTAATTTTAATAAGTAGTACAGAATGGCTGCTAAATAATTAATGTTAATATTAATGCTTATTTATTTGGATTATGTGCTATTGGCCTTAATATCTGTAGTTATTGCTCACATTTAGGTATCACTCACACACATACACACATCTTCCAGTCACACATCTAACTAGCAATATTAACAAGGACAAGAAAGCTCTCATAGAATTATTACAACAAATAATTACACCACTTTGCTATTTTGCGAATTAGCTTTTGTTATAAATCGCTTTTATATCTTGGCAATCTTCTTGGTGTGACCTAGAAGTTACTCAATCTTGACAGCTGCTTCCTGCGTCATTAATTTTACAGTTTTATTGCCCAACTTCCAAGAATAACTCTCTGTTGATTCTCATTTTAAATACAATGGTGCATTTTAACTACCGTACTATGTTTTCATCTGCATCACCTGTTGTACCTAAACAAAGTAATTACTTTTATATTATTTAAGTTAGATGAGTGGTTATTAGGCTTGACTTTCAACTGAGAGACATTAGTTCAATCCTTACCAGTAGTGCAAAGGCGTTAAGATGGAGTTTCATTTTCTTTCCTGGTGCAATATTATTTATTAATCCTTATATTCACACTCATCTAGTTCCCTTTGCTAGATTAAGTTGTTAATAGTCAACACTGGCACTTCTTTGTCTTTATTATTTTCCTACAGCTTGTCCTGCCTATACAAGGTCGACGTTTTTAATTTATGGCAGGTCACATATTTGTTTTGACTGATATATTTTACAGCAGGATGCTCTTCCTGGCGTTAACCCCCATCACTTGCCTGGTGAAACAGAGGGGATGGGGATTATACAAATGAATGTGAAAGAGCCTACCAAGTTTACCAGAAAGGAGTTTTCACATATCTTCCAGAGCTCTTTTATATGTGACAATCAACATGGGACCAACAGCTTATCTACCCCTCTAAAGGAAATTGTGCTATGGATTTTGGTCGTTTAGGGAAAATCCCATAGTTTCGGCTGAGTTTAAACCCATGAACATCAGATCCTATGTTGAGCCCTTTACCACCAAGGTTGACCAAAAGTCAACACTGGTACTGTTGGATACAAATAAAATTAAAAACTATTACAACATTTAATAATCTTTGTTTCTGAGAGTAACTTTTGTCCTAACATCATGACGCTAGCCTACACTATTTTACACCATTAAACATAGCTAACTTTCATGGATTAACAGTGCCAAATCTTGCATTGGTGGCCACATGGTCTAATGCTGGGGTAGGCAACATTGTCGCCAATCACCACAAATTGGCCATAAAATTATGGTGAATTTGAGTTTGCCAGCTCTCACAGTAATTAAACTTTTTCCTGATGGTGTGTGTTGGTTGTTACTTGATATTTCCTACATATGATTGGAAGCATTCCTCTTTCTGAATGAGTCATCAAGTAAAAATGCATATCTCAAATTGTTAATGTCAATTTGGAGGAAGAGCTAAAATGTGGATTGAGTTCAGATATTTAGCCAATGTTTCTGTAAAAGGATTGTCAAATTTCACACTAAATTGTTATATATTTACAATTTAAAAAAATTCATAATTTGCTTCTGAGGCAGTTGTAACTTGAGTTGTCAAAGTGTACATGTTTTGAATAGACCAATTCAAACCGTGTGTGTTTTAAATGTTCAATAGATCGATCATCCTAATTTCTAAATTTGTACATGTTATGGCGCACCTCACTTCTCTTTCAACATGCCCGTGGCTACATTGAGAAACATGTCCCCCAACTCTGTTCTAATATATCCTCTTGTGCTAGCTGAACCACCAGTGGTGGGGGGAGGGAGAATCCTGAGGGCGTTTTTTCCAAACTCGCTCCCCACTCTCCTCCTACACAAATGCAGGTGTATTTCCTTTAACTTTTTCTTACTCATTCCTACTCTATTTGCATAATTAAGATATGAATATAGCCCAAACAAGTACTAAAACGAGGCTATAAAAACACTAACTGTAAACTAATAAAATAATTATTACATAGCCACTGATTTAGAAGTTGTATTTGAAAAAATGTAACAAACAAAAATAGTTTAAAAGTCTAATTTGTTTACTTGAAATTGAATTATGAACCTGTACATATGAGTTGTGTACACAAGATTTTAGGAGTATTGTTCAACAATTAGAGATAAGAATGATGAGAAGGTCCTTCCAAGTTGTACGGACAAAACTTTGTTTAGTGTTCTTCATTTAGAGACAAGTTATCGACCGAATTCAAGAGTAAGTATACAGAAACTCATTACACTCAAAATACACTTTAGAAGTTCCCAAGATTAAATCTTTATCGGTGAATGTGTAATATTTTCCAGTAGATGTCTAGTAATTTTCCAAACTTTGTGTTAATTACTTTGTTCGACACCTTAAATCAGTCGGTAGCATGTTTTCTTATTAATCTAAGGGTCCTGGGATCAATTCCTGGCATGGTCGAAACACTTTCATTAATGAAATTTGGGATTCTCCTTTCACAGTGATAAATTAACGGCCAGGAGCCAGACCTATAGCTGTTCACCAATGTTAATGTCTTACCAGTGACGTATACAAGATGAAGGGGGTTCATAGTGACTGAGGAAAATAAGTGTTATCAATAAATCACTTAACATTGTTAACGAAAAATCACAACAACAAATTTGTTATTTTGCTTAATTATTTAAACTACATTATACTTTAACAAACTTATAGTTGAGATGAAAGGGAACAACAGTTAGAGGGAGTATTTTCATAGATCTTAATTGCAAAAAGACTTTTTAAATAGTGCTTCAGTATCTACTTTCAATTTAATTTTCTACACTTATTAACATCAATAGTTCTTGAATAGGGCCTATATTTTTATGTACATAATAGAATTTGATGAGAAATTGTTTAACTAAAGAAAAAATCTATCATCAAACTAAGCAATGCTCATGACAAAAACTCCAAAACTGCTTATAATTTTTTTTGTAAAAAAATTGGACTAAATTTATCTATCACAATATTTTATATATTGTGACAAAGGAAGTGTGCTATAAAAACTGCAACAATACTGGTCTAAACTCGTGTTCTTATAATATTTTAAAAGTGATTGCGAGCCAAGTCAAATAAAATTTGCCCATCTAAGGGCATACTCTGACATATTGCTTGTGCGATTTGATCTGATTTCTGTTAACAGAAACATTGTTATTTCTGATGAAATGATTACTGATAGGTTTTTTAACAGTAGAAAATGCAGACTAAATATTCAAGCTCGTCTAGTTTTATTTCCTGATAACAGGGAGGTTGGGTTTCGAATCTCGGATGGGTGAATGGAGGATGATTTTTCTCTAATGGTTTCTACTCCACACAAAAGTAGGTACATTCCTTCTAAATTCTACCGTAATCATTAGTATGATTAAATTTGGATTTCCGAAATAGCTATTAATAATATGTGATACAAAAATTAAAACATGGGCAAGATTGCATCAGTATTTTCATGCTCTAGGGCAGGGGTTTGCAAACTAATTTACAAGATGGCCAAAAAAAAAAGAATTTGTCAGGACAAAGACTTTCATTCAGTAATTTTTCTCCAAAATTATTTTTTTTTAAATTGATAGACGCACATAATTGACTTAAATGAATAAGTTTTTAATACATTGTGAATGCAAAACAATTTAAATACCTTAATTGCATAATATGTTTTTAAGTTCGTTCAGAAGATTTATATGATGGGCCTTGAGTTGAGTGAAACTGTGAATGAGCTTCCAGCATTGTCTTATAATATGTGTTAAACTATGAGGAGGTAATTCTCAAGAGAGAAGGCAGATACTCACCAGTTACGTCGAGTTTCTAAGATCACTTTTCTCAGGTTTCATGGTCGAAAACTATTGATCGCATGAATAGGAGGATGCAAACACTACCATATATTTTTGAACATGATTTACCAAGTTAGGAAATGTTGATTTTAGCAAGATCTTATAAAAATAAATTTTGTTGTGTTTAAAAAAGCTTGCTTCACAAAGCAACACATTTAAATTATTTATGCCAAGTGATGGATTTAACACGCAGATATTTGGACCGTGGGCCGTAGTATACCTATCGCTAGTCTAGTGTGTCTGGCTCATAAAATATTGGCTTGCCATTGATGAAGATGTGAGGTTTGGATTCAGGTGAGGGCATTGGAGTTTAACTTTTCACATGTGATTTTACACAGTGGTTTTCTCATCCCCTCCCCGCATTAATGTGGTCGCATTTACTCAAATCTACTCTAATCTGTAACTGTTATATTAAGGCTGAGTAAACCACTTTTGATTTTAATTTTAACATAAACACATTATTTATGTTTTGTGTGAAAATTGCTTTGATCTTTGAAACATACAATTCATAGTTATAGAACAAATATTGTCAGAAACCTTCCACGTTATTTTCATGGTTAAATCAACCATTTAAGAATTTTTATAATCAAGTTTTTTTTTCCTAAACCCTAAAACTTCAATAAATCTGTGAAATCTTTTTTTATTTAACAATGCAAATATTGTGGAAGGTTACAAATATTTATTTTTTTATAAATAGGTACTTACTGTTGATTTCAGAAAGCACCTAGTGGTTTTTCCACAAAAATTAAATGCATTCATGATCCCATTCCCTCCCATCCTCCCTTTCAAGTGATTCTCTAGGTACATAATAGTTATGTAAAATTAACTTTTAATTTTTTAACTAAAAATACTTGGTAATTAGTTAAAGTAGATTAGTGAAAGCAGATTACAAAGAAGTAGCCGAAGATAGAACAAGATGTAGTTGGCTTGTGAGGTCGGCCAGGTCTACAGAGAGGAAGGGCCAAGGGGAGCAAAATCTTGGGGGGCCTAGCTCAGCTTCAAGACTTTTTCTTCTCATTTTGGACGAAAATATAAACTTTTTGCGAAACAGAATAAAAGCGCAATATAATTCAAAATTTAAATTAGGTACATTAATTACCACTATTTAAACTTGAGTGGATGAGCTATAAGTAAGATTAAAGGTTACCCCATTAAGGCTATGAATAGTTGGTGACCTTACGGAAGAAATCGGGTATTTTAAAGTGATACACAAGACAAACATTTCTAAATCTACTCTGCAGTCCCTAAAACTGCTCAACAAAATAACAGAACTCAATATTGCAAATGCGCTGCTTCGTGGACATTCTGTACACTCCCAATTTCTGTTGCTCAAGCAGAACGATCTTTTAGTGCGCTTAGTAGAATAAATAACTGCTTGAGATCAACAATGGGTCAACAAAGACTAACTGATCTGGGAACACTATCCATTGAATCAATACTTACACAGACATTGAATTTTGACTCCATCATTCAAATGTTCACTGATAGAAAAGCTCAAAAAGGATAATTTTAAATAACTCGGTTATATTCTAAGTTGATAAGTCTTAGTTAAAATGTTATTTTAAAAAAAAGATAACCTGAGAAATAAAACATATTTACAAAAGAATAAAGGTAAGCCTTTTTTTTAAACTTCTTTCCTACCATTTTTCTATTTAAAACACGTGTTGCAAGTGTGTGTTTGTTTGTCGTGTTTCTGAAAAATTATAATACCTAGTTGGATGGTAAATAAGTTGTCTTGGGAGAAACTTATGGAATAATTTTCTTAAAATTGTTGCTAAAAATGATGTAGGCATTAGTTTTGTTAGTTTTGATATTTACATAACAATATAATCTCTAAAAAGTGCAAGGTCTTTGAGGTTTCTTTTTATTTTAGGATTGAGAGGGGTCTTAAAAGTTGCGCATTTGAGTAATGGAATGGGGGCCTGACAAAATGATTTGCCCTGGGGCCCTTAGTGGCTCTCGACGGCACTGACGTTGGCTCATGGTTGCCAATACATGTTATTGCTGAAATAAATAAATCAGTCAACGTTCCAAATGGAACAGTAAGATTCAAAGGCTACCTACATGAATAACATTAACATAATTTTATCAAATTCACTTTTACTGATGTTTCAAAAATAGGACTGTGGGGTCAAAGGGCAAAGTTGTGGTATTAAACTAAGGAAAATAATCTAGTGGAATAGGGAAAAAAATAAATTTTTCTATTTGACTTCGCAAATAACACATGGGTAGTAAATAATTTAACATGATATTTACTTTAATTGTTTAGTTATATCATTAAAGCAGTATTTTTCTGTATTCAATTTGCTCATATTTCCCAGAAACAGTTCACTCCTTTCAAAGACCACACACAAATTATTCTCATTTAATGTTCAGCTAAGAGTTGTTTCTAATACTTAACAGTTTATTATACACTCATATATACATACCTTCATATGAGTACACTATGCGGTCAAACCTTGAAAACCATTTTTTTAAACGCAGCTCTAACCCAAAAGCGTTAGTTCAAAATTCAATCCACCCCACACCTACCTTAAAGCAATCTGTATTTACCACACAATCTTAGTAAATTACTGTGTTGTTGTTTTCCTGCTATTGAGAGTATCACAGAACATTGCCATCAGAGGACAAAGTTTCTAATGCATCACTAGCCTAGCAACAATATTAACATGGTAAATGGTCCAAAGTATTAGAAGTCCCGTGTTAGACTGAATTGCCCGGTGATGGTGAAGTTGGGCTTTGAATCCCAATTGGGTATGCTTTGTTCTTCTTTTCCTAAATGATTTCCCACTCAACCTTCATGCAAAAGTAGGTACATTTCCTATCATACTCTACCTTCCTTCCTTTTAAAGTATTGTAATTAATGTAGACATATAAGCTGAAACCCGCCTCGGGGGTGTAGCTAGCTAACGCGCTAGTTTCATGTTAAGCTAGACTCCTAAGGATGGGGAGATCGAGGTTCGAATCTCGGATGAATTGAGGTGGTTTTTCCTAAATAGTTTTTCACTTTCCCTCCACGCAAATATGGGCTCACTTCCTCTAAATTCAACTTTCCCAATTCCTAACCCATTAGCTTAATTAGTACTTAAGGATATAACCTGAATGAAAACTAAAACTCAATGAAAGATAAAAAAATGGTAAACTGTGTTTTTTTACCCTGTCAGTGACAGCAGAGCCAGCCAAAGATGGGATGAAAGACTTGCAAAGTGTTACCAGCAAAGGGAAGCAGTTGTTGTTGAGACATGTGTCCATCTTCCGGTGGCTGCCCCACTACACCAAGCTCGATGCTGTCGGTGATCTGGTAGCAGGTGTGACTCTCGGACTCACCATGATGCCACAAGCCATCGCTTATGCTTCTCTAGCAGGACTCAGTGCACAGGTCAATTTCCGTTGGAAATAATGCACATTAATTAACACTGAGTAGAAAGGGAATCTACAATAGGGGTCTTTTTGCATGGATATTCATAATGTATTATCACTGCCTTTCATGATACTTTAAACTACGGTATATCGCCTAACTATCCAGGCTAGTAATAGTGAAGAGTTGCATGGTTATATAAAAACAAGGTTAATCCATATATATTATTATAATATATATCTGTCTCTCTCCCTATCTCTCCTGCCCTCCCTCCCCCCTCCCCCACACACACACTACATAGATCACACAAAATGTATAAGGGCATCTGGTGTGTTAGCGACCATGGCCTCTAACAAGGTGATGCACAACCCCATTTGGAGTCCTTAGTTGTGAAGGGCTCACCAATATTTTTTGTGTGTGTGGATGCCAAAGAGGATACATAAAACACCTGTTATGTAAGTAATATGCAGCCTTTGTAATTATGTAACCAAAGACTATGTGTGGTAAAATTACTTTGGCTTTAGATATTTGACAGCCTTAGAAACGTTTATAGGACACCGAAAATGTAAGTAAGTGTAAAACGTCTATTTTATTTACATGGTGGCATGAGGTATTCTAAATAAAATAATACTTCCGTGGGGTCAAACCACAAAAAGTTTCGCACCAACGCTCTAATCCACCAAACTGTAATGTTTATTATGACAGAATATAAGGTCAGCAGCAACTTTTTGGAACTGTGCAATTTTCTTGGAAGTCTAGTTCATCCAAAACTAAAACATTCACTTGAAACACAATTCCCAAGATGAAGAATAAGTCACAGACTGGATAATCTGCGCCCGAATAGTAAAAGAGTTTACAGTATTGTGAAATTGTGTTGTGTGCAGTATGGACTTTACTCATCGTTCATGGGAGGTCTGGTCTACATGATGTTTGGAACCATCAAGGAAGTGTCTATAGGGATAACTTCTCTCATGGCACTCATGACCTAGAATACACACAAGACCTTCCTGTCGAGTTTGTCATACTGCTGACATTCCTGTCTGGCTGTGTGCAGCTCATGATGGGACTGTTGGATCTTGGTGAGTTGCTCTTCATTGCTCACATTATAGACCCATGTTTTTATATAATCATATAATATTGAAGTTTTTTCCCGCTACTAAAATATATATATTGACTTAAAACAATATATTGCAAAATGTTTTGAGTAAATACTTACACATGTTCCTTCTTTAAAAGGTGATTTATAGATAGCAAGATTATCCAAGCATTTATCATTGTTCTACTCCTGTTTTATTCCTATTCTTGTGAAATAATCCTTGCATATTTTCTTATAATATATCTACATGCTTCGGTAGTCACATGCTTTGAAAGCATCATTCTCACATAAGACTAGTGTGGCAGTGATGAAGGAGATCATCGTTTGAATTATGGTCAAATGTACTGAGGGTTTCGCCAAAATGGTTTTCCACGCTACCTTTACCAAAATGTTGATACATTTCCTTTAAATTATACCTTCCTTTCAGTATTGTTAGTATTGAAAATATGCATATAGCCTAAATGAGTAATAAGACCTGGTCCAATATATATATATTTGAATTGATATATTTAAGATATTTCTCTTTAAAAAGAGTGTCTAAATTCAAATATCTTAATTTAATTTTTTATTGTAAAAATTATCTTTAATAAAAATTTGGAAACTGGATGGTTATGGAATAAGAGTTTTTAATAGTCTATCTCATGGTCAATAACTGAAATATTTTTATATACACAACAATGCTCTGACCAAAAATTGTTTCGTAGTGTGGCTATCCACATTCTTCACTTTGCCCACTGAAAAATGTGGACCAGTAAATAGTTTTTTTCTTTTTTTTTATAATAATTTTTCAATTTTGTCAAAACCACATAATGTTGATCAAACAGTTTAACACATCACTCTTATGTTGTACTTATTGCCAATGACTGGGTGATCGGGGTTAGAATCCCTGTCGGGTATACTGAGGGTATTTTTTTCTAGATGGTTTTTACTTTCCCCCCACGAAAATATGAATACACTTCCTAGACCTAACCATTATTCAAACCTTGATCTCCTGTCATCAGCTGTCTAGTCCACTGCGAGAGTAGGGGCCTAAACCACGTGCCACCAAAGTGGGTACCAAAGGGTATTAAGATATGATGAAAAACATTGTTCATCTTTCTTGTGTTAGACTAGGCCTCCGATGATAGGGAGATTGGGGTTCAAATCTGTGTCGGGTGCACTAAAGGTGGTTTTTCCAAAATGATTTTCCACCTTCCCTCCACAACGGAGGAGGGCAAACTTTTCTCCTCGAGGGCCACATGGACATCTGCAAGGTCTCTAGCGGGCCGCATGTGACAAAAATCTAAATTTACTAAACAGTAACATTTATTTTCACACAAAAATACATTTATTAATCATATAACTATATAACTTTGGTACACAAAGAAAGTAGCAAATAAAATCTAATATGCAATAGCAAATAGATGTAAATATGTCATGACTCATGTTCCTTCTTAGCCTACCTAAATGTTGTTTAGTAACTACTCAAACTGTAATCGTTAATGGATGTACACAACTGTCCAAAATTCTTTGGGCCACACCAATTGACGACGGGCCACATGAGGCCACGAGCTATAGTTTGCCCGGGCTGCTTTACAATATAATATAATGATCTCACTAGTTTCATTTCCACCAGTTGTTTTCTAATAAGACCATGCAGAATCATACTATGATGTGGCATGTGGTTTGATCTATCTTAACTACCTAAGTCACGTTATTTGTGGGGGGAGACTCTTGAGTGCTTGTGGAAAGTTAAGTTCCCTCTCTTATCTAGGTATCCTGGTGGACTTCATCTCTGAACCGGTGACCTCTGGGTTCACAACGGCCACCTCACTCATCATCATCGTGTCTCAGATGAAAGGACTCCTGGGACTAAGGTTTAAGTCTAATGGGTTCGTCGATAACATCTGGCAGTTGTTTAAACATGCAGGCGAGGCCAAGCTCTGGGATTGTGTCATGGGTATCAGCTGCATAATAGCTCTACTTCTGATAAGGGTAGAGTTCTTATATCCTTAACCTACAGTATTTACAAAACAGTATTTACCAGTGTTGTTGTGGGCTACTTTCCAAGGTTACTCCTGATAATGATTGAAATCCAGGGGAAATGTATTTTTGAAAGTCATTGAGAACAATGTGATTGCGCTGGTAGTCTCATCTCTCTCTTATCCTCTTCTTGGTGCACGCGGACTAAACGTCAAGCTCATCTAGTCTGGTTTTATGGTATCAGGGAGATCAAGGTTCAAATCTCAGTTGGGTATATTGAGAGTTTTTTCAGCTCTCGTTTTATACAAATTCAGGCACTTCCTGTAAATTTACCTTCCTCAGCCCTACTTAATTAGTTCATTAGTAGTGGCTAAATTTAGATAGCTTGGATGGGTTGTAAGTCACAATTAAAAACACACAAAAAACACATTTTGTAAATATCTAAAAGGAATGCAGAAGTTGAAGCATTTCCACCAACACAATGAAGAAAAACTTTATTGAAAGCTCTAAGACTATGAATGCACGACACATGACAGCAACCACAGATGAGTGCAAGAACAAGGCAGTATGTACCCAATTAAGTGTTTGGTTATGCTCTTGCTTTTGTTTAGTTTAGACTGATTGAGTTACTGAACACCATGGAACTATTTCCTCCACTGCTGAAAGTCATTTTATAATTCAGGTTAGGGTTAACCCTTTCAAAAGGGTCACATCACACCACTATTATTATTTTTTTAATAATATTTTGACTGTACTTAGCACTCTCTAAGTTTTGCATAAAAACACGCTTATGTTTTGTTTTAGAAAATCTGCAGAAAAAAAAACTAAAATCTGAATAGACATAAATAACTAACAACAATAACATACTGATACCTAAAACACTTTATTGTGCATGCAATGTGTCTTCTTTTAAGAAGATCGGCTAAGTTAGTTGTCCATTAAACTAGAAGTATAAGGTACTTGTGTTCCAATAACTGTGGGAGACAAATAAGTAATGAAAACGTTAGTAGATGTATCACTACCATTACAACTTGGCTGTATGACTACATTTATATTTTACATTATAAACATCCAGTTTTGCATCTTTACACTGACTTAACTGTCCTCGATTCGAAACCAAGCAAGTAATACTGCTATCCCTTTTAAATTTAATAACTCTCATATAGTAAATTTACGATTTATTTGCCTAATTTAGGTTAGTGGTTTTTGTCCTATATTTAAATAATATACATGATAGTAACATTTCTCTGATACTGAAGTGCACTAAATTATAAATATTAATTGGCATTGTTGCAGTTTGACAAAAATTACTGAAAATCTGCATATAAATAAATGTCTTGTAGACCTTCATTCTGCAGAGTGACATTATTGATACAACTTTTATTTCTCACCAATATATTATCATTAACAGTCTAAAACTAAGGACTTGTGCATAGCTGGGTCTTGGTCGGCGGGACTAGAATGCTAGCATGAAAAGACTTCTATATTGTGATTTTGCTAGGAAGAACAGTAGAAGTTAGTTACTAAAGCTACTAAAACAATTTTAATATATTCATACATCAAGTCATGTTATCGCAGTTGTTACTTTTGATATATACTATCAAGATATTTAAAATAACACAAATAATATACAGGGTGTCTACTGGGTCATGAAAGTCACGAAAAAGCTTTAAAAAAAAGTCATGAAAATCCCTGAAAAGTCTTGAATTTTCAATATTTTGGTCATAAAGTCATGAAAATATTTTTGTTTGAATATTCCGCGCATCGTAACAACACGAAACACGTCGAATGTCATGCCACCACTACCTATGATGCCATGCACTAGCCGTAAGCTGCCTGATTGTTTGTACCATGATACCAAGGACAAGGGTAAAGTTCGCCATCTAGTTAAAGTTTAATTTGCGTGTGGTTGCATATGCATTATATATATATATATATACATATTAATTATATATATAATGCATTATATAATGTTCAACCATTTACCGAAATAATTTTGTGGTCAAAAAAGGTCACCAAAAGTCACTAATTTTTATTTATCTAACTCATAGACACCCCTCATATAGTAAAATGTTATCAATGTTGGCCGCAAAGAAATATTTTTGAAATTTCTCCAATGTTATTCCAACCAAAATCAGGGTATACCTTATTAATTATAAGGGTGACCATACTATGCATACTATGACTAGCGATAGATTTAGGTCAGTGAGTGACTTTGGATCGTTCAAATAAATAACTAGACTTTATGTCCTGCATTCTGATAAAGGCAACCAAGTCACAAGTATGGGCATGCCCTAATTCACATGAGCCATTTTGGTTTAATATAAACCTGTTAATAGTAATAAAATTTGATTTTTGGTAAAGTTGACAATCTGTGTTAATTTAACATGTAAAAAACATAGATGTATGATATAATATAATAATAATATAGGCACTATAATTTGAATCATAAGTGAAAAAAATGGTAATAATAATTACACGTTATAAATTTTATGATGACAAATATGATACAATCATAGAAGTTTTAACAAACATCTAGAAAGTTTGAAACATATTAAAAATTGTGAACTTTTGAGTCAAATTGCATTAAAACATGTTATGATAAGATGATGTAAACATGCATTTTATTACTTGTCTTGTGTTGCATTAATAAACCTGTTAGCTAACAAGTCTCGGCCCTAAGGAACTCGAAAGTTCATGGCCGCCATAAAGTAAGCCCATCATTCAACCCTATCCTGAGACGCCTCCAACCAATACCTAACCGACAACTAACCTGACAACTACCTCCTTCAAATCTATTTTTATATAACCCTATGACATCCTGTCCTAACAAGGGTCTTGTATCTTCAGGTTTCCCAACCATGAACTGGACAAATTTCTGTCCGTTCCCTTAACTGGCTTCTTTGCTTGACCATTTCACAGAAAGGGCAAAAATTTGTACAGTCATGAATTGGGTAGCGCTTTATGCTACCCAATTCATGGACCTGGCAGCACAAAGCGCCACCCAGCTCATGAAATGAACAATTTTTCCCAGTCCCTGAAATGGACAAGCGTAAAACAGGCGTGGTCCAAATCTTTAGTCGTTTAAGAATGTAAGGTTAGGTCTAGCTAGGTTGGGTTGGTTTAAAATTCCAGCATATAATATCTGAAAATTAATTTCAGCTAAGCTTTTAGTGGATAGGACAATAATTTCCAGTCCATGAAAATTGGCAAGAGCTAATGCAATTTTGACCCAGTTCGTGAAATGGGCAAGAGAAGTGGCCAGTTCATGGAATGGACAGAAATCTGTCCACTTTGTTAATTGAACATATTCACTAATAAGTTGTAACACATACAAGAAATGAAGTTCTTCATTAAGTAGCTTTTCCCATTCTCCTGTTTGTTCAATCCTCTTAGACCCAAATATCTTTCTCAACACTTTGTTTTAAAAATATAGACCCGTTAAACTTATTTAATATTGCACTCTGTAACACCACCTGTTTTTGTCTCATACTACCTCCTCCTCTACACTCCCACACACACAACTCCATCTGGTTTCAGAAAGCAACAACATCCCAGTCGGTCCTAGAGAGAAAAGCAATCAAACTCAGACACACCGAGTTATCAAGAAATTGTTGTGGTTCTTCTCAATCTCACGGAATGCTTTGATCGTTGTCGTTTGCTCAACAATAGCCTACAAACTTTTTAATAATGGAATTTCACCCTTCATACTCTCAGGTAATACAAAAGCGCACGTTGAGTTATTTGGTAGATTTGCCACTGATTGGAGAGTTTGGCAGAGCTGGAGTTTCTTGTCTTTCTTACAAAGATTTTTAAACATTTGATATAGAATACTGGGGCCAGTATGTTAATTCAAATGAACTGAAATAGCATTTTGATTAAAAACTAAGGGTAGTATGTATGAAGTATAAAATGGTAATATTAATACCTAAAAAGTGCAACAATACATCGTTAAATGACTTTGGTTAATGTGGCTGCATCTACATGGTGCTCCAACCTCAGAAGTTGGTTAAATATCCGCCACTGTCAGTAGAAGGCCAGGAATATCTAGTCGACAAAAAAAAAACTCTAATGGATCAGAGGGGAAAACTATTAAATTACTAATTTGCTTAAACAATAGTTTTGGAGAAAAAGTTTCATATCATGACATGTACACATTCAAATATTTTACTCTCATCACTTTTTATTAAGATCTTAGGAAGATTTGTTGACATTTTAACAATGTGTATATAACTTAGCACATGAAAACGTATAAGAAAATGCAATACTTTCTCTACTTTAAGAACAGGTGAGCCATCTTTAGTCACTGTGACAACAAGACAAATAAATCCTACATAATAATTATTATCTCTTTAGTTTTATGAGTTATTTCTAATGTAGTACATATTTTGTGTAGTGGTCTAATGATAATTTATAAAATGCTGGTGATCCACCAACAATATTCCACCCCATGTCAAAGTTTCTCGATTCCTGAGGATAACCGATAGTGTAAAACTATCTTATTTATTACTCCTTCATATATTAAATGTGTTAAATGAAACTTTAAGTTTTGGTGATCCTAGAATGGTAATATTCATATTTAAATAATATTTACATCCCAAGCACTGAATTAGATGAATGCATCACATTAACATGTTAATTCAGTTGGTACAAATTCACAAACATCTCTTTCTCGTCGACCTTGGTGGTCTTGGGGTAAAGTGCTTGCCTCAGGACCCGATGTTAGTGGGTTCAAACCCAGTCAGAATCAACAAATTTTTTGTGACCGATAAAAATCTGTAGCACAATTTCCTTCGGTGGAGAAGTAAAGCCATGTTGATTACGGCATATAAAAGAATCCTAGAGGATATGTGAAAATAATCTTTCCCAGAAAAATTGATAGGCCCTTTCACTCTTGCTCATATAAATTCCCGTGTGCTGATATAATCAGTCAGTTCAGAAAGTCTACATTAAATGCCCCAATTAAATAAAAAATAAAATCTTATTCTCTATGGGAAAAAATCAAACTTGAAACATTACACATCTCTTTAGGAAAGAACGAACATAAAATACAGGGGTTCACAGTGTTCTTGTGTATCAGCAAATATTTGTTTGTCAATAGTTCTGATATTCCCAGTTTAGGGAAAAAAATTTGTTTGTCATTTGAACCTATTTGTAAAAAGAATAGGGATATTTATTAGGCTACTCACTAAATTGTAATACACTAGAAAATAGTTTTTTAAAGTTTGATGGGAGCAAATCCAAAATAATTTAAATTCTGGATAGTCTGTAATTTTGGATGAAAAAAATAAATTATTAGGCATGTAAATATATGAACGTACACAATATATCATATAAATAACACATTTATTGACAGAATTAAACGGTATAGTGAAAAAAATATGATTTGTGGCAAAGACAAAATAATGAATGGCCACTACTTGTTCAAAAAATTCAAATTCTACCTTTTAACAACTGTAGGCCTATCACCTATATTTTATTTATCTGGACATGATTGTAATTGATGCGTTTCAGTTAATATTTACATTCTTTTTTATTCAAATGATAGTTCCAGATAAATCAGAATTTTGTAAAATCATGGTTGTATAGTTCAGCAAATTGTTCTTAATTCAAAACAAAAGTAATTACTATAAAAGTTAGGAATTTGGTTTGTATAACCTAATAAGTTTAATTTTTTCTATAAATTTGGGGTGAAAATAACTTTATATTGCTAAATAGATGCATATTTATTTGCAGAATATCTTAAAATATAATTATTTTCAACTTTGCAGGTCAAATCAAGCCAGGCTTACCAACTTTTGGACTTCCACCATTCTCGGCTCAAGTTGGTAACACAACCTATTCTTTCTTGGGTATGTGTGAGAAGCTGGGTTCTGGAATCATCATGGTCCCTGTGGTGGGAGTTTTGGCCAATGTGGCCATTGCTAAAGCTTTCTGTGAGTATTCACCATAATAATTGACATACACACTGAGACTACATACACAACTTAGTAAACTTTTCACTTCATTAAACTGGTCCATATGTATTATAATTTTCTTTCAATATGTTTAATACCATTTGACCTGAAAAGGGATGAAGTTACTGGAGAGTGGCGGAGACTACAAAATGATGAGTTACCTACCCTGTACTCATACTAAGACATTGTGAGGATATTCAAGTCTTGTAGATAATGGAGGGTAGGACATGCAGCACAAATGGGAGAATCTAGAACCTTGTTCATGGTACTGACTGGCAAACCCAATGGGAAGAGACATAGAGAAGACCTAGATTTTCATGAAAGGATAACATTAGACTGGACCTGAAAGAGATAGAGTGTAAAAAGGTGGACTGAATAGGATTGGTTCAAGTTAAGAATAGGCTGTAATGAGGTGGACTGGATAGAACTAGCTTAAGATGGGGGTAGGTGCTGTAATTTTTTAAGTTTGTCAATGAACTTTTGAGTTCCTAATGTAATTTAGTAAGTAAGTAATTGTTTTAATACCAGGTTACGACAAAGTAGGCTTTTTCTAATGTCTTTGGAGAAAAATAAGCTATGGTTAGTTTTATTTGTGCTACCATTTTACATTTTAACAAATACAATAGTTTTTACTAAACTTTCACATATACTTTTAATATATAGTTATAATTTTCATTCTGGTGATTTCACTACCAAGACTTACAAAATGTATCACCATCAGGGCATAGGAGCAGAAAAGGATGAATAACCATCGAAGACACCTTTTTTAAGCGTCAGATGTACCTCTACATGGGAACACCAACCAATTCCTTAGTTTAGCTCAAATAAGTTTCCAATCAAATTATCTTGCATGTGTGTAAGGGTCGGCACAAGCTCATTTTGGCTCTAACCCTCCCCGCTGAAAACTGAACACATTCCTAGGCTCCTAATAGCCATTAAACCTACTATGTAATTCAAATATTCTCTATTGGATCGTGAATTAAACACACTTCTTTCTACATTCAACAATATCAAAATTTTAACATGTCTGCTCTCTTAGGGTACCTATGTAAATAGGCTTATTATTTTAATTGACTTTTCGGAAACCCCCTAGTACTTTTATTTTTAATTTGTTAGTTTAGCTGGGTTTTCCCCACTTCATCTTACCACCCATATGATCTATCAGCCTTTTTATTACACTATAATGGTAAGGATAAGTAAGGTATAACTTAGATAAAATGTATCCACATTTGCATGGTGGGGGACTCTGGAACTATTAATGAAAAACCACCCTCAATATAGCTAGTCAATAAATATTTTAACTATTAACTCTCCCGTACTGACAAGCCAGACAATATGAACTTGACATTTAGTCCACGTGCACATCGATGCAAGTAATTTAGTATGTTATGTGATAGACACAGCCTAAATTGAGGTGTAGTTGTTTAGCATTTGTTGTGTTGTGGATTGTAAGTAACAAAACAAGTATTGCAAAGTGTTTTGATTAGTTAATAAATAATAGGACATATATGCTGACAACATAAACAGTGTATCAGCATTCCTTACGGTAAATCAGGGCAGAAGGCAGAATAAATATTAATATTTGCAAGCTAACAGGGCTGACACTTAACCATCAATTCTAGGGGGTCACTTTACCCGTTTGGGGGGAACAAAGGATATAACACTGGGTCATCAGGTACTTGTGCCAAAGGGTAATCTTCGTGCCCAAGGTGCCGGGTACATGCTCATGTAGGGATCACTTAAGGGGTCAGGCAGGTCATTGGTTAAGCATTCCTTGCAATAACTCGTTCTTCAACAATCTTCTAAACAGTCTTTTAAAGTGTTTCATATACTTTTAGTATTTCTTATCAATATCACATTTTGTACTAACACAGTAAAGACCTTGAAACCCAAGTGGAACGTCAATTACGAACCCACACAATCATATTTCCATTCGTCTCCCCCATCCTTGACCACAACTCATCCTTACAGTCTAGGCCCACACTAACGAGGGGGTGACATTTATTTATTTTTTATTGTTATTTTACTTGAGATATTTAACGTCTATATTCTGAACTGACTGATTATATCAGCACACAACTTACAAAACTAACTCAAATTTAAAACAGACACAACACCTAGCCATTTATTCTTCACTATAAAAGGTGAAACACAGAAATTTTTTGGCCATTCCAGGAACCGAACCTGGAACACCTAAGCTAAGGCGTCTAACTATTTCTCATTTCTTCATGATTGTGGCATAGGTAACTTTACAGAACTTTGTGTGTTAAAGTTGACATTCTAACTACTCACTTTCACACACAAACCACACCAATACCTTCATTTGAAGCAGACATCCATGTAAATGTTGTCAGCGGCTGGGAAGTCACTGGATGCTACCCAGGAGATGTTAACACTGGGGATGTGTAACCTATTCGGCTCCTTTGTTCAATCAACTCCAACAACTGGAGCCTTCACTAGGAGCGCAGTTAGCAATGCTAGTGGGGTCAAGACTCCAATGGGTGGACTTTATTCAGGTATAAACAACCTGAACTACTAGTTTTTTCAAGCAATAATTTTCAGGAAATATAATTTCTTTTTTTTTTTTTTTTTAGCAGACATGAAAAGAACAATATTAAATAAGATAATTCACTCGAGCACTTAATGTAATAGATCATTCACTTAAAATATTGCATTTTATATATAGGTTAATTGACAAAGTGTCATTCTTTTTAGCCCTTTTGGGATTTACACCTATATACTAATTACTCTAATTTTCTAGGGATTAGTAAGGTTGAATTTGAAGAAAATTTACACACACATGGGTTGAGGGAGAATGTAAAACCATTTTCGGAAAGCCATCCTCGGTACACCCGACTGGAATTCAATCCCCAATCTCCCCATAATTGGCAATCAAGTTTATTGCAAGAGTGGCGTCTCAGACCATGTGGCCACCGGAGTGGGTCAGAGTTTAATATTACATTTTATTACAAGAACTTTGAACTTAATCCTGACTACAATAGCACTAATTGGCTATTAGCACCTTGGACCTACTAATACAAGTGGATTTAGAACAATCTGTCAACCACCACTTTACACCTTCAGCTGGTGTTCAAGCCAAAGCTTTAAGATACTCCATCATCATTCTTAGATAGTAGGATTAAATATTTTTAACACTCCTGAAGAATTTTTGCTTGGTTTATTAACCATTCAATAATTGTATACTTTTATTTGTTTAAAAGTACCCAGTGTGCCTTGTTTCAAACATTTCATATGCTAGCTCTGCCATATTTTTAATACAAGTTGTTTGATGTGCTAAATGTGAAGCCCTCGAGTCCAAATGTAATGGTGACATTGTTTTGTAGGAACCATAATCCTCCTTGCTCTGGGCTACCTCACCCCATATTTCTACTTCATCCCTCGCTGCACACTGGCTGCTGTCCTGATAACTGCAGTCATGTTCATGATTGACTTCAAGATCATGATTCACTTGTGGAAATGTAGCAGTGAGTCGCTTAGCAGACAGTTTTTAATAATATGTACAAACAAATCATTACATTATACTTTATTGTTACTATCATTCCATTCCTGTAGTCTTGTACAGGATGTACTTTGCATCCATTTAGAACAATGTGCAGCAGAAAGATGGACATTGAATGTAAGAGAAATTAGGAAAGTGGAGGCCATGGGAATGAAGTTTGTGAGGAGCATGTTAGTTGTCACGAGGAGAAACAAGATTAGGAATGAAGTTATCTGGGAGAGTGGGGATACAGTGAGTACATGAGCTAGTAGAGGAACCAAGACTGAAACGGTATGGGCATATAATGCGGATGGAAAAAGAGAGGATGCTGAAGAAAATGATGGAAATGAAAGAGGCTATGTAGGAAAAAACCTGTAAAGGAGGCCAAGAAAGAGATGGGAGGAGCAGATAACAATAATGTAAGCTTATAGTTTCACATACAAGTGGAAATTAAAGATGGTACGAATGTAGCTCTGTTCAATTCTCTGTTTCAATCTAAATAAATTACACTTGGACACAAGAATCGAGCTCATATACACACGTATACATCTGTACCAGCATACAAGGGAATATCAAAAAGTTTCAAGATGTGTTCTGTAAAATGAAAACAGAGTAGAGCATGGGGATGTGTGCTGGAGTGATGATTTGTAATCTTCATCTGTCAAGAGGACAAGTAGCATCATTCTGTGTAGACCAGTGGCTGTGTTACACACGTTTATTTGATGACATGCACGGGTGCATTGGGATTATATTATGGACCTCAAACTCGAGCAGTGAGGGAACATCAAATTCTACGTCTTACTCAGAAAATCTGGAACGTAGACCTTCCAAATGATGCAGCAGGCTTATGGCAATGAAGCTATGAGCCATCCAGTGTGTTTTGAGTGGCACTCACACTTCAGGAGAGGCAGAATATCACTGAAAGATGGAGAGAGGTCAGGGTGACCTTCCGCAAGCACAAACTCGGAAATTCGGTCTTGGAGATCTGGGGCTCTTCCACTGCGAATATTGTTGTTTAGTCCCCGGTTTGTAACCATAGATTCAACTCTCGTCTCCATTGATGATCCTCGATATGAAGTTTGGGTCATCCAGGGCATGTTGACGGTGTTCCTGACAGACTTGGGCACAGTGCTCCTTCTGTTCGGGGGTCAGAAGCCTGGGTAAAAACTTGGCGGCAATGCAGTGCATGCTAAAAATGGACGTGAGGATTGTCCGCACTGATCCATATGTCACATTCATGATGTCAGAAATGTCCTTATTGGTCATTCGGCGACTCTCCCGCACAAGTTGCATAACTTTTCCCACAATCTCCTGGTTTGTTCTCGTGGAAGGTCACCCTGACCTCTCTTCGTCTTTCAGTGATGTTCTTCAGCTTCTGAAGCGGGAGTACCACTCAAAACACACCAGACGGCTCGTAGCTTCATTGCCGTAAGCCTGCTGCATCATTTGGAAACTCTCCGTTCCAGATTTTCTGAGTAAAATGCAGAATTTATGTTCGCTCTTTGCTTGAGTTTGCGGTGCATAATAAAATCGCCAATGCACCCGTGCACGCCATCAAATAAACGTGAGTAACACAGCCAGTGCTCTACACAGAATGATGCAACTTGTTGTACTGATAAATGAAGGTCACAGTTCACCACACCAGCGCACACATCCTCATGCTCCACTCTGTTTTCATTTTACAGAACCTGTCTTGAAACTTTTTGATACCCCCTCATATACTTCCATCTACGTGTGAAACTATTAATATAGGTATGCCAACACCTGTAGCAATCAAGTATTGTACCAGAGGCAGCTTAAACGCTTACCCCAAGTCACCTGCTGGCTATAATTTCATTAAAGCTCTAGTAGCCAATGAATCCACTAATCCATCAAATACTTTTGCACTAAGCCATGAGTGAAGTATGACTTTGAGCATGGAATAACTCCAGGATAACTCGGTGTGTGGTATAGTATCAGCCTTGCTAAGACAAAAGTTCCAGGCTCGGTTCCTGTGTAGGTGTCATTTTTAAACTAATATGGTTTAATTGATGTCTTAAAAGTGTTTTATGTCCATGTACAGTCCACCACTAAATGTTGTGTTCAACACAATTCCTCAAATTTTCTTTAAACTAAGTTGGCATGTTATATTTTCATTTCATCAAATAAAATGTATTTCAATATAATCATCAATCTTAGAGAAATGCCTTAGTATTCATTATTTAATCATTTTATAGAACATGAATGCTAAATGATGAATGATAGAATTATATGTTCATTTACTAATGACAAGGTTAATTAATAATTATTTAATTTATTTTGCATGTGTTATCCTTACATTTAGAGAACGTATATTTTTAAGAAAAAATTGTGAACCAGATTAGATGAATATATTATTAGAATTAACTGCTCAAACTGTTTACTTTAGATCCGTTATTGTTGCCAGCCTGTGGCCTGGGTCAGTTTTTGATTCAAGCTATATATTTTCCACTACCGGCTTGCTAGACCTGTTGTAGCTTCATATACTTTATAATATATATTAAGACTAGGACAAGCACAACATCCAATCCTTGGCCGTTAATTCGTCAATCTGAAAGGGTAAACCCACATTTCACCAATGATTAATTTTTCAGCCATGTCGGGAATTGAACCCGGGACCCTTTGCTCAGTAGACAGACAAGCTAATGTCTGAGAGAAGGTGTCAGATTACTCAAACTGTTAAGGTTCCTTAAAGAATTAACAATTTGACTGGCCTATTAGTCTAGTGGACATTGTTCTTGGCTACTAATCTAGAAGTACCGGGTTCAATTCCCGGCGGTACTAGAGGTATTTTCACCGAAATGGCAATTGTTCCTACATGGTCACCATGGTCTGGTTAATAAGGCTTAATATATGTCCAAGACTCATTGGTACTACATAATCATTATCATCACATCATATCATCGAGGTAATGTAACCGCCCCAACCTTAGAAGTTGGCTACATATCAGCCAACGTTAGTAGGTCAGAAATGTCAAACTGAAAAACACTGATGGCATTATTAAAGAAACAAGCATAAATAATCATTACTAAGGGCATTATATTTAATGTACTATTTGGAGAAGAATTGTATCCACACCTCTGCAGATGATTTATGTTTTCCCCAGAGCGAGATCTTTTTGCTCTGCTGATAACTCTGGTCAGTTCTTTGATGTTTGGCGTAGAGGTTGGTTTACTTATGGGTGCAGTCTTCAACATGATGCAGCTCCTTTACTTGTGGGCCAGACCAATTACCTATGTTAAACTCTGCAAGGTTGGTTGATTTACTTTCACCTTTGTGAGGGATCACAGCAAATAATATTAACTAGTAATGTGCTCACTTATCAGGCACGATTCATCGACATTGTTGGTGAACGACAACTCATTGACACAATAAAAACGGATTCACACTGATAGGTCTGTGTGGTGGCTTTATCTTGTCATTACCATTCATACTCACAGAATTGTGCTTTGGCTGTGTCGTGTCGTTACCATACTCTGACTATTTTGATCACCGTGTTTACTTTTGAAATTTAGTTTTTCCGCTATTTCCTTCTGAATAACTTCTTTAATGATATTATAATTATTGTATTCTTTATGTTGTAAATTATATATTTGTACCAAAATTATTAAGTTTCCTTCTACTATAATTACTGCCCACAATAGTTGTGATGGATACTCTCCAGGAATTGTCAGATTGTAGATAAGTATCTTCGTGAAAGTTTGCCTTTGCCAGAAGAAGCCGAACTAGGAGAAATGACGCATGGTTGACCATAAGGTGTCCGGATTTTAATTCGCACAGTCGGCACACAGCCCTCTCAGTGGGAATCAAACAACGGCCATACAAGGCTACTTATATGGAAATGACCTGTTCAAGATGGTCTGCAGCATGACACAGCCGACACACAGACCTCTCAGTGTGAATCCAACTTTAAATGACATTTATTCCAGCAGCTAAATGATGTATACAGTAATGTATAGAGAAAAATGGAAAATAATAAATATTTCTATGCTTAAAATAATTGTGTGTGTGTGTGTGTGTGTGTGTGTATATATATATATATATATGCTTTTAAGTACTGGTAGATAAGCGATTTCTAAAAAAAATTCCCTCTATAAGGAAAACCTCTTTTCGCTTTATGAGGTAACTTTATTATATTGGAACGAAAGTATGAGAAAGGTGGATAGAAACATTTAAAAAGAACAAAACAAATTGGTTTTTACAATGAGAAGAAGAATACAGTTCACACTTTACATTACTGCAATTAGACAATGAGGTAATGGCTGCCTCTTGAAGAAAATAGGTCGTTACCGCATAATCCCTTGACCTAGATTTCATTATATTGAAACTCATCAGGATGGAATGTGAAATACGCAACACAAAAAAAAAGAAACATTTTAGGAAGTTGTGTTGCACGCTTCACACTCCCTCCTAATGAGTTTTGATACAATGAAACAAAGATCTGGGGATTGGGTGGAAACAATTGATTTTCTTTAAGAACAGCCACCTGTTCGTCAAATGGCAGCAATGTAAAATGTGAACTGTGGTCTTCTTTTCATTGTAAAAGTCATATTGTGTTCTTTCCTTTTAAAAAAAATGCTTTATCAAACATGGTAAAATTTTCAGTAATTTTATCACTTTGTTATCATCACTATTCTAGATCATTTCAAATACATGGATAGGTAGGATTATTTCTTACTTTCTCAAATAGAAAAAACTATTGTTATGGTAAACATTTACTTTTTCGAGATCACAACAGCTCTTGATATTTTATGTTCCCTCAAAAATCAAAAAGGTGGATTTTACTAAACTGACAAGCCCTTTGTTTGGCTGTTTGTATATTTGTCTCTACCTGAGGCTAGAGATGAAACATTTTGATTAATTTTGTTCAAACTTGACTTTATATTCAAATGTTATATTGCAATACGAAATCGTGATTCTATAGCTCTAATTTTTCAAAAATAGTTTGAACATTTTATTTAAAACTAATACCCAGGGATTTTTTTATGTTATCAGTAACACTGTATACTTGTTTTTTCTGTAAAGAATTATTTAAGGGTAGTATACCTCTGAGTTTTTAAAATTTGAAATTTTACTAACAATGGCTCAGCGATTATGTTCATAAATAGTGTCTGGGAAGTGTTTTACGAGATAAATAACACTTTATACTTTTTAAAGAGCAAATTATTTCGGTTTAGTTCACTTGTAACCGATTTTTGGAAATTTTATTGCAAACTATAATAGACAATATACAACTGTGTAGTACTTTTTTTTTACTAGGAAGCCACTTTTTCTCTTTCCAATTTTTCTTTTTTAACAGTAATGTTAACTTATTTTTTACCAGTATATTTTCTTGTCATGTCTACCAGCTGTTAAACATTCTACCACTGCTAAGTGTTCAAACGTCTGAGTTAATCTCAATGATAATGTCGTGTTGTACTGTCATGTGTGGATGCCTATTGGGTATGTGTTTGTTCACAGAGTGAAAAGGCTGCGAGTATGTCCTGGTGACTCCTGACCTAGGACTGGTGTACTCATCTCTGGACTACTTGAGAACAGAGCTGGGTAAAGCCGCCGTGCTCAATGGACGTGGAAAATTGCCAGTTGTTCTCAACTGCGCTCACTTCAAGCGAGTGGACTACACTGCCGCTTGTGTGAGTACAAGAATAAACATTATCTTCCAGGACCTGCTTCCTTATTTGAGGAATTTAACTTGTTCTTTCTAAGCCAACAGACTATATCAGCAGACAACTAATAAACTAACTTAAATCTAGAACAGACACTACACCCAGTTCCTCGGCCATTAATTTATCACTGTGAAAGAGGAGAGGGGAGGGTGGGGGGAAATTGTGATTATTTTTTTGGCTGTGCCAGGAATCTAACCCGATGCCCTTAGCTTAGTGGACAGACATGCTACAGACTGAGCTAAGGTTTTGGACTTGATATGTTATAGAAAGAGACAAATTGTCAAGGTATGCTTCATGGTTTGTTGGTCTTACTCCAACCCAATAGGTTTTGATCCCTAAAGGGTGCACTGAGAGTTGAATTTGATTAATAAACTTTATATTAACAAGCCGCTAATATATAAAATCAAATACCAAATTGTACTAAACGGTAATAGCATATTAATTCTTTGTATGCTACCAGGGAATCAAATTAATTTTGAAGGATTTCACAACGTCCAAGCAGCCGCTGCTATTCCTGAATGCTCAGCCGAGCCTGGTGCATTTCCTTCAAAGCAACGACATAAACACTGCTCAATATGGAAACTCAGAAGAGGAAATTGTTGATATCTTGCTTGGTGAGATAACATTATAAGTTTCATTAATCAAATTAAAATATTAAATTCATCTAATATAATTTGAAAAAAAAATATATATATATATCAATTTTTGTAAACATGTAATCATTAGATTTTCATAATAAAGAGAAGCAGTAGATAAATCTTACTGGTGTCATATTAATAAGTTTGGTCTTCTTTTTTCTTTCTTCCAATTCTGTTAAGCCAAGTCTTTGATTGAGATTTAATCCTCAACTCCTTGACCAAAGCTGTAATTTGTTCTGAAGTTTCCACACATGTTGATAAACCGCTTAAATCAAATGATGTTTAAATACAATATATATTTGATGTATACTGATTTGTGTTTAAAAGTATAATCAAAGATAAGTAGTGTGTAGGTACATGAACAATACATAACTTCTGCTCAAGGTAGAAATTAACAAAATTATAATGACACTATCAGCATTGAATCAGCTTACTAGTAGGCCTAACACTTTATATTATATTTAAAGTTACACTTGATATATGGCGTTGTTAGTCATAAATCGAAGTACTTTAACTCATAATCATCATCACAAACTGTTTCCAGCCTCTGGTCAGGTCAATTTAGTAAAATGCCTTCATCTTTCTATATCTTTCTTTGTCTCCCTTGCAATCGTTTTGCTTCATACTTAATCTCCATCATTTTCTTTGGCATCTTCTTCTTCATCCTTATTACATGACCATATCATCTCAGTCTTGCTTCCTCCACTATCTCATGTACTCCCTGTACCTCTACTCTTTCCTGCATTACTTCACTCCTAATCTTGTTTCTCCTTGTGACAGCTGACAAGCTCCTCACAAACATTATCCATTCACAAGTATTGCAACTGTGTATCTACAAATCTGCTTAGCTTGAATCTGTGTAAGTCGGGCACTTGCTATGACATACTAACTAGTGATGGAGTAGTTTCAAAATTGAACTGATTTTTATGCTGATTCTTTAAGTTTGGTTTGTAAGCTCAAAATTCCACTTAATGACACAAACTAATCTAAAACCATTTTATCTAAATGTTTTCATATTTATGTGATATTAGTAGTTAAAAAAATTATTATCTTACTGACTTATTACATACAAGGTGCACATCCAATTATAACATATTCATGTGCAACTAAATTAATTTCATTTGATGTATATATTTATTAATTGTAGATTTAATTATAATGAAGTAATTAAGTACTTCAAATAACAGAAACTGATTCCGGTTCCTAAGTTAAGATCTGCTGGAACCAAGGTACCAAAGAACCTACTTGACCCTTCTTTAATATTAGGCCAATACACAAACCTGTGAAATTAACCACTCCAAATACATAATAATTTGATTCTGACTTATTTTAATTATGCTTTCAGGAGAGCAGTTGGACCTAACAAGGTCAGAAACATTGCCATTTCTTGGTAAAAGCCAAGAGTTAAAAGTTTCTGTTGATGATGAAAATATTTCGTTTGGAGCATTGACTCTGAAACAAGAAAGAGCTCAGGAAACACAAGAAAAGTCGACCAAAGGCTGAAAACAATGAGGAATATTAAATACTGCACTATTTCACAGCTATTACTGCACTAAATCACATTTACGACTGCAATATATCTCACCTATTATATGCAAGGATAACAAGATAAGCAACATATGATCAAGATACCACCGGCTTATCAACCGTTACTGTAACATGATTTTTATAAAATGGAGTTACCATGAATTATTGAACAAATAAAACAATATTGTCAACATTTAGTAATTGAATGACTGCCATGATATTAATCAGGACTGGGCCATCAGCCCTTTTGCCGACTAGGCTGATGCCGGTCATTTGTTGCAGATCTTGCAGATTACTGATGCTGATCATTTGGTTTATTTTCTTACTATATAACAAAGGTAGTATACAAGACCAAAAATATACATTTTGAATATACATAATTCTTTGTTCACCACAGTCTTAGCAGCAATATTAATAAAGATAAAAAAATAATCATAATAGAAAACTTTAATATGCTGTGGCAACTATTTGAAAAGGGAGGCGAGGCAAGTACAAAATAGGTAAGTTTTTAGATCTCTCTGATATAATCTAAAATGCTCAACTGTGAGAGTAAATTATTAATAATTTATAGTACAGCAAGACCTCCATATATCAAACTTCTGTATAGTGAAATTCTCTATGTATCCTAGTTTTGGTGAATCCCTGTGACATTGCATAGAAAAAACTGTTTCTATGTATCGGAAAAAAATTCTATACATATAAAATTTTTTTCAAGACGAATCAGGATTTTCCCCACATAATGATGATAATGATATTAGGGAAAACTGAGAAAAAAATAGAATAGAGATGTTGCAAGAAGAAGAAGGAAATGTTTAGTTAAAGTCATTGTAATGCTGACTGGTCGCTTGGCAGGGTAGTATTGTCTCCACACTTCTCTCATCCCTTACCTCAAGTATCCTTCCTTCTCTACAAAACAGGTTAAGTTTGTTTCAGTACCTCTAACCGACGGTTTATGCTCGCTATTGTTTCACTCTCTCTAATTGACAGTGTGTGTTCGAGATGTCGGAAAGAAAATCTTTCAGTGTTGTGAAAAAGGTTGTGTTGTTGAAGAATTTGGACAGTGAAATGCGCAAAAAGCATTTTGCGATTAAATTTGGCTGCGTGTAACACAATATGTCGTGGTCTTCAATTTGCTGAAAATGTTCTTGACGATGTATTTCACAGACTTAATAAGTGTGAACACTTTTCTGATAAATTCTCATCAAAATTTACTATGCAGCAAGACATTAGAGAGTTTTTCCACACAAATGTAAATCCATTTGAATACGTGTTTTAAAGGTATGGTCAACACATTTTTTCTTGTTTGTTTTTAATTATCTTTATGAAGATAACGTGTACCTATATAATGTGATTCATATTCACTTATAATGAGTGCATTGACTAGGAAATATTTTTAAATACAATAGACTACACAATATTAGGCCTATGTATAAAAAAGATCATTTCTATACATCACAGTTTCTACATATTGGATTTTCTTTTTTTATGGAATCATTGACTTCGATATATGGAGGTAATTATTTAAAAACAATCACAAAGTTAATCAAACCTAAGATTATGATTGTTTTCATTTTTTCCATGAAGCGTAGCTATTATTATAGTAATTTGGATTAAAAAAAATATTATTATACCAAACAATAGTGACGATGACAAAATAAATATTTTAAAGTAGGTTAATATTTATAAAATATGCAAAATAAGAAATTAAGGTGGAAAATTATTTGAGCAGTCTAGTAATCATGAACCAGTGTTAAATTTTTTTGGTACTGCTACCCCTTAAATTTACCATTTCATTCTTTTATACTTCCTCTCGTCTGTTTCTTACAAAGTGTTGACCTTGAAATCTATGCTGAGCAATATCTCTTCCTCTCAGCCACTCTTTGCCTCACTTACAAGTCACCAAGTATGAGTCATCCTTTCAAACTTTAGGCATGTTTTCGCGGTTGACCTGGTATTGATGTTTACGACCACATCATTTTCACGGTTGACCTGGTTTCAATGTTAACAAAAGTTTATGACCGAGACAATACCAGAGCTCAGTTTGGTAACGCTTTCCTTGACCAGACTAAACAGTATGGTTACGACCAATGAGCCGAGAAGTTGTAGGCTAATTTCAAAACAGCATCACTTTTTATGTTAGATTTAAACAAGTATAACTTCGTAGTCAATGGATTTTAAGATTTTGTAAGTTAAAATGGACAGCAAGTACTAGCTAGAAATACATGGCAGTAATTAGGTACTTAAAATCGTTTAGTTATGGATAAAAGAGAGTACTATATGATATAGTTCTATTTAATATTACATACATACCTCATGTTTTCTTAAGGTTATTTTTGAGAAGATATGTTTAGCTTTACACGTTGTGTAAATATTGGGAATAGTCAAAATAAGCACAAATCTAACTAAGAATAAAATTAAGTAGCTCATTTTCTGTTGCTTTGCAGTACATGTACTAGGATTACATAATTTACCTACCAGCTGTTAGATCTACTCCACCCCAAAACACCCATTTTTGTTTAAGAAAAAATCTCAAAATCATTTTCGCGCTCCACCTTGGTCAGAACCACTTGGTCGAAAACTCTCGATACCAAGACATAACCAAGTCAATTGCAAAAACTCACCTATTGTTTTGCCCAAACCAGTAAACAGCACCCACTCCTCCCTTCTTCTTTCCACCAGACAAGTACAAAGGACCATTTTGTCTGCCATCCATCTTAAAACTAAGGAGTCATCATTACCTCAACTTCTAGCCTACACAGTACAAAAAATGAGCGGTATCAGGTTTAAAATTCTGATTATCGGCTTTACCATTTGTGCCCTGATCAGCTGGTCAGATTGATAAACTGCATCTTTCGAGCCCTAATAATAATTATAATATATCTATATAAGAAAACCCTCTTTTTGCTTCATGAAGTACATCCTTACTATTATAAATGCGAATGTGAGTTTGTTTGATTGTTTGTTTGTTTGTTACGCTTTCACGCCTAAACTATTCGACCGATCATCATGAAATTTCGCATACACGTTGTCATGGGTACAGAAAAGGACATAGGGTACCTTTCATCCAGAAAAAAATGCGAATGTGAGTTTGTTTGTTTGTTTGTTTGTTATTGTTTGTTACGCTTTAACGCCTAAACTACTCGACCGATCATCATGAAATTTCGCATACACGTTGTCATGGGTACAGAAAAGAATATAGGGTACCTAACATCTAGAAAAAATGTGAATGTGAGTTTGTTTGTTTGTTTGTTTGGTATTGTTTGTTACGCTTTCACGCCTAAACTACTCGACCGATCATCATGAAATTTCGCATACACGTTTTCATGGGTACAGAAAAGAATATAGGGTACCTTTCATTCAGAAAAAATGCGAATGTGAGTTTGTTTGTTTGTTTGTTTGTTATTGTTTGTTACGCTTTAACGCCTAAACTACTCGACCGATCATCATGAAATTTCACATACACGTTGTCATGGGTACAGAAAAGAACATAGGGTACCTTTCATCTAGAAAAAATGTGAATGTGAGTTTGTTTGTTTGTTTGTTATTGTTTGTTACGCTTTTACGCCTAAACTACTCGACCGATTTTCATGAAATTTCGCATACACGTTGTCATGGGTACAGAAAAGAATATAGGGTACCTTTCATTCAGAAAAAATGCGAATGTGAGTTTGTTTGTTTGTATGTTTGTTATTGTTTGTTACGCTTTCACGCCTAGACTACTCGACCGATCATCATGAAATTACGCATACACGTTGTCATGGGTACGGAAAAGGACATTGGGTACCTTTCATCCAGAAAAAATGTGAAGGTGAGTTTGTTTGTTTGTTATTATTTGTTACGCTTTTACGCCTAAACTACTCGACCGATCATCATGAAATTTCGCATACACGTTGTCATGGGTACAGAAAAGAATATAGGGTACCTTTCATCCAGAAAAAATGTGGATGTGAGTTTGTTTGTTTATTTGTTTGTTATTGTTTGTTACGCTTTCACGCCTAAACTACTCGACCGATCATCATGAAATTTTGCATACACGTTGTCATGGGTACATAAAATGACATAGGGTACCTTTCATCCAAAAAAATGTGAATGTGAGTTTGTTTGTTATTGTTTGTTACGCTTTCACGCCTAAACTACTCGACCGATCATCATGAAATTTCGCATACACGTCATGGGTACAGAAAAGGATATAGCGTACCTTTCATCCAGAAAAAATGTGAATGTGAGTTTGTTTGTTTGTTATTGTTTGTTACGCTTTTACGCCTAAACTAAACGACCGATCATCATGAAATTTCGCATACACGTTGTCATGGGTACAGAAAAGGACATAGGGTACTTTTATCCAGAAAAAAAGTACTGTTCCTGACGGATAGAAAAAAATAACTGTTAGACGGTCGTCCAGCTTAACAACTCGGCCTACTGATATGAATAAATTAATTGCAACATGATGCCTGGAGTACAGAAAAAGGGACCTGTGGTATCCCAGAAGAAAATCTGATACCCCGAATAAAAATCTGTTCCCGAGTTATTTTAGGCACATCTATCTTAAGATGATTAAAAATGATTATATTCAGCTAATTAAGCTCTGTCTGTTCACCCCGTTATGGTAAATGACAAAATTGTCGTAAAAAGTTTGGTATTATTTATTTCAGCAAAAATAGCTCTCGAGGTATGATGCTACGACAATGTAAACTTTTAGTGTGGGACGAAAGTACGATGTCCCACAAAAAAAGCTATAAAGGCGTTAAACCAAACTCTTCAGGACTTGCGAGACAGTACAGATATTATGGGAGGAATGGTAGTTTTACTGGCTGGTGACTTCCGACAAACTCTACCGGTGATCCAGAGGGGCACACATGCAGATGAAATCAAAGTCTGTCTCAAGTCATCAAGATTGTGGGCAAAAGTGAAAAAATTCAGCCTAACAACGAATATGAGAGTCCACCTTTATGACGTAGATTCAGGACATTACGCAGAGACACTATTGAAAAATGGCGATGGACGTTTGGACACGGATGCTGAAGGCTGTATTTTACTTACAGGGGAATTCTGTAATTTGGTGGAAAATGATGTGGAGCTCATTGCTAAGGTTTACCCAGACTTACAACTAAATTTTAATTGTGATAATTGGTTGTGTGCAAGAGCAATTCTTGCACCAAAATATGAAATCGTTAACAAAATCAACACTGACATTTTGAAAGAGGTGCAGGGAGAAATAAAGGAGTATTTGTCAATAGATACAATCATGGACACAGAACAGAGCACTTCATATCCCGGTGAGTTTTTAAATTCTCTGGAGCTATCGGGTGTACCCTTGCATAAACTACAATTGAAATTAGGTGTACCAGTTATGCTTATGCGAAATTTAGATGCACCCCGTTTATGTAATGGGACGAGGCTTCGATTACACAATTAGGGCAAAATATAATCTGTGCCACCATTTTAACAGGTGTGGGAAAAGGGGAAACTGTAATCATACCTCGAATCCCAATAATCCCCACTGACCTACCATTTCAATTCAAAAGACTCCAGTTTCCAATCAAACTTAATTTTGCTATTACTATTAACAAAGCGCAAGGGCAAACATTGCAGGTAGCAGGGGTGCATTTGGAAATGCCATGTTTTTCCCATGGCCAGCTATATGTAGCCTGTTCGCGTGTGTCCATTGCCCAGAATTTGTATGTATTTGTGCCAAATGGAAGGACATACAGCATAGTATATAGGAGCGTCCTAAAATAATGATCTATTCTGTGCCCATGATTGCAACGGTCAAGAACAAGCGGAGTAAATAAGGGATTTTAATTAACTGTAAGTAAAATTTAAGATGGAGTAGGATCTTCCAATTCGTGGCAAGGCATAACCTATTACTCTACTGACACACACTCCGCTACTTCTTTTCTACTCCTACACTTAATCCTGATTTATGTTGTGTAGTTTTTTTTTCTTTATCTCTACCTCTATTGACTAACAACCTCAATATGTTCATCGTTTTTATTGTCATACTTCCTGTATCAATCGACAACCTGAATTTATTGATAAAATCTACATTAACGCGAGCGAAGCCGCGGGCAAAAGCTAGTTATGTTATATTTGTAAGTAGGTATAGGAAATAATTATAGTATTTTTATGTGATATAAACTGTCATTTAAATATTATGTACAAATAATTAAATGATAAAATATACATTTTAATTATTTAACTCTGTACAACCTGAATGGATAATAAGATGCAATGAAATATTCAAACATACTACAAGCTACAAGATAAACCATGCTGAGGATTTGGCCCTTGGTCGTGACCATGCATTAGAGCACCCGGTCAAACACTAACATGAAATAAAAAAAAGCATGGCACATTGCCTGATGAGGGGAAAACAAAATCGAATGATTAGTGCTATGAAACTGAATTGCATGGCTTCACGGTTTCCCTTTATTCTCTCTCTCGCTCTTGTGGCTTGCCCTCTTCCTGTAGGTTCTTCTGTCCCATCACAGGATTTGATATGGTCTGGTTTGTTACCTTCATTGCTTTTAAAATATATATATATATATAAAATTGGATATATCTTTTGGCCTTAAAAACACACTTGGTTTTCAAAACTTTGGTTGGTGCTATCGCTGGTAACTATTTTGGTTAATAACCTAAACTTTCTTTAAACGTTTCAAAATTTACTTTAGTAGTAAATTAACTGGTTTCATTATCTTGTGCTGCAGTCTTTAATTATAAATATATTGGTACAATGTGGGACTCGCGTGATTGAAATTCATTTGTTTGTTTCTTCCGAGAGTTTGTATATGTTTCTTTGAGCTTGGTTCATTATTATTAATTTTTTATCACCGCGTCTTACTACCTGGTCAGGTTATACACACATATGATAATTACTCTTATGGGGTAGGGATGAGGAAGGAAGCATTTTAGAGGTAATCTACCTGCATTTGAGTGAAAGGAGAGCTGGTAACCATTTAGGAAAAACCACCCTCAGTAGACCTGGCCAGGATTCAAACTCCCAGCTCTCTGTCATCAGCAGGGCAGTCTTAAATGAGACTAGCAACTTAGACCATTCGGCCACTGAAGTGGTTCATTACATTAATTGTAAATATATTGTTGTTGCATATTGCTTGAGCAATTAAAATTCATACACTTGATATGCAGGTTTGTTTCTTTCTAGATTTCATTTATATTTCCTTAGACATTGTTCATAACTCAAATTGTAAATATATTATTACTATATGCTGCTCACACAATAAAAGTTCATGCGCTTGATCCGAGTGTTTTTATTATGAGGATTTAGAGTATTTTTGATTGCATTTGAGTTTCGAAGCCACAGTGTGCCCATTATCTCAATGCCACAATGTTTAATTCAGGCATTATTCCCGATTTTGTCCCAGAGACATGTTTACAGTATTTTTTTAGTATATTTTAACAATTCTTTTGCTTCAATTTCGATTTTTGCTATAAAATTATTGCTACCCATGCATTGGTTTTGTATATCTTGGGTGCACAAGCAGTATATAAGTAGTTTTGAATTTAATATTGGTGGATTCTCAGTTGCTTTTGACAACACTGCGTTTTTAAGTTCTATGTAGAGTATTAAAATTATATAACCCGCCTCGGTGGCGTAGTTGGCTAACGCATTAGTCGTGTTGAGCTCGACCGCCGAGGACGGGGAGATCGAGGTTCGAATCTCGGTCGGGTGAACTGGGAGTGGTTTTTCCTAAATGGTTTTCCACTCTCCCTCCACGCAAATGCGGGTTCACTTCCTCTAAATTCAACCCACCCAATTCCTAATCCATTAGGGTAGTTAGTACTTAAGCGTACAACCCGAACGGGTAGTAAGACGCGGTGCTAAATAAATAAATAAATAAATAAATATTAAAATTATAATTTAAAAGAGGACATTTTCAAAATTTGGATAAATAAAACAGCTTATAAGATTTCAACAATTTTACCTACAATTAATTTTCTATGCGCCTTAAAAATCTGAATCTCTAGAATTGTAATATCTTAATATAATGATGGATTAAATATCAAAGCTATTATATTTGTTAATTACAGTCATAGCTGTCTATAGTTGCCATATTATTTAAATTGAAAAAACACACCTGGACACAGGATTCAAACTCAAGACCTTTGGCTTAGTATGCCAATACACTAACCACTGATCTATCCAGGAATTGTTCCATGCTCAGGGTCATTTTTCATTACTTGTCTTACAGGGTTCATATGGTCCTTGAAATACCTTAAAAAGTCCTAAAATTACTCTGGGCCTTGAAAAGTCCTGGAATTTTCAGGTTTTAATATTTATTTTTGAAATTGTTGTGAAGAATGGCTGTAAAGACCATGATTTAAGATGCACTGGGGTGTGGAATATCTATCTAGCTCATCCTCTCTGACTAAGCGTTAGCTGTTGTCTGCTGTTTACTTTACTCTCAGCTGCTCTTCCTGCTTCTTTTGTTTTATTTGTTATCACATCATCAGCTCAGAGAGAGTCGTGTCCATGAGATGGGATTTCTATGGGGGCAAGGGGAAACAGTGTTAACTTCTCTGGCAAACGTATCAGCGCTACTGTTGATGAAATATGTGTTTTTTTAATTTCCTATATTACTATTTTTATAGTCCTATCTGTTCATTAAATTAAGTGAAAAGTTGTTACTTTCCATCTATTTAAAATTTTGTAGGGTTTATAATTTTTTTTATTGACGTGTTTAGCTTTTGGCAGTACAAGAACTAGCAGTTTTAGGGCCGTATGCGAGAAATTGACTAAATGAATGCTTTGTGGACACTAGCGTAGATTTGCTTGTCATCATAGGTTTAAAGGTGGAGCGATAGTGTGCTCGGACCACACTTTTGGTCCACTAAGTATTCACTATACTTCTAGCATACCACCCTTAGTCCTTGAAAAGTTCCTTAAATTTATGTTTCATTTGTCTGTAAGAACCCTGGTCTTAAGAATTTCATCTAAAATGTTTGTATCCAGCTATTATCCTGTTTTTTTTTTTTTTTTTTTTCACTGTCCATGTTTCACTGTCATAGAGTAGATGGGCTGCTGTTATTTAAAATATTACAGTTACTTCAAGGGGTGTGTGAGAATGAAATGTTTGATTTGGGCCGGGATATAATTTACTATTTCAGGCAAGAGTGGAAAAAATAAATTTAAAATTCTTATTCTTGGGAAAGTTTAAGGAATTTAAACTTTCATTTACCTTCTGTGGAGGCATTTTACTAAAGTGACCCGGCCACAGGCTGGAAACAGTTGATGTTGATTCCTTTTCGTGTACGCTAAAGTATTGAAGATGGGTTTATCAAATTACATTAAATTTTAGCATTATAATGTTTATATCTGATTACAAGAAATGATTAGTCATAAATAATAAATGCACACTTTTAAAATAAATTTGAAAGTATTGGCTTTGTCAACAAGTTTTTTTTCTTTTGCCATTTTGTCTAAGACGTATTAAAAGAATGTGAAAACTGAAGTAAATTTAATTTATTTTGGTATCATGATGATTTACTCTGATAGTTAAATATTAAGACTGAAACGTTGCTGTTCTTTGAAGAACTAACATACTGTCTTAAATTTAATTAAAAGTGTAGAGTAAGTACTAAAAACTTCCTTGATTTCTGAAATTAAAGAAAATTTGTTTCGACTTTTATATCAGAAATGAAAAACTTTTTCATCTCTAGAAATATAGAATTGTGAGATTCTCGCACACCTTTAGTTAATACAAATCAAATCACAATGGAAAAAAAACAAACTAAAATAGATTGCAAAGTGTTTTACATCTATAACATCTATTTAGTCTTATAGGTTTAACTTAAGCCTTACCCCTTGTTAAAATTACGGAAAACTACTCACTGTAGTTCAATAAAAAAACTGTAAAGGTAACTTTGTAATATTTATTTTAGCTTATGCACCATGTAATGTTTATGCTAAAAATATTAAATTGTCACAAAATCATAGGTGTAATGAATATTTATAAAATAGAAACATTCAATGTGACAGTTTAAAAAAAACTGCTTTCACTCTATATAAGTTTCTGAAATAAATTTGATAATAGGCCATAAGGCGTTTAAAAAGGGAGAGACTAGAGTTCAAATTTACAAAGCAAAAAGTAGGTCAGAAGTGACAGAGTGCTGATCTTACAGATTTACCACTTATATTAAACGCTGTATGGCTTCTTATCACATTTATTTCTTAAACTACAGATTTCAGAAACTTATATAAAGTGAAAACAGGGTTTTTTAAGCTGTCACATTGAATGTTTCTATCTTATAAATAGTCATGACACGTATGATTTGGTGACAATTTAATGTTTTTAGCATAAACACTACATGGCACGTATGCTAAAAAAATATTACAAAGTTACCTTTACAATTTTTTATTAAAAAAGAATATATAGACTAATAACATTAGGTAATTGATTTCTAAAAGACTTCAAAGCATTTCAGAAAGAAATAGGGAACAGTAGGCAATTTATGAGTGTGTAAAATAATTGTTTATAATATAACAAAACTGTTATTTTATGTCTGTACACATAATAATATAAGAATTAAACAAACTCAACTTTCCAGATGACATTTTTATTGAGTATTATGTGTAAACCTATGTAAAAATGACACCAGAACATGGATCTGAACCCTGGCCATCCAGCTTTATATGTCAAATGATCTACACATTGAGCTATTTAGGAATATAAGCATCGAATAGTAACAATTAAGAATGATTATAAATCTTATAGTATTCTAAGATTTAAAATGTAGTCCTCACAAATTAAAGATAAATATTTAAAGGAATAGAGATGTCATGTAGCATCATGCCATAAGTATTTTAGTGCATAGTCGAGTAGGCTTATATGTTTATTAAAAACTTTCCAAACCTAACAAAACTCAGCCTTCCATGTATCAACAGAATATTTTTCCTAAAATACCATATTGACATACACACCATCCATAGCCACAAACACATTATAGACCTACTATTTTAACAATATTTTGATTTCCAGCAGTTTATAACTAACAAATTCGTTAATGCTGCTAAAATATATATGATACCATTTAAATATATTACTTTGCGAGTAGTGTCCGACCGAAGGTCATTTTTTTGGCCAAAGCCGAAGACAAACTTTGTTTTCTTTTGCACCTTCAGCTAAAGCCGAAGAAATCGCATATGTTGTAAAAAATCCCACTTTTTAACTTTGATGCAATTTCTGTTGGATTTTAAATTTAAGATCGTGTTTATTTAAATAACAGGTCACATTTTTTATTGTTGATAAAATGAAGAATACATTTCCGAAATTGTGATACAAAATAATATAAAGACAAAATAAAAGAATGACAAAAATATCAATCCCTTCTTCCTCTTAACATCTGGCTTTGAAAAAGTGACTAAATTATTTTTTATTCGCATCTGGTCCTGTTTAAAAAATTAATCAGTTATCTTTTTTGTATGCTATATAACAATTACATTAGCCATGGTTTGAGGGGAAAGTTCTTAATAAATCTGATAGTAACACTAGACTATAGTAAACACAGACCATGTATCGTCACTACTGACTACTGACTAGTCTACATACAGGGCATGCAGTGACTTGTCAGTTGTCACTTGCATGCTCCCGCGCCGCACCCACGAGCGTACATTAGGTAAGGTAAGTTAAATGAACCTTCGGCTTCGCCAAAACCTTTGGTCTAATTTTGGCCGAAGCCGATTATTTTGTCGAAGGGGCAATTTATGGCCAAAGCCAAAACCGAAAGTTCAGTCGGACACTATTTGTGAGGTTCTCAATTGTAATTGATTGTTTAAAATGTGGCTAAACAAAATAATAAAAGACAATAACTATTCATTTGCAAGAGTTAGTTCGTAGAGAAAATAGTTTAATGTACCTAGTTATTATTATTAGCACCGCGTCTTACTACCCGTTCGGGCTATGTACACTATACACTATGTGCAATGGTAGGGTGATTGTGAAATGAAATGGAGGACCTACAGCTTAACGTGGAATCCGAACCACGGTGGAGGCCTGGCATTCCACTCATTCACAAGTTGTGATTAATACATGTCTTGTCAGAGGTGAAGGAAGGGTTTGGCAATCGGATAAATCTTTGCCGTGACCGAGGATTGAACCCCGGACCCCAAGCACAGAAGTCCGACATCTTACCCCTAAACCGCCAGGTCACCCTTTAATGTAGTTGTTGTGGACATTGCGTATTAATAAGGATGAGAGATTAATAACATGGCTGAACAATATGACTTTGGTGAGTACATATTTAATTTTATTATATCCAACACCTTAACTCAGTCGGTAGCGTGTCTGTATAATAAGCTAAGGGTCCTGGGTTTGATTCCTGGCATGACCAAAAAATGTATCGTTGGTGAAATTTGGGTTTACCTTTTCACATTGATAAATTAACGACCAGGGACTGGATGTTGTGCCTGTCCTAGTATTAAGTTATATTATAAGGCATACTTTATGAAGCTATGACAGGCCTAGCAAGCCGATAGTGGAAAATATATGGCTTTATAAAATACTGAGCCAGGCCACTAGCTGGAAACAGTAAAGGATATAAGAAATATTTAATGTTATCATGGGTTACTATAAAATTTACAAACTATTTAAATATTGTAATAAAATGTTTCATAGTAGGGGTAGGTACTGTAGGCCTATTCTTGTTGCAGATATTTAAAAAAATAAACTTTTTGCTATATATATAAAAGAATTCAATTTTAATTAAGGTGAAAAATATATTCTGTTTAAATTAAGTTTTGTTTTAATCTTGACGTGAAAAACAATATGTATGATTTAGAGCTTCATATGAAAAATTAGTAAATAATACTATAAGTCAGATTACACAGACTTAAATGTCATACCATATAATGCACTTAACAATACAATTAGTTAACATATTGGAAAACGCGTTAATATAATAATTAAACATAAAAATATTAAAACTCCATAGATTAAAAGTTCATAAAAGAAATCAAATTTAGTCTGTTTAAAATATGTCTTATTATAATCTATTAAGTAAAAAACATATTGTAAGACTTAAAGCTTGATTTGGAACGTTTTTGTGAATGTTACACAAGTTAATTACAAAGACTTATTTATCGTGATATAAAATGCACCAAACCATATAATTAGTTAACAAAATAGAAAACACGTTAAAATTAATAATTATATGTAAAAATTAAAAATTCAATAGGTTAAATCCTCATCAAGTTGGTTGGTTTATCAAATGTAGAAAGTTTTTTAGTTGTAAAATTAATAAATATTTGTCAAAACATGATAAATTATGAAGTCACTTGTGATTAAGAAGCATAATAGGTGCATTGAAATTGGAAAACATTTTACTTTGAGATGGTTGTAATTAAAGAAAATATTGTGATAATTAAAATTGAATTGTTTCTTATCTTAATCCCTTGTTCCTTGGTTTACATTCTTGAGATGTATTAGTGCTTCGACATGTTTCGACGCAACTACGGCGTATGTATTTGTATTATTCTTTTTTTCTCTCCTTTTTTAGTCTTGAAAATGACGCCGTAGTTGCGTCGAAACATGTCGAAGCACTAATACATCTCAAGAATGTAAACCAAGGAACAAGGGATTAAGATAAGAAACAATTCAATTTTAATTATCACAATATTTTCTTTAATTACAACCATCTCAAAGTAAAATGTTTTCCAATTTCAATGCACCTATTATGCTTCTTAATCACAAGTGACTTCATAATTTATCATGTTTTGACAAATATTTATAAATTTTACAACTAAAAAACTTTCTACATTTGATAAACCAACCAACTTGATGAGGATTTAACCTATTGAATTTTTAATTTTTACATATAATTATTAATTTTAACGTGTTTTCTATTTTGTTAACTAATTATATGGTTTGGTGCATTTTATATCACGATAAATAAGTCTTTGTAATTTTTAAATTCACAAAAATTATCAAGCTTTAAGTTTACAATATGTTTTTATTATAATTATATAAATATTTAAACAGACTAAGTTATTTCTATGACTTTTAATCTATGGAGTTTTAATATTTTTATGTTTAATTATTATATTAACGCGTTTCCAATATGTTAACTAATTGTATTGTTAAGTGCATTATATGGTATGACATTTAAGTCTGTGTAATCTGACTTATAGTATTATTTACTAATTTTTCATATGAAGCTTAAATCATACATATTGTTTTTCACTTAAGATTAAAACAAAACTTAATTTAAACAGAATATATTTTTCACCTTAATTAAAATTGAATTCTTTTATATATAAACGATAGTTCCTTACTAATTATTAAAAATGTTTTTCAAAAATTTTTGCTATATGTCGAAGAAAAAGATATTAAGAATCGAATATTGTGTAAGTTACACTATTCCGATAAATCTAGCCTAATTTTGAATGTGAGCAAAATTAACATGGTATAGAAAATATTTACTCTGCATAGAGATTACACAATTTATTTATGTGGATTTGGTTAAAATAACACCTAAATATTTATTTCAATCTAAATTTGCTGAAAAATTCACTTAATGAATTGTTCTATAAAGTAAGAAATATTCCCACAAGATTTTAATAATTTTAATTCACAGGACACAAAAAAAATTAGTAAAAGACCAATAAACTCAAATGTGACTGAGGACATTCTACATGAAAAGAGATAGGCCTAGCCTATATATTATTTATAAAAAGATAACATGTTAAATGTTTGAATGTGCATAAGCACATTTTAATGTTTTGAATTATTTCTAGTAGAGCATGAGATACTTTATAAGTAAGAACATAAGTGTCTAACTTAAGATCTTCAAACTAGGCAAAGATTTTTTCTTCGCGTCTTTTCTTAGTGACCACAGTTCCCGGTTTGTGTTGAGCATCAGCATGGTTTAACAGCTCTGGAGGACATGTTGAAACAGGACTTGATAAAATAAGGTGTTTCAAGTCATAAAATATCTCAGAGTCATCTTTGGTACAAAACGAAACAGCGATACCATTCTTGCCGGCACGACCTGTACGTCCGATACGATGAGTGTACTCCTCGATAGTTTTTGCCATATCGTAATTGATAACCATGGACACATCTTTATGTCAATACCTCTACCGGCCACATTGGTCGCAACAAGAATGTCCTTGCTACCCGACTTGAGACTGGCAAGCGCATACTCTCTCTGTTCTTGACCTTTACCTCCATGAAGTGTGCATGCATTGTAGCCAAGCTTTTCAAGCCCTCTAGCCAACACATCAGCTCCTTTCTTCTGGTTCACAAAGATAATGACAGGCGGTGTCACTCCTCTGCCAAGGATCTCCATCAGCTTGCGTCTCTTATCTGACTCTGACAAAATATACACAATTTGTTCGACACGCTCCGTTGGTTTGCCTGCTGAACCAATGTACACAACAGCTGGGCGACGAAGATAAGATCGAGCTAGCCTTTCAACTGCTGGAGGCATAGTAGCTGTAAACATGACAGTTTGCCTGTACTTCTTCTTGGAGTTATAGTTGGCAAGTAGTTTGGTTTCATCTTCAGCGTCTTCGTTGTCGGGTTTGAGGTTTGTCACCGGCATAAAATCGAGAATTTTTTGCACATCTGGCTCAAAACCCATGTCTATCATCCTGTCGGCTTCATCAAGAACATGTATGTGCATTGGTTGAGAACTAAGTATCGATTTTCAAGCACATCAATTAGACGACCAGGTGTTGCGATGACGATTTCACAGCCCATTCGAAGCCTGAAACCTTGCTCTTCTCTGGAAAGACCTCCGACAACTACTACAGTGCGTATACCCAAGGGTTGTCCAAATTTGTTGGTATCTTCCTCTATCTGTTGTGCCTAGCTCTCGTGTTGGGGCCAAAATGATGGAGTATGGGCCCTGATCAGCATCTTCCATTCTCTCAATCTTAGGCAGTGACTGGATCCACATGAGAAGAGGAATAAGGAAAGCTAGGGTTTTGCCAGAGCCGGTTTCTGCCACACCTATAATGTCTCTGTTCTGCAGACCTATGGGGATAGCTTGTCGCTGAATAGGTGTTGGCTCTGTGTACCCCTCTTTTTCTATAATTTCAAGAATTTCATTAGGTATACCAGATTCCTTCCAGCCACGAATAGGGTCAGGTATTCGTCCTCCTTTTATAGTAATGTTGTAGTCCTCTCTAAAGATACGCCAATCTCTTTCTGTCATTTCAGTCTTACCCTTCTCACACCAGTGTCTATCATCCCACTTTTGTTTCTCTTCTTTCTTTTTCAGCTTTTTCAAACGAACCTTTTCCTGTTCTTTTTCTGCATCTGTTCGTCTTTTCTCCAAGAGTTCTCCATAAAATTTGGATTGATCCATTTTTTGAGCTTTAATGTCTATGCCTGCAACATTGCCACGACCAAAAAATTGAACTTGATGCCTTTCTTTGTAAAGAGGATTGTAATCTACAGCAGTATCTTCAGACGCGTCCCAATCAAACACAAACTTGCGGTCATTCAACCTCCTTACACGCCTCTTTTTCTTGATGAGACCTAAATAACGTTCTTTAATTGCTTCCACTTCTTTTTCTTTATCTTTAACAATTTGAGGATCTTCCTCTTTTTTCCCATCCCTATCTCTGTCTCGTCTGCGGTCACGGTCAGAGTCCATCTTTCTACCATCTTCAACTGGTTTTAATCCAAATTCAGCTCTCTTCTTTCGCTCTTCATCTGACTTTCGTCGAATTTCTTCTACTTCTGCTTGGCGCTTACGCAATGCTTCAGCTGCACGTTCTTCTTTGGTCAGAAATTTGGGCTTACTCCTTGCTGCTTCCTCAAATTGTTTTTTAGCAAGAAGTTCCTCCAATGACAAGGGTTCCTTTTTATTTTCATCTTCCTCCTCTTTTAAATCTTTAGAAAATTTTTCTTCTTTCTTCGATGACTTTGGTGAAGATGAACGCTTTCTTTCCTTATGCCTTTGTCTGTCTCTATCTCGTTCCCTGCTCTTACTACGAGATCGCTCTCTTAATTTTGCAGTTTTTTTCTTACCGCGGTCTTTCTCTCTTTCAACAGAAGGGCTACGTGCTCTCCTAATATCCCTCACATCATGGCGGTCTCGAATACGTTCACGATCCTTTCCTCTGTCTTCACGGTCTTTCAACCGGTCATCTCGTTCTTTTGCTCTATCATCCCGTTCCTTCGCCCTATCATCACGCTCCTTCACTCTATCATCACGTTCTTTCAACCTGTCCGTTCGGTCATAGCCTTTGTTCTGATGTGTTCTTCTGTCAGCAGTTGACATATTTCAATGTTAAAAGCAACACTATTATTAGATATATCAATTTATATAAATAATTGACCTCCAGTCATGTTTATAGATAAAATAAACACTTGTTTTGAAACTTTAAAACACATAAATAAGATGTAAAATAAGATTTAAGAAAGCTTTAGTTTTAAAAAACGAACAGCAAAGTTTAATAACACGGGTGCTTGTTATTGTTTGAAATAAACGATAAATAATTCACAAACGTAATACATACGATGATTGCCAAGTTTGATTAGTGATCTAAATCTTAAAATATTATTCATCTGACCAACATTACAATAAATAATACCACTAAACACAGTAAAGGAGGCAAAGTTTATGGTTTCATGTTAATATTACAATAATTATTAAAGCATAGAGAAAATAAATAGTACTATCCAAATAAATAATTATTTGTTTACTTTTAGTATATCAAAATTTTGTTTTAGCATTATGTCAATTTTTCATTAGATTTCTATATACTGTATAGTACCTACTCATGTAAAATTAAAATTAATCCACATTTTAATATTATAATTTTATTAACCTTAACCTACTTACTTGTGTTAATATTTTTAATCAATATAATTTAAAATTTCCTTTAACTGTTGACGAGTTTGGTTTTTAGTAGTACTTTATTAACTTATAATATGATCTATTTTATCATTTTATCGGATATATACATGAGTACACTATCTTGAATAGTAAATAAACCTACTCAATATTTATTTTACGTTCAGAAACCTATTTTAAATATAGACTTCTACACAACACAACATTTTAGATATAATATATATATTCAAGATAGTTATATCATCATGCCCCCCAATTGAATTACATTTATTAGTTTTTTTTTATAGTAAATCACCTAATAGGTATATTTATAGTTTATTAGTATATAAATGAAATGCTTGATATAATAATTATTTAAATATAGGCCTATACTTTGTAAACTGATGGATTCCATTCATCAGAAGAACTGGCTATATATTGATGTTATTACTAGTATCGTTCATACCTCTACTACTTTCATTTTATTAGTGCCATAAGTGAGACTGGGACAAATAATGAAAGTAGCCCATACCTACCAGGAAATATAGTGTATTGTAAATACTATATATTATATTTGGTTATGATAACTCATACTTTATCATTATATGCCATACGTTAAATAAATAACATTTGCCTGTGTGAAACCAATACTTTCTGAGCAAAGTTTTGTACCATTTTGAAAAACAAAAGTTGACCCTTTATTTTAGTGAGAAAAATGTAAGCCTTCATATTTTATTTTTTGAAGCTTACCATAGTTTTGATTTATATATTTGCTCATAGTATTTTGGTCATAGAATAGAGGGTGGAGTAACTTATAGAAAAGTTACACGCAGCATTTAGGTAATGTACACTCTTATATTTATCCTCTCTACTAACAAGTGTCACAAAAGTTAAATCCCCCCCTTAGTGATCCGGAATTTGAATTATTGTGCTCTACCCACTGAGTGATTATAGGCCACAAAATCAACCCATATTGTTTTAGACTAAGAGTTAATTCTCGCATTTTATGTTAAATATTCATATATAGTGGAATAATCAAACCTTGCCACTAAAGAAATATGTTAGTAATTTCTGTAGAAGAATAATATAAGAGTGATACTAGTCTAGAAGTACTAGATAATATGCTGAATAAGTATATTAAAAATATTCATGGTGTGAGGCCAAACGTGAGTAATACTGACAGAGTGGCTGCCTCCATTAGGGATGATTGTGCCGACATTTGTGGATAGAGGGTGCTTTGTAGCCACCACGGTTTTCTAAACCTGAGCTGCTGCTTATTTATTCAATCAGCTTCTTATTTGGCCTTACGAGGCTGAGTTGGACTCCATTCCATATCCATTACTCATTGATCTCTATAAAATAACTGGATGGACATCCGTAGCTGAGATTTTTGAGCTGTCGTCTGCATACCATTGTCTAAGAGAGAAGGAAGCTTTCGGGTATCTCTTTCTCTCAAGGCATTAATTTGATTGACTATATGAGATAAATCATTGTGTGATTAGTTAAATGAAATAAATGTGTTATTAAAAGCTTTTAAGAACATAACAAAGTTCGAATCTGGTTATTTTTTCCTTTAAATAAGTTGATGTAGCCTAATATATACGATGATTTTTGAAGGAAGCTCGCTTGTAAGGCTTTATCTCGTACCAGAATCATACCCTATAGTTATGTTTAGGTAGGATTAAAGACCTTCCAGAAGGACATTTCTACTTCCGTTTTAAATGGCCGTTTGTATTACCAAAATATTATATATAGGATAGTATTCTGGTACGAAATAAAGCCTTACAGATTGAGATTATTACTAAAATCAGGGTTTAGTAGATACCGTACTTTCTACGGGTGTATACCATTACATCGCAAGTCCATTACTTCGCATGACCATTACATCGCGTTTCGGTACAAATGCATTGCAGCTCCATCACATCGCATTTCCCCCACTTCTCTACACACAGCTAACCCTACTCTGACGTACTAGAGATGACTTGTTGCAAGAATAGTGTGCCTGACTCTCAACTCTAAAGCTATCCAGGAATCGTCCCGTGCCCGGGGTCATTTTCACTCACATTTTAAGGCAGAGCCTATGATGGACGTGCGGAAATCGTAAAAGCATAAATAATAGCTTTGGCTATTTAATTCTTAATATGCAATCTCGTACAATTATAATAATTGTACAAATGGCAGCAATAAGCCAACTACCGAGTTGAAGATGGCTGCGTTATCTGATAGCTCGTGATCTTAATATAATCACACACTTGTAGCCTACGATTTCCGCACGTCCATCATAGGCTCTGCCTTAGAATATGAGTGAAGAATGACCCTGGGCACGGGACGAATCCTGGATAGCTGAGTGGTTAGAGCATTGGCGTACTAAGCCAAAGGTCCCGGGTTCGAGTCCCATGTACAGGTGTAATTTTTCAATTTTCAGAATATGATATCTAGATGGAGTAATCCTCACTAAAAGCATAAATAATAGTTTTGGCTATTTAATTCTTAACTGTATTAACCTTGTTCCATTCAATTATCCCAAAATTATGCAAGCCCCGATTTTAAAAGTTAAACTAATATGAAAATAAAACACGTGCCTCACCAAGGTTAGAGACTCTTTCAACTCGATAGCGCATGCGCAGAACCTCCCGACTCGGCCAACATGTTGGGTTGGTCGTTTATTATCTCCAACAAATGATCCAAAACAACTTTTTTCTTTGACCGACTCTCCAAACACCAATAAGTTGGGAATACGTTAATATTGTAACACAACGTGTTGGGATCATGTTGGCCAACATGTTGTGCTACAATATAAACTAGGCTTTAGAGGGGAATGTCAGGCACACTATCCTTGTAACTAGCCTTATCTACAAAGTGGGAATTATAATTGAGAGTCAGGGACACTATCCTTGCAACTAGCCTTATCTACAAAGTGGGAATTAAGAGTTGAGAGTCAGGCACACTATCCTTGCAACAAGTCATCTCTAGTTGTACGTCAGAGTAGGGTTAGCTGTGTGTAGAGAGGTGGGGGAAATGCGATGTGATGGACCTGGAATGTATTTGTACCGAAATGCGATGTAATGGACATGCGAAGTAATTGTATATATACGCCCCTTCAATCCTATTGGTTGTACGTCAGAGTAGGGTTAGCTGTGTGTAGAGAGGTGGGGGAAATGCGATGTGATGGACCTGCAATGTATTTGTTCCCAAAACGCGATGTAATGGTCATGCGATGTAATGGACATGCGATGTAATAGTGCCCACCCACTTTCTACAAACCTATAACCTAAATTATCATTTGAACGTAAGACTTCTACACAAAGTATGTCATTCAAACAAATGTAATACATATTCTGAAAATTGAAAAATGACACCTGGACACGGGAATCGAACACGTCCTGTTTCCAGGTGTCATTTTTCAATTTTCAGAATATGATATCTTGTGGAGTATTTCCCTACTAGTAAACATAAATAATAGCTCTGGCTATTAATTCGTAATTTAAATGTAATACAGTTTTTAGCTAACTTGTTTCATTATAGCTATCAAAATTTCAACAAAATATGGTTTCTGAAAGCAATATACAAGATATGAGCCAACTTTTTTTTAAAAAAAAGGTAATATAATAATATGTACTTTCGACAAGCCTAACTTATAACCTAAGTGATTGTGTGAATGTATGGCGACTACACAAAGTTTGTCATTCAAACAAATGTAATCAAGTTTTAAGATACCTTATTAATTATATTTATCGAACTTTCAATATAATATGGTTTATGAAACCAATATACAACAAGTTAATAACCAACTTTAAATATAAGTGTAGTCTTGGCAAAATGTAAACATTGATGATAGCTAGTAGCTACATATTTAAATATGTTAAAGATTTTATTCGTATTTATACAGTATTACCTGTAAAACTGAATTGGATATCCTTTATTGTAAATATTTCTTCAGGAAAGTGTGGTGTAATACTTCACTATTTTCAAACAATAACACTTGTATTCATCAGAGACAATTTTTAAGCATAAGGACCTTGAAAGAAACCGTTAAATCTTTCCCCCACAGTGTAGCAGACAATAAACGTGAACGTCACGCTTTTCTCCTTGCAATGTTTATGCGTATGTCCATCCAGTTATATCATAGAGATCAATGCCATTACTTCACAGGTAAATTTTGGAAGCACTATGGATTTAACTTGGGGCCTCTAGAGCTACACCCGGGGATTCCGACTACTAGAGCACAGAATAAGTTTATGTAGGTTGTAAGTTGTAGAGAAATGAGTGTTCGGCTAATTTTCATAACATAAATTTTGGCGACAGTGTTTAAAAAAAAAAAATGAATGATATCTATCAGCTGTTATGAAATAGCAGATACTTAATAGGATAATATCTATATACAATATACATTTGTTATGTATTATGTAATTACTAGTGTAACTGCTTAGTACGATGTAAATGCGTAAATAAACAACCTAAAAGTTATCATGAAAATGGCAGCTGTAAATGATAACCATAGCAACGAAGAGGACGACTGCAGCTTAGACTGGCAATTACCACTATCTTTTGTGAAGAAACGTCATGTTGAAAATATAGAAGCAGCCAATGCTATCACACAAACATGGAGAATGAAAGAAAGGGTGAATATAAGGATTAATGTTTTATAATATAGGTTAAAGGTAGATGTAGTCAACAACGCAGAAACATAACCCTGCTTCTTCATGTTTAAATTTAAATACTAGCCTACTTGAATGATGTCAAAGGTCCATTTGGGGGCCTGTTTATTATTTGATGAGAAATTTAAGGGAACCCATCATCAAATGCATATAAGATTTTTTTCCAACCACAATATCAATATTCAATAGTTATTTTTACAAATATAATATGGGATCTGTAACACTAACTTAGGCCTAATGCCGGGATCACGATCAACTTAACGTTAACTTAGTTAACTTAACGTAACTTCACGTAAAGACCTCCTTGTGTGTTTAAATGGAGGCGATCACGATGCAGTTAACTTAACGTATGAGATGTCCTGAGAGGTCTTTTTACTTTAAGTGAACGTTACTTGAAGGGTATCACATGATCTAGCCAGCCAATCATTATGCGAGTGACGTCAACGGGGCTATTTATTAACTCATTTGTTGGTATTATGACCAATGTTTACTCTTTAGCTAAGTTTTAGTGATCAGACATTGAAACAAAATAATTAAACTAAAATAGGAAAGGTAAATTTATCAAAAAAGTTTTGTAATAGATATTTATTATATCGATTGAAAACTGTAAACATTCACAGATCATCACTGTAAAACTATTACAAATCACAGATCATACTCAAGAATGAAGATGTTTGGCTTGAGTTGTTACGTTAAGTTACGTGAATCGTGATCACACATACATTAAGTTAACTTTAAGTGAACGTTACATTAAGTTAACGTTAAGTTGATCGTGATCCCGGCATAACTTTGGGATCATGTTTTTTTTCTCTCTGTCAAATTATGAGAAATGTAATGCTCTTTAGCACTTATATGGTTCATTCTCAAATAGAGGGACAAATAGGAAATCCAAAAATAAAAATTTCAGGAAATCTAAAATTTATTGCCTGATTACACAAAATGTATCAAAGAAGTAAGTAATAATACCAGCAGAGCTTGATTTTTTAATGTTCTTGTGTGTTTTTTTAGTTTTATCAAAGTGGCTACCCATAATCCATCACTTCGCTAATGCTGTTTCAGATGCACATGTTATAATCTCTAAAATCCAAATAAAATATGTATTTTTACAAAGTATACCATCTTTTTTAAACAATAATATATAAAAAAGATACATTTTCCTTAATTTATTAAAATTAGGAGTTTGTAAGTGAAGAATCATCCAAAATTCATATGCTGGTGATGTTAAATTTTCCAAAATCCAAAGAAAGTTAACTTTTACATTTTTTAATTATGTTTTTAATAGATCAAATGTTAATAATATAGCCTATAATAATATTTATATTTTTACTGAGGTTATGTTTGGGAAAATGGCATTTGCATTGAAAATTTCACTTTACTAATGTGAGATACATGACTATCATTAGTTTCATCACCCAACTGACGTTAGAGAGGGGATGGCACTCATTTTCATCACCAAGCAACTTTAGCGAAGTGATAATGTACCGGTTCCTAACATTTTCGTTACCAAGCAACATTAGCGAAAACCTGGGGGTCTAGGGCTAAGGTGTCAGACTTCTGTACTGAGGGTCCGGGGTTCAATCCTCAGTCCCGGCACAGATTTATCTGATTGTCAAACCCTTCCTTCACCTCTGACAAGATGTGTATTAATCACAACTTTTGAATATGTGGAATGCCAGGCCTCAACTGTGGTTAGGATCCCACGTTAAACTGTAGGTCCTCCATTTCATCTCACAATCACCCTTCCATTACACATTAGCGTAAGTGCGTACAACCTGAACTGTTAGTAAGACGCGGTGCTAATAGTAATAATAATATAATGTTAGCGAAGTGATGTTTTTGTCGGACTTTGAGTTTCATAAGCATAATATAAGTAAAGCGATAAACAACCATTGAGGCTAGTTCTTGCCTCCATTTACGTTCAACTGAACTGGTATTGGCTTAGTTATTTCAAAAACTCCAAATGATACTAACATAAGCGAAGTGATTTGCAATTAACATAGGCCTACTTTATACTATTTACCTGAATTTTCATACGTTGACTGAATAATATTAAATAAACTTTTTAACTAATGAAATAACAAGAACTAGTACCGTAAGAACAGGACAACAACACACTACGGCTAATGGGGAACAACGGAGCATTCTGGAAGGTTTTGGAACCAGATTCAAAATATCATGTTTGTCCAGTGTGTTACTTGGGGACAAATAAACATTGACTAAAATGTCGAAATTTTTGAATAATTTATTGAAATGGATTCTTAAAACGAAAATAACAGTATTACAGGAATAGGCTTATTTTACCATGGCTATATTTTTTTACTTTTTTTCTTGGTTTTTGTTTAGAACTTTAAACTTCAAAATTCAGAGATGGGGACAGTTAGCGAGGTAATGAAAGGGACTTTTCATAATTATTTGGTCTAATTTGTTTTTAATTTGACCATATTTAAATGTTTCTATCGAGTTTTATAGGCCTACATGTTCTACTAAAAAATTTTTTGTTGTTGCTTGTTTTAAAAATAACAAAATATTTATACATACAGGAGACATAAATTGTCCCTCATTTTGAGAGTGACCCATACACACAGCAACACAAGCAAATTTCTGATTGTAACAAAGCAAATGTAAAAAATTCTAAATCATTAAAAAAATTCTTAGAAAAATCACCTGAGTTAAATGCTATTTTTAAGCAGGGTCAAAATTTCTATTCGATCACACGTGAAAGGTTAGGTTAAGGTCAAAAATATTTATTTATTTAAACACAAATGGTTAGGTTAAGCTCAGTTTTTAAAATTTTTAAAATATAAATATTGTTGACCAAAATAATAATATGTGTTTAACGATTTATTATGCGGCTTAGATGTTTGATGTTTAGCTCAGATGTTAGATCTGTGATGATATACTTTTGGTTGTTTCGTTAAAGATGTCCAAAGTTTTTTTTAATCAAGATAATACATCAATAATTACTCAATTACAAGAATTAGGTTTGTTAAAAAAATCTGTAGTTAATACACTTAATGCATACTAATAAATAGGGCCTAGCCTATGTTAAATCACCAATGAGATAATGAAGGTGACTAAACTGTAATAGAAAAGTTTAACTAACAGCAGAAACTTTTTTCGAAAATGTTTGTTTACCAATACATGCAGTTATATAAAATGTTGTTGGTTTTTTCAAGTATCAAGTTGGGCTGTGAATAACTTATAAATTTAATATAACCAGAACTTTGGCTACCGGTATTCAATTATATCAGCTTTTTAGTGATATTGTTTTTGGAAGTTGTTTGGTGGAACATTATCGGTGGAATTAGGTGAGTTTTCCAATATTTTATTTTTCTACGATTTAGAATTATTTTACAATAGCAATTTATTTTGTTATAATTGTAAATTTTCATATAGCCCTATTGTTGTGTGTATAGAGCCAGAAAAATTATAAAGATTTCCACCCTCGACTAAACCATTTCCGATTTTTTTAACAAAATACAGCAGACTCACCAAGTAAATGGGAGATCGGCTGACCATGTTTTTGAGATATGTGGCACACCTAAAACTATATCTCAAAGAAGTATCGTTTTAACACACATGCAATAATCGTTTACAACATGAACACATTTCATCTTTTTACTAAACAAAGCCAACTCTTGCAAATGTGACACAACTATTATCTTTTGACCCGCCTCCGTGGCGTAGTTGGCTAACGCGCCAGTCGTGTTGAGCCAGACCACTGAGGACGGGGAGATCGAGGTTCGAATCTCGGTCGGGTGAACTGGGGGTGGTTTTTCCTAAACGGTTTTCCACTCTCTCTCCACGCAAATGCGGGTTCACTTCCTCTATATTCAACCTTTCCCATTCCTAATCCATTAGTGTAATTAGTACTTAAGCGTATAACCCGAACGGGTAGTAAGACGCGGTGCTAAATAATAATAATAATAATATTATCTTTTGATTTTGTTTGAAGAAATAATGACACACAGGCCTACAAATGCCTCTAAACAATATAATCACATCCAAGAACTGATGAGAACTAAACTAGAAACCGATCAATAACAACTGTTATGCCCTTTTATAGATGATGTCCCAAATGTAAAAGCCCAAATTAATGTTTAAAATAATTATTATGTTATGGATCTAACTTTCAAATCTTCCTCAATCTATATACTATATACCTGTATACTTATATGCTATATACTATATACCTATCTACTTATACTCAATCCATATACTATATACCTACATAATTATGGTTCTTACCCAACCAAACTTGACCTAACTTTTCATGCATTATATTAAAACTTTGAATTATTGATCAAATAAATAGTTTAGCTTTAATAGGAAACAAGGGTAGAGAACATTTATGGTTCCTTTAGAGAAAATATTTTTTCACAAAAAAAATCTTATCCTACAGTGTTATTTATTCCATAATATACAAAAAAAGTCACCCACTAAAATATTTTGATTTGCTTACTAAATAATTAATATATTAAAATGTCTTTATCAGAATACACATGACAAATTTGGATGTAAATAACAATTCTCTAAATGAGTATTAATCTATCCAAAATTGTATTTTAATTGAATTTTAATAGACTTTGAAGGCTAGGTTAAGCTTGGTTGATTAATTTTTTGGAAGGCTAGGTTAATCTTGTTTGATTTAAAAAAAAATTATAAACACAAGTTTATTTTTATCTAATTATTATGATTAAATATAATAGGTACTTTAGGTTTTTTTTCAATTTGGCAATTCTATAGCTATATCAACATTATTTATTTTATTTAACAGTACCTGTAATCACTGATAACCCCATAAACCTTTTAATCAATATTAAAGGTCAAGCTTGCCGCACATAAAGTTTAATATAGAGCAGGCACTGGTACCTCCAATAACTTAAATCCCCAAGATACCTTACATCAGGGGTCCCCAAACTTTTGTGACCAGGGGCACATTCAAGACTTTAGAAGTGCGGGATGGACACCAATAATTGTTTCAGTAAAAATGTATACTTGAACACCAAATAATACCAAAAAATCCCTACATATCTTACTTTTTTTTTGTGATTCACGTCTTACTACCTGTTCAGGTTGTACACATATCCACTAATTACACTAATGTGTTAGAGATAAGGAAGATCAAATTTAGAGGAATTGTAGAGCCTAATCACATTTGCATGGAGAGATAATGGAAAACCATTTAGGAAAAAAAAACAGCTCAGTACCGACAGGAATTAATATAAAAAGTATTTTTTTTTACATACCTATCCCCAACCCCCACACCACCTCATAAAAACCTCAGTTTAGGTATTATCCATGCTACTGCTCTTGCCCACATGCATCTTAACCACTAGAACAACTTAAAATTAAATTATAGCTATATCTAGTTATTTAGGTAAGAGAGACTAGGAAAGTGGAGACCATAAAAATGAAGTTTGTGAACCATGTAATCTGTCACGAGGCCTCAGGACCCGATGTTTGTGGGTTAAAACCCAACCAGGGTTGACAGACTTTTCTTGAGCAATAAAAATCTGTTGCACAACTTCCTTCGAAAGGGAAGTAAAGCTGTCGGTCCCATGTCGATTGTGGCATGTAAAAGAACCCTGGAAGGTATGTGAAAATACCTTTCTCAGTAAAATTGGTAGGCCCTTTCGCTATCGCTCATATACATTTTTGTGTGCTGTCAGTTGGTTCAGAAAGTGCACTTTAAATACCTCAAATAAATAAATAAAAAGTTGTCACGAGGAAAACCGGATAAGGAATGAAGTTATTAGGGAAAGAGCTGTAGTACAGGGAGTACATAAGATAGTTAAATAGAGAAAGCAAGAGGAGAGGGTATGGGCATGTAATAAAGATAGAAAGGCCGCAGTTAGAAGGTTTAAAGGGTTGCCAAACACCTGAAAAAAACACAGACTTCTTTTAGCCCAGAAAAAAAAACTAGAACTTCACAAAAAAAAAAAACTGGAATATTTGTGCATTTAAGCCGTCCAACTGCAAGCTTTAAGTAGGGCTAGTTGGTCTTTACCTTAAAAAAATAATCAAACATGGCCTTTTGCCTTCCCCCCACTTTCCGGCCCATTTGATTTTTTTTAGCACCACATCTTACTACCTGTTTGGTTTATATGCATAAGTCTAATTACAAATGTGTTAAATATTAGGAAGGTTTAATTTATATGAAGTGCACCCACATTTGCGTGGAGTGAGAGTGGAAAACTATTTAGGAAAAATCACCCTCAGTACACCTGACCGGGATCTTCGGCAGTCTAGTCTAATTTGAGAGTAGTGCATTAGACCACGCGGCCACCGAAGCGGGTATCTGAACTATTGATTTTATATATATTCCCACATCAAGTTCAATTGGCATGTTCCAAACACCAATTAAATTAACTTTAAATAGTCAAATTTTATCAAAAAAATTAATTTAATTTAGCTCTGTATTGCTATTTAGAATGTCTGAAAAAATAGGGATTTCTTATAGAAAACACAGAATATATAGGGAATTTTGTATTATAAAAACTGTGGTAAAATAATGTTTGTCTAGATAGCATTGTTTGTGTTTCAGATGAAAACTGTGAGTGTGGCTTTAGTTTTGTGCCTGAATGTTGGAGTAGACCCTCCAGACATTGTTAAGACCCAACCATGTGCTCGGCTCGAGTGTTGGATAGGTAACATTACTTTTCACAAGTTCATCTATATTTAACTTTTAACCATAGTTGGTCATGCTACGGATGTATCACTCTGTAGGTGAGCATATTTTAATACATTCAAATTATTTGAATAATGACACCTGGACACAGGAATCGAACCAGTGAGATTTGGCTTAGCTCCTCAATGCTCTTCCATTGAGTTATCCAGGATTTATCCTATGCTCAGGTTCGCTCTCCACTCATAGCAGGAGTTATTAATGGACATGTAATTTCATTGGCTATTTGTGCTATCATTGAACCACAGCCACCAGCGACTCTAGGTATTGTAGGGGTTTGTACTGCCCTTAATACTCTTGACTTAAGCGACAATGGGACAATTCCTGGTTAGCTCATTGGTAGAGCACTGGCCTCTTTAAGCCAAAGGTCCCAAGATTGACTCCCTTGTCCAGGTGTTATTTTTTAACTAATTTAGTTTTGGTCCTACTTATTTATTGGTTACCACAATCTAGTTAAAGCCAACATAGGGCTTTCAGTAACAACATATATTTGTTTCAGACCCGCTGTCAATGAGCCCCCAGAAAGCTCTGGAGACAATAGGAGCCAACCTCCAAAAGCAATATGAGCGCTGGCAGCCTCGGGCAAGGTACAAGCAGTCTCTTGATCCTACAGTAGAGGAGGTGAAGAAACTATGCACCTCCTTGAGACGCAACGCCAAGGAAGAGCGAGTGTTGTTTCACTACAATGGGCATGGTGTACCAAAACCCACTTCCAATGGAGAGGTTTGGGTTTTTAACAGGGTATGTTGTAGTGTAGTTCTTATAAACGTTTTAAGGTTTGGATTTTAAACATTGTACAGTAAAACCTTGGTCTGCGAGTAACTTGGTCTGCGAGTGTTTTGTAAGACGAGCAAAATTTTTCAATAAATTTTAACTTGATAAACGAGCGATATCTTGCAATACGAGCAGTTTCATTGGATAGGTTCTTTGTTAAAGTCGCACAAAAATTTTTTGAGTTAGCCAACATATAGCAGTGATTCCGTTAGTGACAGTGGAAGTCGTCCTAAACAATAACTCACCTCCTCCTATCTCTCTCGTCCACCTCACACCAGCCACCATTAAATTTAATTAATAAATTTGATTACAGTACAGTTACATTTAAATAACGAAAATAAAAAAGGTATTAATCATTATTAAATTACATATTTTTGGGTTGTGGGACGAATCATCTGGGTTTCCATTATTTCTTATGGGGGAAATTCACTTTGATATACGAGTGCTTTGTATTACGAACACGTTTACGAAACGAATTATGCTCGCAATCCAAGGTTTTACTGTATATTGTAGTGTAGCTCCAATTAATGCCCAGTCAATTACTTAGTTTCATTACTTATTTTTGTTCGCAAAAAACTTATTTACTTAAGTAAACATTTTAAGATTAATTTGAATTCAGGATATTTTTTTAGAGGACATTACTTTACATCCCTTAAATTATATTGAAATTGTTTTTACTGGGCAGCTAATGCTTGTATTGTATCAACTACACTTTGTATCAACTTCACTTTGTTATTTGGCTGTGTAAAGGTCTACCAAGATATGTATATGAATCAACAATTTAGAATGTGTAACATTGCTGCTAACCATATGATTATTTCATTTCCAAGCTGTTGCAAATCCTGAACTACAATCATAATATTCTTAAAATTGAAAAATGACACCTGGACACAGGAATCGAACCCGAGACATTTGGCTTAGTATGCCTATACTCTAACCTATGAGCTATCCAGGAATTGTCTCGTGCCCAGGGTAATTCTTCACTCATATTTTAAAGCAGAGTCTGTGATGGACTTGTGGAAATCGTCGGCTACAAATGTGGGATTTTATTAAGATCACGAGCTATCAAATAACGCAGCCACCTTTGAATCGGTAGTTGGCTAATGGCAGTAGACCAAAGTGTGTTACTGCAAACATTGTTTTATGGATGTGAAGTGTGTGTTTGTCAGGAGAAACACAAGAGAAAGGTGAATGTGGTTGGAATGAGATATCTAAAAAATGTATGTGTAAAAACTTGTATGGACAGAGTCAGTAATGAATGGGTGCTGAAGGAGTGTTATTTGAACGCAAACCAATAGGTCAATGTGAAAGAAGTGTCTTATGTTTGTTTGGACATGCTGAGAGAATAAGTTTGAATCGAGTGATGAAGCAAATATATGAAGGTAGAGTGTGTGGATTCTCTGGATGTTGTTGAAGCGAAGGTAGTATGCAAGGTTAAGGAAGTATGGAGAATGTTAGTGAGGATGGATAAGTACAGAGTTGTTTTTTAAACTATATTCGTAGTTTCTGTCTTACCCCATATGGAAATGGCGTGATTATGTATGTATGTATGTATGTATGTATGGTATGTATGTATGTATGTATGTATGTATGTATGTATGTATGTATGTATTTATGTATGTATGTACTCATTAGTGTTTTTTCAGAAACTTAAAATATTTTACAAATGACTCTAATGACTTGGTTCCAAATGGGTATCTTGGGGGTGTTTGGCATAACAAATAAAACAGTTTGCTTGTTTTGGGTAAAAAATCATTTATGACTTATTTACTGATTGATTTTTTCAAAAACTTTAAATATTTCACAAATGGTTCTAAAGATTTTGTTCCAAATAGATTTCTTGGGAGTGTTTGACATAAAAAATAACACTGTTTACTTGTTTTTGAGGTAAAAAATCATTTATGGGTAGTTTACTGATGATTAATTTGTCCAAATCTTGAAGAAATATTTTACAAATGGCTCCTACAATTTTGTTCCAAATGGGTATCTGGGAATATTTGTCATGACAAATGACGGTACATATTTGTTTTTGGGTTAAAAATGGCCCAAAAGATTTAGTTCAAATGGGTATCTTGGCAATGTTTGACATGACACTTAACACTATATTTGTTTTTAGGGTAAAAACTGATTTATGGGTAGCTTACTGATGACTGTTTTTTCAGAAACTGGAAATATTTTAAAAATAGCTCTCACAATTTGGTTTCAAAAGGGTATATTGGGAGTGTTTAACATGACAGTGCACTTGTTTTTGGGTAAACATTCAATAAAGGATGGTTTAGTGGATTGATTTTTGAAAATGACAATAATGATTTCTCTTTAAGTGTATATCTGGGAAATGTTTGATATGAACCTGACAAATAAATCTGTATAATGGTTTTTGGAAGGAGAAATTCGGTTATTGGCAATATACCGATGATTGCTATTTTTTAATTAAAATATTTAAAAAAAATTCCATAGCGATTTTGTTAAAAATGGATGCCTATTAACTTGCTTGCATCATAAATAATAATATAGATTTGTTTTTCAAAAATTAAATAATAGTTAATTAATGACTGAGTTTTGTAAATTTAATTTTTTTTTTAAATAGCTCAAACGATTTGGTTCAAAATTGATATCGGGAGATATTTTACACTATCGGTAATAATTTATTTTTATTTATGACAATTTTATTTAAAACAAATTACTTTAATAGTAGTTTAATTACAACTAATTACTTTAGAATATTTGAACATTTTTTTGGAAATTGACCTTGAAGATTGAATTCAAAATGGAAATCCTGAAATAGGTTTTCATGATAAATAAGAATACGTTAACTCGCTTCAGTGGCCACATGGTCTAACATGCTACTTTTGCAATAGACTAGAATGCTGATGATGGGGAGATTGAGGTTCAAATCTCAGTCCAGTGTACTAAGGGCTTTTTTTCCAAAATGGTTTTCCACTCTTCCTGAATGCAAATTCAGATACACTTTCTATAAATATAATCTTCCTCATCCCTAAGACCATTAATGTAATTAGTACATAAGCGTATAACTCATATGAGTAGTACACCTAATACCTGGTGCTAAAAAAAGTTTATTTTTACTTATAAATAATTTTACAGTAGTTAATAAATAATTTATTTTTGAAAATTTGAATTTTATTAAATACATTTGAACAATTTCGTTTAAAATTAATATATAAAGAGTGATTATTGGGATTAACAAGATAATGTGTTTGTTTTTATGAGAAAAATATACTTAAAAAACAGATAATTTACTCAAAAAGTATTTTTGAAAATTTTCTTTCAAGCCATAAAACACAATAATATGAGAAAGTTTGTGCAATTGTGTGGTACAATTTATTTTTCTGGAAATATATGGGAATATGGCATATCCATATCTTTAAATTGTTTGATTTAATTAAAGTTTTAAAATATGTCTCACATTTTGTTTAACTATTTTGCTCTGTTAGTTTTATCAACATTTATTTCCTTGAAATCTGGATGCTTTTTGGGAATCGTTTTTAATGCTTCAATTGTTGAAGCAGGATTGATTTTTTACAGCTGTACTTCAAGTTGAAGGAATTGAACAATTTCTTCAAAGATAAAATAATCCTGTGCCTCACTTGAAACCTCCTTGAATTCACAGTTTGTGAAACCCTAACTTAAACAATACTCTCATAATCATATATTCTTGTTTCATTACATTACAATCATTGTTTCTACCCAGAAAATTTTATTTTAGAGAAAGAGGCGTGAAAAAACCGTGTAAAATAGTGTTTGTCATGCTAGCTAGAAAGCAACCTCCACATGTGGCTATTGTTGTAGATTATTCCTTTAAAAATTTACCATCTTTGGTTATTTTTCATCGATCAAATTATATAAATTTTCCAATTCAGTAACTGGTATGCTTTTGGAAGTGTACAAGTATTTGATCGTAATTCTACTGACAAATCTGATAGTATGACCAAACATTATACAATTGTCCAGAAAAGCAATTAGGCCATGTCTACCAAAACAAACAAAAATAAACAGGCAACCTCAGCATTTAATTGGATTTTGAATTATTACTAGCCTGATTAAACTTGACTTAAATATTACCTACACTAAAGTGCAATTTTATTATATTGTAGAGAACTAAGCAAATATATATATTTACATAAGCTACCGATATAGAATGTATATAAACCCTGTTCTTGGTAGAAAGGCTAGTCTGAAAAATCTTTTTTCCCTATTATAATTCTATTATATAATAGGGTTTTTGTAGAAAAAAAGACCTCTCATACCTTCCTTCCTATCATGAACAGAGTTAATATAGATTTGGATATATATTTACTATTTAGTGACATTGCTTACTGGTTGAATTCAAAAATATTTTACAAAGCGGGCTTCATCTCATCTTGATACACTAAGCTCTAGCTCACTTAGACACCAATTTATGAAATAAAAATAGAAGAAAGGAAATTAGCACTTCACCCTCTGAGGCCTCTTGTTTATCTCCTGATAATACTTCCCCTCATCTGCTGACGAGTATACAAACCACTCTACGATTTGTGCCTGTACAGTATAAATTTAAATTTCAAAATAATTTATATGTCTTCTATTCTAGGTAGGCAAATGCTTTCATGGATTTTTTTAAATCTACTTCCTGTCGGGAAGATTCCTACTGTCCATTTTTGTGAATAAACCAAATAACCTAAAATGTAGATAGTTAAAAATATTTATTTTTCAAAAAATTATTTTGGGTCGACGTAAAACAATTTTTTGGGTTTATTTAAGAATTTATGTTTTTTTCAATGTCTTATCTATAAAACTTGCAGATTAAAACCTAAATAAGTAATTTAACATGGGAAACACTATCTTGACTTGACACTACATAACAGGTAGTCAACAATGTAAGCTAATGTATTCTATAAAGAGTTCTTATATTTAATATTTCATTACAAGAATTTTTTCATTCACAGTTTGTTTAGTTTATTAATGCTTGAGGTCTTTTCATTTATATGAGCCACTATTTACGGACTTTTTTCTTCTAACTCTCCACCAATGAGGTAACACATTTAAACTTGGCAACATAGTGATTTTTCTCTTACAGCTATGAAAGTGCTGGATTTCATACACTTTACTATGCTGCCTTCAAACAAACTAAACTTGGTGACTGAAAGTCTTGTTATTATATATATATTTGTTCCAGACATACACACAATACATTCCATTGTCTGTGTATGACCTTCAGACGTGGATGGGTGTGCCTTCAATTTATGTGTATGACTGTTCCAATGCTGGAATTATTGTGGATTCATTTAAACAGTTTGCAGAGCAGCACGAGAAAGAGTACGAGGTAAGTAAAACTAATTTACTCATTTTAGTGCTCGTAGAGCTAGTCATAATAAGCTATCCTATTATAACTCAAAGATAATCAATCACCACACCTAGATTACACAATTTGATTTAGCGCCACAATTTAATACCCATTCGAGTTGTGCGCATCTGTACCTTACTAATTACAGTAATTTGTTAGGATGTGGAAGGTTGAATTTAAAGATGAGGTTTGGGGAAATTAAGGCAGTCTGGGGGGAACTCTCATTTGAATTTAGAAAGTTTTCAAATCTAAGTTTTTTTTCCTCTTCTGCTTGGCATGATTGACATATTAGAGTCAATCACAAATTTCATTTGTAACTGTTGGAATGTAAATACCTGTATTTGGACAATCTTTGATTATTATGCTTCGTAGTAAAGCACACTTAATGAGATGATGATGGAATTAAAGAGTGGAAAAATATCCGAGGAAAGATTTCTATCACTCAATAAGGAAATGAATTCCCCAAAAAGAACATTTACCTGGAATGCTTATTGATAATCTAGAATGATCAGTGATCAAGCCATTCCAAGAATCTTAAGAAGATTCATCTAGATGACCAGTGACTTGCTGAAGAAGTTGTGGAGTTTTTAGGAACAGTAGCTACACCAGATTTATGCAACTTCAAAAGTGCAAGGAAAGAGTTGAAAACCCTGTGTAAACCATTATTAGAGACACTAGAACTTAGGATAACAGAACCTCCACTCCACCATCTTAAAATGTTCAATGCTGCTTTATTTTGTGTGCTATAGTTTTTGGAGATTTTTTTTTTTGAAATCTTAGGTTCTAGGGAGATATTGGGTCCCTAAACATATTCTGCACCCCTACCCAACTGGGATTCAAACCCTGATATTCCCTTCCTCAGCAGACCAGTCTATTACAGAGTAATACCTTTCGACCACCAAATTGGGTCCCACACGGTTAATTGACTGCTTGGCTAAAAGTAACAAGCCCAATTTCATTGTGATGAAGATTCAACCTTCATTTGGAATTAAACCCAAGACTAATAGATCAATTTACTGACCGACCTAAGCTATCATACTATCAGATTTACAATTATAATGGAGTTTAAGTGAATCTCTGGATTCCCAACTCATTGTTGACATTTAAGTTTGTCGTAATTTTTTTTTTGTGTACCTTTTGAGTGGTTCCTCTACAAATGCCCCAAATTTCAGCATTCCAGCTAATCGTAAAGTAAACACATATTTCTGGACAGATATACGTCATCTTCTAGCATTGTTTCCAGCCTTGAGCTGGGCTAGCTTGATGAATTACTGCTGTCTTACTATATATTTTTACAATTCTTTCCCCCTCACTCTAGCCCTTGCTTGCACTCCTATAGCAATCTACTCTTTCCATCTATTTCTTTGTTTCCTTTGTCGCACCTGTATCCTTCCACTTCAACATTTTTTCATGCCTACACAGATTCTTCAGATCCGTTTTAATCTGAAAACCTTGCATCCTCCAAGTGACATAGTTGAACTTGCCTACCCTTAGGTGCTTTGAGTTTACAGTTAATTTGGATGCTATATATTTTATTTCACAGCAAGTGGCTTTACAGAACAGAGGACCAGCAAACCCACCACCCTCGTTTAAATACTGCATCCAGTTGGCAGCCTGTGCGGCCAATCAGATTCTCCCAATGAATCCTGACTTACCTGCCGACATATTTACATCTTGTCTCACTACCCCCATAAAAATAGCTCTCAGATGGTAAGCATTCACTTTATTAACTTAAATCATATCATATCATATCATTGTATAAGCGTTTAAATAATCTGACAGTAGAAAAGTAGGACATTTTGTGTTTTGGGAAAGTAATAGTTTGAAATATTTGCTTAAACTAAATAGACATAGTGTAATTAAAAAGGAGGGTCCAAATTGTAACTGTAAATATTTGAACATGGTTTGTCTCTAGAAGATATTTAGAGAATGTTTTCATAGTTATTAGAGGCATTTTCTCACAATTAAATAAAGGTTTTCACACGGTTTACTTCTACACTAAATTTACACACTCATCTCACTTATACATCCTACAGTAAAACCTCGGATTGCGAGTAACTTGGTTTGCGAATGTTTTGTAAGACGAGCAAAAATTTTCAATAAATTTTAACTAGATAAACGAGCGATATCTTGCAATACGAGTAGTACTACGGTTACGCTTTGTCTGCCGAGCAGTGTCATTGGATAGGTTCTTTAAAGTCGCACAAAAAGAAAAATATTCCAGTGATCCAACATATAGCAGTGATTCCGTTAGTGACAGTGAAAGTCGTCCTAAACAATAACACACCTCCTCCTCTCCTCACTCTTGTCCACCTCACACCAGCCACCATTAAATTTAATAAATAAATTTGATTACAGTACAGTTAGATTTAAATAACGAAAATAAAAAAGGTATTAATCATTTTTAGATTAAATATTTTTGGGTTGTGGAACGAATCATCTGAGTTTCCATTATTTCTTATGAAGGAAATTCACTTTGATATACGAGTGCTTTGTATTACGAACACGTTTACGAAACGAATTATGCTCACAATCCAAGGTTTTACTGTATTTTTATCTCACTTATACAATGTTTGTTTGTGTATTTGTATATTCTCAATTAACTCATAAATATTTTAACAGATTTAGACAGGATTTTCACCTATGTGTTCCTTATGCTCTCATGACTGATCTGGCTATATTTTTTCCCCTCATAAAATCCAATAAAATTGATGATTTTTAAAGATTCTTTCTTAAAACACACGTTTGATTGAATGTATTGAATGTAGAATTCAGTTCTCTCTCTACCCCATTTGTGAACCTGCTCAGTTCATGAATCGGGCAAATTTATGCCTAGTCCATGAACTGGCCTCGCCTGACCATTTCACCAGACAAAATAGTTGAGTTCATAAATTGTCATGAACTGGATAGCTCCAATTGTTAAACAAGCCATGAAATAGACAAGTTTTTTTTCCCCGGTCCTTGGAGTGTATAAACGAAGAACAGCTTTGGTTTTTAAGTTAATTTAACTTTTAATCATTTTATAATGGAAGGTTAGGTTAAGCTAGGTTGGGTTAGTTTAATATAATATCTTAAAACAAATTTCATTTAAGCTTGTATTAGATAGTAAATTAAATTCCAGTTCATGAAATGAGCAAGAGTTAATGCAAACTTTGCCCAATTCATTAAATGGTCAAGCCACTTTACAGAATGAGCAGAAATTTGCCCAATTTATGAAATGGTCAGTTTCACTATTGAGGTGTAACATATATATATATATATATATATGCAAGATATATATATAAATAATTCCTTTATATCTGGTTTCATTTATATGCTAAACATTGTTTACTTGTTATAGGTTTGTGATGCAAAATACATCAAAATTGGTCCCAAAGATATCTATGGAACTTATAGACAAGTGAGTTAGGTGTTTGATACTTCCTAATTTGTATCCTCATATTTATGTTCACCATATTTCATTCTTAAATTAGGGCAAATTAATTAACATTATTGGTTGACTGCTACTTCAAAAGGGGCTTAATTTGTATTGACTCAAAAAAAATTGTTTTTTAGAGTAATAGTGTATAATCTATTTTATTTGTGGAATTGATAAACTTTTTCTATACATTACTAATTAGTATTTAAGGTGAAACTAATTTTAAATTTTTGTATAAAATTAATTTATTTGGAAAAATTTAATATCTAATATACTTTGAAGTAAACCTAAAGCAATAATCTGAAACTTTCTAAAGGTCAGTTCAAGGTCATGTTTTACATAAACATGTATCTTATATCTGAATTTACTGGTGTTTTTTTTTTAAAAAACATTCTGAAAAATTTTAGTTAGGAATGTGATATAATAATAGTAAGGAAATTATAATTCAATTGAAAGGTTTAAGTGTGTGTGTGTGTGTTTATATATATATATATATATATATATATATATATATATATTATATATATAATTTATTGTGGGGGAATAAATAGATAGGCTATATGTACAATATTAAAATGTTATCATATGAAGTTTTAATTAACCAGTTTATAAAGATTTAGAAAGAATTTTAGGACAACATGGAGTGTATACAGTGTTCTAAGTTATAAATAAATACAATAATTGAGAAATAACATTTAACATGAAGACATCTAAAATTATAATTTAAGTTGAAATGAGTTGTATAGAAAGTTAGATGCTATAGTCAAAACATTAATATTAAATATTTAGCAGACACTCTTATATTTTAAATGTCAAACTGGATGATGCTGGAATATATGTTGAAGAGAAAAGTAATAAAGTATTGATTCAAAAAGAAAGAATTATTTTTCTTATCTGACAAAGGTCAGAACTTAAGAACACACAAAAAATGTTTGGAACTGTCATGCATCATGATTCATCGTTTTCATGAGAATTTGGTTTCATGAGAATTTCAAGAGATAAAAAATATGTTATAGCTATACAATCTTGTTTCAAGAAATATAAAGTTAAAAAAAATACAGTTCTAAGATATTTTGTTTGAAAAAACTGTTTTTTATAAAAGTATTAGTTACAATAATTTTGGGTGTAAGGTAAATGTTTATGTAAAACATCCTATGGAGCCTTATTATGAGTTTGAACTGACCTAAAAAAAAATCAGATTATTGTTATAAGATCACTTCACAAGCATGTAAAATATAAATAGTTTGTCTTTATAAAATATGAGTAATTTTAGTTAGAACAGTGATTTGTGATGTCATGGGGCATTTTATAGACTTAAAACATACCAGTTCAACCTATTGATTGAAGTGATTGGTACAAGTTGTCAGGCAGTGATAAAATTATAAGCTTTTTCTGATGCATTGTTAGAGTCTGTATTAAATCGTGTCTAACTTATATTATATCACTGTTACTATTGATAATTCTTACTTTCATAAACCTATTTATTTTTACTCTTTCCAAAAAAATAACTACATGTTTAATTAATGTTTATTTAGCATAATTGTAACTCTCAGAATGTGTTTTGATTAGCGATGAGTCTCTTTAATCCTTAGGGATGTATCATCTACATCACACCCGTGGTTACTATTATAAGTGTATTCCTGTAGATGGCACTTAGCGTTATGATGACATCACGGACGTGAAGTGCCAAAGGAAGTGTGGAGGTTGAGTGTGGCTTAGTCTGGTTTTTTAAAATGTTATGGGACTGGCCACACCTTTGCGAGGTGGGGAAAGTGCCCACTGATATACTGCATTATAGTACGCAAGTGTGTTCTGCCTTATCCACCCAATTTATTGTAGGAAATTATACTTAATCATTAATATATGTTGAAGTCTCATTTCTTGGTTTTTTATACAAGTGGTTTGGTCTTACTCATAAAATAATGAATGGTAGTTCCCAAGTGCCAAAATTCAATTTATAGAATTTTTGGTTGGCCATGTGACACAATGGGATAATGGCATAGAGGTTTGGGCTCGATAGCGTAGTGTGTGGATTAAAATTACATATTGGTAAAAAGCTAGTAAAAAAGAAAACTGGTACAACTATATTAAAGATTTGAGGATTTGAGGTTATAATAATAAAGAATAAATAATAAATAAAAATAAATAAATGTATAGTAATAAAAAATAACACTACAGAGTCATAAAAATAAACAGTGTGTCTACCATCCCGGGGAAACTGGAATTAGCTGGGAATTTGAAGTGGCAGGGAAAAAAACGCAAATATGTCGAAAATTTGGTAAATTACAAAAAAAAAAAATCATGAAAATGTTGTTTTACTCATAATATCAAATAAATCAATCATTAAATCAGTACATTACAATGTGGTTCAAACTTTTTTTTGTAGCTGTGTAATATATTTTCTAATTTTCTAATTCCTAGTAGACTATGTTAATACAAACTAAAAAACATGTTTTAGGAAATGATCAGGGGAAATCAAGGAAAATGTCAGGAATTTCATTGGTTAAATTGAGTAGACAACCTTAATAAATAGTAATTAATAATAATATAAGAGTCTCTAAATTTGGAATGGAAATTTATTATAAAGCTCTAACTTACAATTGATTGTTTATGGTTCATCCCGAACATAATTGTAGGAGAAACTTGACAACTAATTTAACAAATTTAATGCTATAATGAATGATTTATATTAAAAAATTCAATGTTTATTTACTTTTTCTACTATCTATTATTTTATAATATTTCTAGTTTATTTTATGTTTATCTCATTTTCCCAAGATTCTGGTTCATATTTGAATTAGAGACTCAGATTTATTAAACAAAGATTTGACCCATCTCTAGTTTTCATCCACATAACCTTTGCCCATTAAAAATACATGATTCTTAACAAATAAAACACTTTCTAGGGGTGCTAATATTCTAGAGAATCATAACAAAAATTCAAGAAATTATATGAGACTATAAATGAAAAAGTTGTGTTCTGAGATATTCATGAATAGTTGAACTCATTTCTCCTCACAGTTTGGGACTACCTTCTTATCTTAACTCTACTTTTTATTTATGGCTTGGATTTTAAAATCCCTACAACAGTTTAACTATTGAATCATGGTAGTATTGTCATTATCATTGATTGTGTTAAGGATACCGGGTCAATTGAATGATAGAAGAACAATGCTGGGTGAATTGAACTGGATCTTCACTGCCATTACAGACACCATAGCATGGAACACGTTACCTAGAGGTAAGTACATATCACACTTCTCACAGAGATACTTTGAATATTAATTTGTTTTAACTTTGATTTGAAAGTAAAATTCCAGATTCGACATTAATGAACCAAAATAAAATATATATACATTTAAAGTTTAAATGCACATTTATACTTTTTCCTCCTTTTTTTTCATTTTAGGCTTTTATTTTCATCACAAGTTGTCTACATAAAAAAATAAAATAATTTTTTTGATAATAATTTAAGTTATCCTTTTAAGACAAATTATATTTAATACCTAAATTTAAATAATTATTTAAAATATTATATATTTATCTGACATTAAACATTTTAAAAATATCATAACTTCCATTAAACTTCGGGAATATTACATATTATTCGATTCGACTTCACTTCAATTGAAAAGGTAGACTTCGCACATCCTCAACTTAAACAGTACCATCATCACTCAAATCACATCACACTTTTCACAGAGACACCATATGAACTGTAGCTTTATCACTCTTATCAAATCACACTTCTCACAAAAATAATGCATGAACTCTATCTTCATCACTCACATCACATCACACTTCTCACAGAGACAATGTGTGAACTGAATTTAATCAATCACATCACACTTCTCACAGAGACAATGTGTGAACTGAATTTAATCACTCACATCACATCACACTTCTCACAAAGATAATGCATGAACTTTATCTTCATCACTCTCATCACATCACATTCTCACAGAGACAATGTGTGAACTGTATTTAATCACTCCCATCACATCACACTTCTCACAGAGACAATGTGTGAACTTTATCTTAATAACTCCCATCACATCACACTTCTCACAGAGACAATGTGTGAACTCTATTTAATCACTCACAGATCACACTTCACACAACTGTAAAATAATTTTGTCAAAAGTGTACAATATTATTGTTGGTTAACAGAAATGTAATGTTTAAAAAATTAAAAACATTTACAATTTGTTTTAATATAAGGTGAGATAATCTTTTTGTGGTTAGTTTTATATCATTGATCTATTATTGTCTTAATCTTTTTCCTATTGGATTTAGTTAAGTCTGTGTGAATCCAAGATTTTCAATTTCAAATAAAATTTGAATTGTGGCTGACTCAAATCAAATCTGTATTGAATCTCTTGCTTAAAATAAATTTTGTATGGAATCTGAATTGAATTTCATGCCTAAAAAAATTGGGTTGGATTGAAAACAAATCTTACTTACTTACTTATATTTTTTAAGTCAAATCTTGATGCTTAAACAATAATTGGATCAAATATTTTATTCAAAATTATCTCAGATCATATAATTTATTTTAGGTTTACTATGAAAGTGTTTTAAATAAATTTGTCCTGATTATTTTACTATGCTACATTTTTTAATCCAAACCAATAGTAGAATATTTAAGAAAAATTGATAGCCACCTAATAAACATTTTAAATTTACTAAAAAAAGAAAGTAATTAATAGCCCAAACCTCAAAAGGGGAAACATCAAATAAATATCACACCACTTTTTTAATAATGGTGCAAAGGTTAATTACAAAAGATAGGCATAGCTATTTTTATAAAATATCTGATATTCATTGTCATAAACAACTGTTCCCCATGTGACTCCTTTATGACCTAAAATTATAATCCAAATCTAAGATTTATTTAGAGTCAAAATTTTGATTTGAATCTGAGTGTCTCCAATATCAAGATTTGAAACTTAGAATCGAATTTGAATTGTCATAAGATTCAAATTAGAAATTGCAAATATTTGCACAGCCTTAGATTGAATTCAATAAACCTTGTTAGCCTATTTATTACCTGAATGGATAGTAAGACGCGGTGCTGAAAAAAACCTTGTTTTAATTTAAATTCACAAGTAAATCTCTTAATAATATAATAAAACATGATCTGTTTATTCCTTCAGATTTGTTTCAAAAGCTGTTTCGTCAAGACTTGTTGGTCGCTAGCTTGTTCCGCAACTTTCTATTGGCTGAGAGAATCATGAGATCCTACGACTGTACGCCAGTGTCTTCTCCCAAGCTCCCACCTACTTATCAGGTAATATCAGCATAAAATAAAACCTGGAATACACATCACTCACTAGTTAGAACATATTGTTGGTTATTTTATTGCTCTAAAACAAGGATTTATATTAAAAAAAGATTATGCTTGACTGGCACAAGTTGAAACTGTTTAAAAGCTACTTGTCAGCTTGTTTCCATTTTATTGTACAGTGGAACCTGGATAATTCAAACTTGAAGGGACCAGGAAAAAATTCGAACTATCCAAAAATTTGAATTAAATAAGTTTCTTAAAATGAATTGAAAAGAAACAGAGTTAAGTTTGCAACCAAGTTCAAAAACTTTGTATTTGGACATAATCTGTTAACAATTTCTTAAAAAAAAACAGATTTTAATATGTTTTCCTGATTTAAGTCTCTAAAAAAAGTTGATTTTTATAAGCCATTTTTCAAACAGATCACCTGGCCTCCATGCTTTTCTATTTGACTCGTATTCCACTGGCTTTGATTTTACATTTTTGAAGCAACATGGGTTAGCTGATTTTCCAATCATTAACAATGTCAGCTCTTCAGAACCATCCATATTTGATCCAACTAACAGTGTTGTTCGATTTTTACTAAGCTTTCCCCCACTGCACCGTTCACCTTTAAATGCAAGAGTTATGTTAGAAGTACACTTGTAAAAATAGTCTCGTCTCATCGACATTAAAATGTTTTTCGGTTCTATGTCCTGGATCATTTCTTTCAAGTCTTCCTTCCAATTATCGACTGAATGCACATCAACAGCCCCACTTTCACCACATATAGCTTTGAAGGAAATTCCTTTTCATTTTTTAATCCATCTAGCTACCCTGCACTTGCTATGAAGTCTGTTTTTCTTAATTCAGATGTGAAATGTTCAGCCTTTGCTTTAAGAAGAGAGCCATTCACTGGGACTTTCTTTCTCGCGCTTGTTTAAACCACTTCACTACACAGTTGTCCACATATGGGTTTTCCGGTTCTCTTAATCTTTTCTTATCTTGTCCACTCTCATTTTCATTGCTCAATTTTTTTTTTTTTTTCCAAAAATGTTGAAAGTGTTTTAGGGGAATTCTGAAGGCCTTTACAATTTCTGATTTCTTTTTAACTCTTTTTCCACTTCCTTTATCACTGCTACTTTTTCAGTCAAAGTTAATGATTTACAGGACTGTGGCTTGGACAGTGACATCACGATACACACACACACAAATACTTCTATACAGTATGTACTAAATAAAACTAAAACTAAACAAATACTAACAACAAAACAAACAAAACAAAATAAACTCGCACACACAAGAATATTTCTATGACCGAATCGCTAAATACAGTGCACTAACCGCTCGAGAGGCTCGACCTTGACTATTGGAGTACAGAACTGTACGTGTAAACAAAGATTATGGGTGAGCGGATGAAGGGGAGGGGTGTGAAGAAGGGTAATGACCGCATTCCAACATCGCCTCCCCTGTTTCCGAAAATAGAACAACACAGTGCTGCAATTGGAAGTAGGAAAACAATACTGCACAGTACATTACAACTTATGAAAAGCTCAAATTAACCAAAACAAAATTCGAATCATCCACTATTTTTTAACATTGTTTTAACACAAAATTCACGGACTGGGCGGAAAAATTTGAATTAAAGACAATTTCGAATTACGGAAATTCGAATTAGTCAAGTTCCGCTGTGGAAGTTAACTAACACAAATAATGTAATAATGGCCTTGGCCCTTTGAATATTTGTATTGCCAAGTGCTCTCTCCAGAAATTTCTTCCAGTTGGGGGGCATTATTAATTAGCCGGGTGGCGGCAATGAATACTTTGCATTATTTTATCATTTGTGCAACAAACATTGATTTGAGCTGGGCAGTCAGTAAAATCACTGGCGCACCTGATCAAAAGTCTTTGGGGATAACAATGTTGTCTCTCTTTTTTTTTTTTTTTTTTTAACTAGTATATATACAGTCTTGTGTATTTAGCATCAAAACTGTTATTTTCTCAAGATAATTTAGTGGCACATTTAGTGTTGTTTCAGCCATTTCACTCTTGCTTTTGTTCTTGTCCTCTTTTGTCAGTGATGTCAGGCCCTAAACCTTTTGTAACCGGCGACAATTCTCTAATAACTGCATTTAACACTTTAATAAGTAGTAATTTAGATGCGAGTTTCACATGAGTCTGTTTCTTAAAATACTGACTCTAAATCCAACCTGAATGTATGTCTTAGATGTGGATCATAGGTGGGATCATTTTACAGTCCACTTTATTACCTAGAACAAATAATGTACTGGTAATTTCTTTGTTACACATGCACATTCTAGGTAGTTGAGGCTACAGGCAGGGAAAACTTGTGAAAGTTGGGTTTTTAATGTCATAAAACAGAGAAATTTGAGCAATGTTAGTTATAAATAAGTAAAAGTCTAGGAATTGAAATACTTGGCTAAAAGAATATTTATTTTGAACCTAAATAGTGTAATGAATCAAAAATAAACTACACTTTTTTCCCAGAAACAGCTTTGATATAACCTTAATGTGGGCTATAATGCCACTCTTAGATAATAAGTACCAAATTTTGTATCTAGGATGTGCATATAGTAATATCAATATATTTAGAAATAGTTACTAATTACTGTCAAATGAACTATTGAGAAAATATCAAAACTGAAGAAAAAATAAATGATATCAATGTGAGAAAGTTATATACTTGTGCATATCATGTGTTTAAAATTTGGATTCAAAAGTGGAAATTTGTTGGTAAAATGAAAATTTTAATTCAAGTTTAACTCGAATGTGAGAAAAAGTGGTTTTGAGCCCTCTATAATTACTAATTTATAGGGGAACAGCTTCAATCTGCCTCATATCACTGTCACTAAGGAGCTGAAATCCTGTTTGTTTGCAGCACCCTATGTGGCAGGCGTGGGATCTTGCACTGGACCTGTGTTTAGCTCAGCTTCCCGCCATCTTAGATTCTGAAGACCATTTTGTGCACTCTCCATTCTTCGAGGAGCAATTGACTGCATTTCAAGTATGGTTGACTTAGTCTGAACTTCGTAGCCCTCAGAACATTGCTTGTTTACAGGTAGTGTACTTATGACAACAATAAGTTGATGTAGAACATAACTCTACCCTCCAAGAACACTGTTGTAGTTCTACAGGTGAGTGATACTTATGACAACAATTACATGTTGACTGTAGGAACATAACTCTACCTCAACAAGGAACAACTGGTTGTAGTTCTACAGGTGAGTGATACTATGACAACAATTACATGTTGACTGTAGGAACATAACTCTACCTCACAAGTAACAACTGCGTTTACAGGTGGTGATACTTAGACAACAATTACATGTTGACTGTAGGAACATAATCTACCTACAGTAACAATAGCTGTATTACAGTGATGTAGTATACAACAATTACATGTTGACTGTAGGAACATAACTCTACCTCATCAAGGAACAACTGGCTTTAGTTCTACAGGTGAGTGATACAGTATGACAACAATTACATGTTGACTGTAGGAACATAACTCTACCTCAACAAGGAACAACTGGCTTTAGTTCTACAGGTGAGTGATACGTATGACAACAATTACATGTTGACTGTAGGAACATAACTCTACCTCAACAAGTAACAACTAGCTGTATTTAACAGGTGAGTAATATGTATGACAAAAGTTATGTAACTCTACATCCTCCAGAAACAACTGCCTGTAGTTCTGCAGGTGAGTAATACATATGACAATAGTTACATGTTGACTATAGGAACATAACTCTACATACCTCAGGAACAACTGCTATGGTTCTGTAGATGAGCTATGATCACTCCTATCACTTCTACTAGAGTTTTTTTTATCAAGTTTTACTTTTAAAAATTTTTAATACAATTTTTTAAATTATTCAACCACATTAAAACATTATTTGTGAATAAAAAATATACTTTCTAATTCACACATTTCAAATTGCGTCAAGTTAAAATAAAAATGTTGCTCACAAGTTAAACACTTTTTCATAATGTGATACATTCAAATTGAGTTGTGTGAATCTTGATGCATGTAGCTCAACATTTGATGGTACTTTTTGTGGATCCACAAAAACTGAGATAGACATCTTAATGAAGAAGAAATCTTTCTGTGTGGATCTGAGTGTTTACTATATTTTATTAAAATCCGTTGATTTAATCCAAATTTAGACACATATGGGCCAGCACTTGAGTAACTTTTTGAATAAAATAGAGGGGCAAATTTAAAAATAATTTTCATTCAATTTCTGAACATACATAATTATGAATGTATCCAGTCTCGCATATTGTTATAATGTCATAGCAAGAAAGGCTTACCTTTTTCTGAAGAATAATTTTACTTCCCTTTAATGTCACAAAACTAGTTGGTAATTATTATTTTAGTTAATGTCTAGCATTAAAGAGTTCCGACATCCGAAGCAAACTAGTATTACGGGGTGTTTTAACATTTACAGTTTCTTACAAGTATAAGGTTTCTGGCCTTATGACCTAACCCCCATCCTTGGAGGATCGGGTAGCTCTCTTAGTCTGACTTTTCCATCGACCTGTCCGAATGAGTGGCCTTGCTGGTATACATGCTATCGTCGACGTTCCGGATCATTTGGGTATTTAATCCCTCCCAACTCGGCAAGATGCCTTCATCAAGGTGGAGATACCTCGAAGGGAATGGATGTCACCCGAGAGAAGAAAGAGAGGATGAACAATAAGAGGTTGTCAAGATGATGTCATTGATTCAATGTCTGAAAGAAATATAGCAGAAGAGGAATGTTACAACAAAGCAAATTGTATACTGCGAACAGATAGCGGCGGACGACTCTGAACAAAAAAGTTGATATCTATACATCAAGAGTTCCAAAATACTCTTCAGGCTGCATGTAGTGGCCGGAACGGAATGTAGGAGTGGCACCAATTCTCCATATTGCAATTAAAAACCTTTGGTACATGTATTTACAATTTTTGACCAGTGTAGGTCGAATGTGTAGCTGTGTCATTGTTTGGAGGGGCAAAAGGAAGGGTTGTGGCTGATAAGCAACGAATACAAGAACTAGATTTTATACTTTATTTTGCCCTGAAACAAGACAATACTTATCAAACTCACCAATGGCCATCTGCGCTGGTAACAAAACTGCTACTTGTGTAGTTAGCAACAAATATCACTTTTAATGACATTTGGTTGCCATTAACGAGGTAGTGGGGGTTCAATTTCCAGTTTTTTTAATCACCACTTCTTACTACCTTTGCAGGTTTAATGCATATACAGCATGATAATTACTATAATAGAGTAGGATGAGGAAGGAATAATTTTATGTGTAATCTACCCCCATTTGCATGGAAGGAGAATGGAAACAATTTAGGGAAAACCTACTAGATCCGACCAGATTTCGAACCCCAATCTCCCCATCACCAGCAGGCTAATTTAACATGAGTGACGCCTTGGACCATTTGACCACTGAAACAGGTTCCATTTAGTTGCTTCGGGGTTTGTTTTCACATGTGATTTTCACTTTGGTTTTTTCATTTTCTCCCAATGTTAATAAGGGTTCATTCCTCTAATTCGTCTATCAATAGCCTTTATGTGTAAAAAGGGTGTGTGAAGTTTCAACCTGGTTTTCAAACAAATATCAGCTTTGACTTTTGTTTAGAAAAAATTTCAGCTGACATTTACGAAGTTTGCCTCAAAAAAAATATTGACAGCTAAAATACTAAATTTATGGTCAATTGTTACCAATCTGAGCTTTTATTTACATTACAAATCAATATTCATATTGAAAAAATCTGAAGTAATTGATTTGTAGGCTGTGATAACTTTATTTATTGAATTAAAACTAAATATTACAAGAAATTGTTCAATAAAACATTATCTAAATGGTTTTAGTTTATAAAGTTATATAATAACCCATACAACTGTCCGACAATATTGATTAAATATATTATTTTTCAAGCTTAAGAAAATTAAGCACACTAAGTATTTTCAAACTTAAGGAATTTGATAAAATTTAGAAAAAATTTTTTACATAATAATTTTTATTTATTTGTTTTGTATGTTGAATATGAAAAAAATTAAAACATGTGCACACAGCTACACCTCAATGTTTATTTTACAAATGTATAAATAAAGAAAATATTATATTATTATATATTAAGAACGGTCTTAATACCCGTTCGTTATATAACCCATAAGGTAAAATTTAATTTATTTATTGGTGTTTCTGAATTCACATGTATTAATACACGTCTATGTCAGGAAGGAAGGGATAGAACATAGTAAAGAAAGAACAAACACAGGCTACACCTTTACCACATTCACATTTCTGACACTGTACAATGAAGTAATGGATGCCTGTTGAAAAAAATTTGTGACTGCTCAATCCCTCAATTTAGGTTTAATATCATATAAACTCATCAGGAGGGAGTGTGGAAATGTGCAACACAACCTCCTTATAAGACAGATTGGGTTCCAGACCCTTGTGGAAACTCAGAAATTGCCGAAAAGTTGTACAAACCTTTTTTTTAAACATGCAAATACATTTAAAATCCTAATAACATGTTTACACTATCATATATCATGCATGCAATAGAGCTTAAAATGCTTAAACAAACTGAATTACTGACAAAGCATATTCTGGGATATATTCGCTGAGTATTCATGCAAAATGAGCAGAAAAAGGGTGCCAAAAATAATACACATGTACATAATTGAAAATGGCCTTATTAACAGAATGCTGAAAAGAGGGGCCTTATTGTATAACAAAACATAGAATACACAAATAGAGGTTTAGCTTAAAAAGATGTATTATGAATTTGTTTTTAGCAGAGGTCATTTTTCTAAGAGATGTGTGCTATAATATGTGGAGTTGAAACATTATTTCCCTTCTTTTTTGAAGTGTATGTTCTGTACATTCTATTACATTTTACTATTATTACCCTGGTGAAATGCTTAAATCAATATAATATTTTTCCTAAGGTAGAAAGGCATCACCATTATATTAAATGTTACTTGCTTAAAGATACTTTAAAAAATAATATTTTGACTTCTGAGTATATACCTATGGACTGGATGAATATTATCTTAGGACATTTTCCATACGTCTTTTTTATTGCATCAACTCTTAAAATACAGAAATCTCCTTTTATTGTTTATAATGTTGCAAAATGTGTTAAAGGCTACATGGCTGTATTTCTGAGACATTTTTGGGGAAAAATAAATTGCCTAGTCAATTTCTTCATGAGAGACTACTGATTGGTTCTGCTGTTTATTGATGTAATTTTGTCATGTTGGCAGGTTCTTCTGAGCCAGGTGCACAGGTTGCGGGCCTTGGAACTTCTTGGAAGGTTCCTGGACTTGGGTCCTTGGGCGGTGAACCTAGCTCTATCAGTCGGAATATTTCCCTACGTGCTGAAACTGCTGCAGAGCTCGCTAAAGAGCTGAGGCCACTTCTTGTCTTCATCTGGGCCAAGATATTGGCTGTGGACAGTGTTAGTTTTGTTTCATTTTTATAAAGATTATGTTGGGCAGTAAAATCCTGATAGTTTGAGGAGAGTAGGACAATCCTGTCTGGAACTATCGAAAACATAAGCTATACGGAATAACCGGGAAGATAATAAAAATTCAAATGTGTTTATAAGTAAAAATTACTTCATATAATTATTTTTTAAATTAAAAATAAAAAATAACTTTGTCAATATACACTTAATACATGTACATATTATTACAATTTGAAAAAAACTATTTATTTGTTTGAGGTTTTTGACTTGTGATCTTTTTTTGATGTATATCATCGCATTGCTAATCACTCATACTCTACTCCTTGATTTATGTTTTATAAGAAATCTCCTCATCCAAGAAGTGATCTTAAAGGGATTGTCAAGTTTTTGCATCATTTCCTCACAAGTACTTGTTTGTTTTCTAATTAGAACTATGTTTAAAGAATATATAAAAGGCAATACCTATCTTGGATTATATTATATCTTTAAATATTTATTATAGATTGGTAGAAGATGAACTGCAAAATAAATGTAAAATCACTGACACATATTTACAAACAATTAAATATTTAGAATCCACATGGTATCGTTCTCAGAAGGTAGTTCAGTCATATGTGTGTTAATTGTATGTGCTTCATTTTGTACAATTCTCTAATTTTTATTCAAGAACAAATTATAACATGCCTAAGGCATTCCATTTATACTTATTGTATTATATTAGTTTTTGTCTTTAATGCCTAGCGATTTTTAAAAATTATTTTACTTCTAGCAAAAAGTAACTAATACAACTTTTTTTTTACTCATTCATTGGCTCCTCCCATCTTTTATTTTACTGCATGTGCTTCTTAGATAATTAAATAACACATATTTATGACAAACAATTTGCAAGCTGTTCTCTATGCTTTGTTTCTGATATTAATTACAGTAAAACCTTGGATTGCGAGCATAATTCGTTTCGTAAACGTGTTCGTAATACAAAGCACTCTTATATCAAAGTGAATTTCCTTCATAAGAAATAATGGAAACTCAGATGATTCGTCCCACAACCAAAAAATATTTAATCTAAAAATGATTAATACCTTTTTTATTTTCGTTATTTAAATGTAACTGTACTGTAATCAAATTTATTAATTAAATTTAATGGTGGCTGGTGTGAGGTGGACGAGAGAGAGGAGAGGAGGAGGTGGTTATTGTTTAGGACGACTTTCACTGTCACTAATGGAATCACTGCTATATGTTGGATCACTGGAATATTTTTCTTTTTGTGCGACTTTAAAGAACCTATCCAATGACTTTGCTCGGCAGACAAAGCGTAACCTTAGTACTACTCGTATTGCAAGATATTGCTTGTTTATCAAGTTAAAGTTTATTGAAAATTTTTGCTCATCCTACAAAACACTCGCAGACCAAGTTACTCGCAATCCAATGTTTTACTGTATTGTTAGATCCTTTACTCTGCTCCAGGCTTCTACTGAGGTTTTGATGTTTATTTGAATATTGACTGAGATAGAAAGAAACTCTCACTGATATTAACTTTTCAATAGAGTTAAACAATATTAAATACTGCTACACTGGTTGAGATGAGAACTTAATTTGTTTATATATATTTTACTGTTAACATAATGATATGGTTTCAAAATGTTCATTGTTCCTTAAGAATCAATAAGTGCTCTAAGCACCCACACACATGTCCAAACAAATTTTCTAACTCCCAGCGTATAACCCGAACGGGTAGTAAGACGCGGTGCTAAATATTATTATTATTATTCTAACTCCCGCTCAGATCCACTGTCTATTTTTTGTTTTTGTTCTATATGTTATTTGTTCCTTTATTCAAAAGTCGACCATTGCCTCTTGGTCCATTGGCAGCAATGTAAAGTGTGATCTATGTTCTTCTTTTCATTTTAAAATACATATAGTGTTTTTTCCCTTTTTTATGTTTCTATCCACCTTTCCTGTTGTTTTTTCCAAATATGTATTAACAATGATGTAGTAAGACCTAATTTGTATGAGCCATCCAGTTGAATAGGAAATAAAAACACTTTACATTTAAAGATTTGTGACAATATATAGATTAAAGAGTTTTGGGAATTTGTAGAGATGTACGGTAGACTCTCGATTTCCCAGGATAATTGAGGGGAGAGGAAGCACAGATAAGGTAGGGGCGGGTAAGAGTACACACTTAATGAACTTTTAATTTAAATAAATATACTACTTTTATTATAATTTAAAATACGTGATTGGAAAGTATACATATTCTTTAACGCTTATACAAATACTCATATTTTTTTAATAAAAACAAATTGTCAAAAATTAACTTTCAAAATGGCATCTCAAATGTGTACTCTTAACCGACATATGGGTAAGAGTGCACATTAGCACAAGTCACATATAAAGCCATCTTCACCCTCGTCTCTTGAGCAGGATTGGTGCCACCACTCTCCACTAGATCTACATTGAATCTAAGCATCATCATCGAAAGACTCGCCACAGCCAGCACAAATGGTTTCTTCATTTTCGATATCAGTGGCTGTCGATGAACTTGGCTGGACAACTGAAGGCTGTTTTGATGAAAAATCTAGTTCACAATGCAGTTTTTTAGTAGTCATTACTTTATTCTTTCTTTTTTATTCTCTTACTCAAGCTCGTTCTTCTTTCTGTCTCTCTTTTTTTTTCCCCTCAAATTTTTGAGCTAGCAGGTTTTTATAGGGAGAACTAAATAAAACAATTGATTTTTAACACCTTCTTCTTTTTTTATTTCCATCAAAAGAGGCTTTTAGAAGGGTTAAAATGTCTGCTTTTTTTATGAGTTAATGTTTTAGGGGTGTAATATCAGCACAAGGTGGTGTTTTGGGTGGAATTAGGTCCAAAACTGTCTCTCCAGGTAAATCAAAATTGATATGAGTAGCATCAGCGGGATCTGTGAAGCTATGCTGGATTCTACCTCCATCCATTTCTTGCAGGTCATCAGCTTCTCTATGAGTGACTTCAGCAGCCAGGAAATCTTCATCAGTAAAAATGTCGGGATTAAAGGGGTGAATCCCAGTTGCTCACAATGCTTGTATATCGTTGTCTACGGTTGATAGCCACATATATGCGGAGTTGAACAAACCAGCTTCTTGGTGTGCCGTGACCACTCTTCCTGGATGGGAAGTCAGCCACTTGTATACTTCTTGTTCATACACTGCTTTGAATGGAGTGAAAACCACACGGTCCAATGGCTTTAGCATGTGGCTCACATGAGGTGGTAAAGAAATTAGTTATGACATTTTCTCGGCAAAATAGGATAGCAGGTAAAGAGCACTGAGGAGTGGTTATCCAATATAAGAACAACTTGATTATCTTCGGTGGGCTTGACATGCTAGACAAAATGTTTTAACCAATCAATCAACAGGTCTATCCAATACTATAGATAAGGTTCCCACAGGAGCATCTGCATACATTTCTAAATTCTTTCGCTTTCTTGTAAAGATCAGGGCTGGTGGCACGAATTGACCAGCAGCACTAACACAGCAAACTGCAGACAATGTTTCACCTCTATCAGCTTTAGATATTTTCCTAACAGCTTTTTTACCCGTCTTTGCATAAACTTTTGGTGTTCGGTTTGGTACAGTTGACATTCCTGTTTTGTCCATATTGAATATACGATGAGGCTCAAATTTTTTATCATCCATCACCATCTCATATTATTAAAATAAATATTGACTTTAGTTCACTTGGACCCCATGGCATAACTGACGCTTCATTGTTGAGGAGAACAAAGGGACAAACCTTGACATTTGTAAAAAGCTGAGACCCAATCCTTTCCTGCAATATTTTTTTTATGTTGAATCTATTACACCTTCAACTTCTGCATATTCAAATGCAAGTTACATTAATTGCTTCTTAGTTATTCCAAAAAATCGTGTATCAAAGTCTTAACATGGTCTGTCAGCTCTTTCTCTAACGCTGGAGGGAAAACTGCCTTATAATAGCCCATGGATGAGACTGCAGTACTCTGAAATATTACGATAAATTAATATTTGCCCTGAACATAAAAAAAAAAATAGATAAGTATTTAAAAAAAAAGAGTCAAACATGCTCACATACATGAACACTTTTTTCTGGGGGTTGGGGCTTTTTTGAATTGAGTAAAATGATAACATGTTGACATCTAGAGTTCTAGAAACCTCACGTCTAAAATGTTGCTTTATAAGAAAGACATAACATGCTAGTTATTTAAGTACACAGCCTAAATCACACAACTTACCGCTTTCATTCTTTTGCATAAAGTCGATTCACGCGTCCCATATTATGTTGCCAATTGTCGTTTACTATAATCAGCCGTCAACTTTTCCTTTATTTCTGTCATAACAGCAGGTGTGTAAACAAGCTTCCTTTCACTCTTTCATGTATACTTCCCCATCATTCAAAAATTGCTGTGACAAAAATAAAACACTCAAGTCTGTAAGGAAGGTACATAACACAATATAAGTTTAAAATAGATTAAAAATTGATACAAATGTGCCTGAAAATACTTTATTTTCCAAACTTTAAGAGATGGGGTGCAAGAGTATGCACACACACACTAAGCCTCCTAACAACTGCACACTCTTAGCCTCTTTGGACCTGGTTAGTAAAACCGTTGATAGATACCACTACGTGCTACGAATACCACTAATGAATGGCCCAATATAACTGCCACTAAACACAGATTACCATGGTATTAGTAAATTTTTGTTATCAATTTTAAATTTAACGAATAGCTTAAGTTCTAAACACAACAAATAACATTTTTAAATACAAAAAAAAAGTTTACTTATCAGCAAATTTATAAATATGAGTGGAGAAAATCACATGAAACACTGAAACACACACACCTTTCAAATCACAATGAACTGCCACTCTAGGATTTTCGCTCAGTGCTACCAACTACTGAAAAAAATACCCTGCATAGCCTTGGCGCCTGCATACTCTTACCACAGTTACAGCCACGGTTAAGCTGCAAACCAGATGATCCGCCCCCGTTAAATAGAGAGTCTACTGTACTGTGATCAGTTTTATTTAACTCCGAGTTGTTAATTAAAGCTGTTTCTACCCTAGCTGATTAAAAAATTTGATATAAGAGAAATTAAGGTGAACTAAGTGGGACTAGCTCACTTTCAAGATCTTCCCGCAGCAATTTTAGAAGTTCGGGATTCCAAACAAAGTTGAGACAAAAGAACTAATATATTCCCATTCCGATTTTAAGTTTGAAGGTATTTTATATTCTTTTATGCAGGGAAAAATATATTATACTGTGTATGTTTATCTAACTTTATACATTATATATTACAAAATAATTTTAAACATAATTTGTCCAACTTATATAAATAAAGCTTTTTTCTTGCTTGCCTCCTCCCACCATCCTGTCCCCACAACATCTCACAACTAATCAGTCAGTAGCATGTTTAAGGGTCTCGGATTCGATTCTCGCATGGCCAAAAAATCTGACATTAGTGTAGTAGGTTTACCCTTCACAGCTGGGGGCTGGATGTTTTGCTTCTCCTAGTCTTCAGTTAGAATATAAGGTGTATGAAGCTACGGCAGGCCTAGTAAGGTGCTAGTGAAAATATATGACTTGAATAAAAAGCTGACAAGCTGGAAACTGTAATGGATGTAAAAAGTTGTCAAATTAATATATATTTTTTCAAAGTTGACATACATTTCAAGCTATGTCAAAGCTTCACACACTACTAATTGAATACCTCTGCACTCTAAATGAACTGGTGTTAATACTGCTACTAAACTGTTTCAGACTTGTCAAGCAGATTTAGTCAGAGACAATGGACACAAGTACTTCCTGTCAGTGTTACAGGACCCCAGCATACCAGTGAGTACCAACAACTTAAAATGTAAGTGATATGCCATTAAATTGTTAGGCATGAGGCTTACATATGTGTATTTAGTAATCTTAGGCTTAGTAATTCAAATATTCCATATTTTCTAAAGCAATTTCAGGGGATTTATATTTTTAACTCATTAATATGTCACCTAAATATTTTATTTCTGCTCTATGCCCATTTCATCCTTTTAGTTTGTGATCACAGTAGATTAATTTTGGTTTTTTAGCCAATGACAAGAAACAACAGCCTTTTCCATTATTTCCATAACTAAGACTCTAATCCAATGCACAGTCTTCTTCCTTTCGTCTGCCTTTTGTAGTAGAAAGAGTCACACACATATTGAAACAATTAAAGTTTCATTGAAGACAAGAAAGAAATAAGATGGATTTCTCCACTAAATTTTCATTTATTAGTTTATTTTTCCTTATTTTTTATATTACCATCACTATAAAATCATTTAGATGCGAGACCACCTCATTGCTAAACATAATTGTGAGCTCAAGTTTTTTCATTCAAATCGATCTCGAGAAAGCCTGTTAGAATCGAGCTTAGTTTGAGTTCAATATATATACTATATTAAAACTTAATGTCTAAATAAAGGTGAATTATTTGTTAAATTTAAAATTTAAAATATTTCTTTGAAACAACAATATCGCAGTAATATTTTTTACAGTGAAAAAAAAGCACTTATTATTAAAATAACTTGTTTTTAAAAAAACTTAAAAATAAATAATAATTTGAGCTTTAATAAATAAAGATTAATCTTAGAGTCGGGTCAAATCTTCAATTTACATTTGAATACTGAATATCGACTCCAAATCCGAATTGTGGAAAAAATTATGTACATAAGAGGAAATATAAATATACAGTAATAGAATAATATAAAATACAAATAGTAATTAATTGTTAACATTTTATACTATAATCCATTCATTATAACATTCATTCATACATTCAGTTAAGGGTTCACTTACTGTTCTGGGGCCTGGTTGTGAGTTCATCCTATAGTTATGATTGGTTATGAACCACCAATAAGCTATATTAAAGCTCTAAAACCAATTTTCACTTGACAAAATTTTTTTTAAAGAATTTCAGTCTTGAGTCTGAAATTTTCTCAAATCTCGAGTATCTTTAAGGATTCGAGATATTTGACGATTTGAGGGTTCATCCTTGATTAATTTTTTAGTAAACTTGTGATAGTTAGTGTGACGATTTAGCTACTAACAATCCTTCAGTTCCTTTCCCATCTGTATTGCAGCTGTTTACTAGGTGGTGACCTTGACATCTCAGAGAAAGACAATCATCTGCTTATTATTGGAGAAAGGAACATAGTTAAAAGAAGTATTTTTATTATGTAGATTCTGTTTACTCTGAAAGGTGACATTCTTTCTTTGACAATAACACAAGCTATTTATTATTGTATCAAATCTACAAAGAGATGCCTTAAACCTGTCTCTCCTTCACTGTACCATTCAACAACCAGTTAACTCGGCTTTCCTTAACATTTCATTAGCCAGATAGTATCCAACAAGTATAGAATCGAGTGAACAATAAGTCATCCATCACCATTCACACATAGGAGCATTGAAATAGCTTTACACAAGAAGCTCAAAATTGCCGAAGCTTTACATTTGCAAAGCTTAGTAGATTACCCGTATCTATAAAACATTTTATTTTGACACAAAAACTTGAGTATTAACAAAACTCATCTTTAATGTCTCCCCCCTGTTGCTATCCATGAAATACTATGGAAACTGCTCATAAATACAACATTTTAAAGTGTATAGTATACCCACATAGCTAAAATGATGATTTTTTAAAATGTGTTCTTTCATTTTCTCCTTTCCTTCTCCCAAATTCTTTCTTTGTCTCATTTCTGAACGTGAAATTTTCATTCTTTTATAATATTATTTTCAGCTTCAATAAGTATTGCTTGGATATCAAAGGCACAGAGTTGGGTAAATGCACCTCTTGCCCCTCTCTATTCTCCATTACTGACTTAAAGGCTACAAATAAAAGTAGTTTGTACATTCTCATTGTGAAATCATAATCTCTATGTATTATTGTTCAAGGGCGAGCATCGCACGCTGGCAGCTTTTGTTCTGGCGAGTATAGTGCACAACTACCCCGCAGGACAGGAGGTGGCCATGCAAGGAAGCCTCGTCTCCATCTGCTTGGAGCAACTCCAGGATCCCAATCCGCTCTTGAGGCAGTGGCTAGCTGTGTGCTTGGGACGATTGTGGACCAATTACGACAAGGCTCGGTGGTGTGGAGTCAGGGACATAGCTCATGAGAAGCTTTATACGTTGCTGCAAGATCCTGTTCCCGAGGTGAACACTCTTACCTGTACTGAATAAATTGTCTGGAATAATAGAGGTGTTTGTTATAAAAATGCACTTGTGTGTATTTAATCACACATAACTATTTAATGTTACTAGTAATTGAATTATGTGGCAAATATTGTATATATTCATTAAATTATTAAAAATCTCAAACCATATTCTAAAACTCTTCCCTCATTTTACAGCTTCTAATGCATTTGTCTGAATAGAGTCAAGTAGTTTGAACACATGCATAAAATGATCATTAAAATAATACAGATTGCCACATGTCTCATTATAAGATAATTATATTTGTGTGGGATCCCCAGCTTTGGTAAAAAATATTCTAGATAATGAATGTTCCCAAAATTTGAGTAGGAAAATATTATTTAATGAACTTTTAAGGAAAAAATTTACTAGTCAAATAAGTTACATTTAAATGCCTTTTATTAATGTCACATATTTGTTTTATGTCTATTAAGAATTTTATTAATTTATTGAAATTATTATTATTATTAATTATTATCATCATTATCATTATCATCATCATTATTATAATTATCATTATTATTATCATAATTTTTATTATCCTTATCATCATCATTATTATTACTATCATAATTTTTATTATCCTTATCATCATCATTATTATTATCATAATTTTTATTATCCTTATCATCATCATCATCATTATTATTACTATCATAATTTTTATTATCCTTATCATCATCATCATTATTATTATCATAATCATCATCATCATCTTTATCATTATCATTATCATAATTTTTATTATCCTTATCATCATCATCTTTATCTTTATATCATTATCATTATCATACCTGCGTCTTACTACCGGTTCAGGTTATACGCAGTTAAATTAAACTTGCCTCGCACTTAGAATACAGGTACGAGAACCATAGGCATAACTTGAGTTTGGTAGGTGGAGCATGTGCCCTGGATGCCAAATTTACTAGAAAGCAAAAATTTAAGTTTTTTTTAACAATGAAAGTGTATCTTGTTTGAGGCGCTATTTTTTATTTGTCCATTTGTCCTGGTTGCCACCAATCCCCATCAACCAAAGATATGCCACTGTATACAATTAATGATAATATATATCCCCAAATAGATTTAAGTAGGGATGTCAAACTCAATTCTTTGATATGTAGATACCCTCGATTCTTACTGGTAGCGAAAGAACCGACAATTGATCCTGATATTACGATACTTGATACTTTGATCCATAGCTCTCAATTGTAGTAATGTCACCTAAGCAAAACACTAAAATTCAGAATGAGTAGTAATAACTTTTCTCATATTATTTTATTGGCCATTATTTGCTGTATATTTTGGTTCAACCCTATTTGGTGAATTTTAAGACTTTTTTTTGGACAGTTTTTGTACATTTTTAAAAACTATTTATAAATGTTTGACTCAGTGAGGCTTTATTTGTAAGTAAAAATTTATACTTACCATGGTAATTTAACTAATTCCTGATAATTTTATTAATTATATATAATATTCGTTAATATTATTAAGATAGATCTTTTCCTTTGTTAAAATTAAAAGTAAATGTTTTTTTATAACTAATTATTTTTCAGTTTTTTTGATATGCTATGAAGGTAAATAAACAGATGTTTATATGAGGTTGAAAGCTTGGTGAAATAATGACATAAGAAATGTTCAAGTAGTGAAATCATGAATTGAAAAATTGAGGTTGGACTCAAGAATCGGAATAGAGAAAAATGAGTATCGTAACATCTCGAAAAAAAGGCGAGAAAACATTTTTAGTATAAAATGACCAATTGACTTTTAAAAATCAAATTAAGCTGGAAATACACCTTTAACACACACATTTGCACCAATAAACATCTATTACATGAATTTCATTATTTGGAAAGTCATTGGTTGTCTGTTTTTTGTATTAACGGCCATAAATAACAATATTAGTTAAAAGTACTAATACACTTTGGAGTAGAACAGTTAAAACATAACTAGAACTTAAGAGGTAATGAGGCTCAGTTGAGAAAATCCGCTTTTGGTCTCTCTTACGGACAGGAAAATGCCGCTCACTTTTATTTAATGATGTTTTACTGTATAAGCAGATATGTGCTATAAATTCTTTATTTATGAGTATTTACTCTTTAACAATTACTAGGATAATCTTAGCCAATCTCAAATAGAATTGGATTGAATGCACTATTCTTCAAATCTGAATATGAATATCCAACTTAACTTTGAATCCCAAATCCAAATCCAAATCTTGGAATAATTGTGAACATAAGAGGAAATATAAATTTTATAGAAAAATAGAAAAACAAATAATAACTAAATGTTAACATTCTTTCTTATAATCAATTTATCATAACATTCAAACATTCAGTCAAGTGTTAAATTACTGGTCTGGGGCCTGGTTGTTAAGTTCAGGCTCTAATTATAAATGGTTCTGAACCACCAATAAGCAATATTAGAGCTCTAAAGCAAATTTTCGTTGATAAATTGAAAAACAATTTTATTTTTATGGATTTGAGTCTTGAATCTGATATTTTATTGAATGTTCAAACTAGAATATTCTTAAGGATTCGAGAGATTTGAGGGTCCATCCCTATTCAAAAGTTGTTTTTAGAATATACTTATATTTAGACTAAAAATGCTTAACCAAAATTATTCACAGTTATAATGGCTGCATTAGGCCTAAGTTTTTTATTTTACCTCATATAAATACACTACTAAACATTGCTAAACAAAATATTAATTAGTTTTTGTATAGTAAACTCAAATTTAAAAATAAGTAAGATTATTTTTTTTCTGTAGGGCCCAAACATTTCTCACTTTCAAAAATTCTCTTAAGATTATCAAAATTTACATTTATTTTGCATACCCAAAATCACATTGGAGCTTTAGGTAAAAAAAAAAAAAAAAATGATCCAACAAAGAAAAGAAATGTTCCCACACTATTTGTCATACACAGCTATAGTTTTAACAAGTAAAAAAGATGACATTTTATACCTTATGATTACATATAAGAAATATTAATAGAAATGCATACATGGACATTTACCAGTAAATCCTCTTTCTAATAAACAGTTTTATATTATATTTGGAAGAAGGTCACCACCCAATCCCCCGACCTAGGTTTCATTCTATCTGAACTCATCAGGGAGGAGTGTGAAACGCGCAACGCAACTTCCTAAAAAAGGAAACCAAAAACACACAAAAGGGAGAAAATGGAAAATTATAAAGAATGATAGGACACATAGATAGGAACATGTAAAAGGTATAATAACATTGTAAAAGCCATATTGTGTTCGTCCCCTTTTATGTGTTTCTATCCACCTTTCATTATATCTTTTTCCAAATATAATACAATTACCTCTTAGAGCGAAAAGAGGTTTACCTTATAGTGATAAACAGTTTTATAATAATGGAAGTTGATAAAAATAAAGAAAAAAGGAAAAATAAACTAATGAGAGTAAATTTAATGAAGAAAGCCTATCGAGGGAAAGAGGAAAGAAATGTGGAAAGAATCCACTGCACAAAGGTGACATTGTCTTTCTTCTGTTTTCTATACTATAGTGATAATAATTTCGCTCTGATGTATTTGTTTTGGCAAAGCTTTCTTTTAGTTGAAGCGAGAATATACTTTTCCTAGAAGTCAAAGCTGATAAATATTGACCATGTTACATCTCTAGTTATCATTATATATTAATGCTTGATTGTCTTCTAACATAATAAATAGTTGTTTGTTGTGTTATAGGTAAGAGCAGCAGCTGTGTATGCACTCGGGACGTTTATCAGCTCAGTGACAGAACGCAGTGAACATGCCAACAACATCGACCATAGTATCGCCATGACACTCATCAACACGTCACTTACGACATGAGCCCTCTTGTTAGGAAGGTAAAATAACATCTAACAATTTAGTTAAATAAATTGCTAAATAATCAGTATTAAAAATGAAATAGATTATGGAAGAGTGTATGGATCAAAAGGAAGGAGTAGGCCATGTAAGACTTGGGTAAATGTCGTAGAAAATTGGGAAAAAGAGAAACATGAAGCGTTTTAAGAATAAAAGAGCATGTATGATTCTGTGTATATGTTGTTGACACAAAGGGAGCTTATAAAGGTAAGAAAGTGTGGAGAAAGTTAGTAAGACTGGATTAAGTACAGAGTTGTTGTTTTTTTAGCTTTATGCTCAGTTTATTGCCTACCCCTTAAGGGAATGGCATGATTAAGTATGTATGTATGGATTTATGTAAAAATAAAATTCAAGGGAACATCTGTTGACACTTTTTTTGTTTTGTTTTTTGTTTTTTAAGGAGCTAGTGGTAGCTCTACAGTGGATGGTTCTCATATTTGAAAACTCTTTTCTCAAAGTAGCCCTGCAGGAGGAAGGAAGTAGACCAACTGTGGTCAATTTAGGAGGTATGTACCCACTGTGGCTCTGCTGAGGGAAGCTACATCAAGATTAAGATAGAACTAACCTTCTTGCACATACACTTACTCCTATTAAATTCATGCTGTAGGTACTGCATACCAACTATGTTCAGTATTCAACATATTTATGCAAAGGTTTTCTTAAGAGTGAGCGTTTACATTAACATAAGCTACTTTTCTCTTTAAGAAAAACTTCTTTTCGATCTTTGAGTTAGTTTATTTTACGTATTTGTAAGAAAGTACAGGAAAGGTGGATCGAAAACATATAAAAGGGAACAAACATAATGTGGCTTTTACACTGAATAGGAGAACACAGTTCACATTTACATTGCTGTCACTGGACAAAGAGGTAATGGCTGCTTCTTGATGAAAATCAATCTTTACAGCACAAGCCCTCGACCTAGGTTTCTATCCACATTTCCTGTACCTTCGTCCAATTACATATAGCAAACTAACATACTTTTGAACTTTTTCTAGATATTAAAATAACATTATCAAGGCCTGGAATTTGATCACCTAAAATTTGTGTAAAAATACCAATAAAATGTATCTCACATTTTAACAAAAATGCTGAGGGAGTACACATTAATAAATCTAATAAGCACTTTACAAACCGAATTTAAAATGCATATTTATCATGAATTTTGATAGACATGAACATCGTTTTACAACGAACGATCCGCTTCAGAAGCAATTGCTACCTTTTCCCACAAAAATATTTACAGCTTTAGTGTCATTGCTTCACTAGGAATGTGGATTTTCCTACAACATACGTTAAAAGTGTACAAAGTTCATTTGAAGCCTACACTATCTTGTCAGTGTGACAACTTTCGGATGAGAAATCTTATGTTTCAAATTTACAAAATATTGATATTATTTAACATAACTGTCTAAAAATGACTAATGGTTTATTCACAACAGGGAAGTATGCCCTTAAAATCTAAAATGACAAAACAAGATAAAAATAAACTTTAAGCAGGGCTGGATTTAGGAGGGGGCACCAAATAGGCTGTGTGGCTAAAGAATCTCCAGGAAGCAGAAAAAAGAAAGGATTTTAGATTTTCGGTTTGACCGAAAATAAATTATGCATAAGAAAATACTTCAGAGAAGAATAACAAACATATTTTCCTTTTTGTGAAAAAAAAATGTAAAGTAAATAAGGAAAGGATTAAAGAAGCTTTATCAGGAATTTACTTGAGAAAGGATAAGTTTGGAAAGCACAGGGGTGTTCAGGAAACGTATCTTGGATTAGAATCCCCTAGACAATTTTGTACCATGTGCAGCTCATTCACTCAATCTAGTAGGTGTTCACACCACTTGTGTGGTAGTAGAGTCTGAAATATACTTTGGTACACTTCATCACCTTCATTTATTCTTTGTGGCATCAACTTTAAGGTGGGACGTTCTACAGACTTATGTGATAAGTGAAAACCACATGGAATTCACAGATACCAACCTGATGGTCAACTAAAATAGAAGCTGTGTGAGGTGTTTTCTTCCAACCAGAAAGTGTTATAAAGGTCTTAGATGAACTCAAGAACTGCGGTGAGTTAAACTTGGAAACAAAAGATGGAGTAAAAACTAAGGAACTGTCACCATTTGAGTTCATTGTGATGACCTGTTTATGGTACAAAGTCATGTTGATCATGTCAACAAATTTCTTTAAAGTGAGGATATAACAGTTTATTTGTCAATAAAGCACATCCAAGGACTTGTCAAACTTTTGGGATCCTCTTGAGATACTTGTGCAACAAATGCAATCAATGAAGCCAGAGAAAAGGCAAAACAACTTGTGTTTAGCCCCAATTTCCATGAAGCTCAAATAAGAAAAAGAAAGAATTTTTTTAATGAAAAAGGAGAAGATAAAGAGGTTCAAAAGTCTGGTGAAATAAATTTCAAGATCCTTCTTTTAGAAGTAACAGATAGGTTGCTTTTAAAACTCAAAAGGATATTTGATCACTGGAGGAACTAGATAAGAAATTTAGTTTCCTTTGTGGCTCCAAGTTTCAATCACTTTCTGTATATCCATCCATCCATCTACCATACATATGTTACACAGATGACATTGTACTTAGATTATTGAAACTACGTGGAAATGAGAGGACATTTATATCAGCTCCAAGAGCCTAATTTGCTGCTTATTAATGCAAATTGATATTTGAAGTATTTAACTTTGAACAGACTTGCGCATAGAATGTACTCGGGGACCGCACTTGGGCCACGGTCGGACATATCTAGTGTAAAGTGCATTCTTCATTAGATTGGATTGCTGATGATGGGAAGATTGGGGTTCAAATCCTGGTTGGGTGTAAGGAGGTGAAGGGACCCTCTTTCTCTCCAGACAAATGTTGGTACATTTCCTCTTAATTCAACCTTCCTCATTCCTAACAAATTAGCGCCATTAGTTCACATGGATATAATTCAAACAAGAAATAAGATACGGCGACAAAAAACAAATAATGATATTTGGTACTGCCCTTAACTTCATTTTGTGAACTTCTGTTAGAAACTTGTAGTAAAAATACTGCCGAGACTAGAAATGGTTTTACTGTTTAACTGTTAGCAAGCAATAGACACACAAGTTTACCTTCCCCTTTCATCAGTAATAAACAAAATCTTTTGTTATATTTGGAAGAAGGTACAAGACAGATGGATAGAAACATTAAAGGGAACAAACACAATATGACTTTTACACTAAAAAGAACAACACAGTTCACACTTTACATTGCTACCACTTGACAAAGAGGTAATGAATGACTGCCTCTTTAACATTATTGATCACTAGCATCCAATCCCCTGACCCAGGTTTCATTCTATTGGAACTTATCAGGAGGGAGTGGGAAACGTGCAATGCAACTTGCGCATAAGAGGAAAACAAAAACACACAAAAGTGAGATAAAATAAAACTAATTAAGAAGATGATTAGGATACTTATATAAGAACATTTATAAGAAATAACTTAAGGACAAACCCGAGAAATGGACAATGGATGTGATATCTATTTATCTTTTCACTTTATGAAGTTCTTTTTGTTATATTTGGGTACAGTAAATGTGTGTAGAAAAATAGAAATACACATAAACCAAAAATAAATTGTCAGTGGCACCAATATACTAAAACAAACCTAAAAGTTAATTTTTAATGTTTACATTTTAACTAAAACTGCATTTTTATATATTAGAGGATTCAAATTTCAATTTGAGATTCAAAATAAAATTTAGATTTGTATTCAATCTCTCTCGTCTCTAAATATATCAATTCATTTTTCTATCTCGTGAATCATCATAAATATCTATGTATTTCACATTGCATAGTGTTAGTTTCTTAAACTTGTTTGTTTTAATAGCAGACGCCAGCATGTCTCCACTGATGGGCATGCGCCGCATCGCGTCACGAGACCGGTTGAAGATGTTGTCACCAGGCTCCTTGTTCAACACAGACGCAGCTGTGTCACCTGCCAGTGATGTCTTTCATTCAATGGACAAGATTAAGAGAGTTTCCTCCTCGTCATCTATAAGTAGTCTCGGCAAGTCACATTAATGACATGATCAAGGACATTTCCTAAGCTACCTAAACAAGCTCACACAACACATTCACACATTTCCTCAGCCATAAATTTTGTGGACTTTGCTTTGTATTTTTGTAGTAAAGGGATATGTACTCAAGAAATTCATGGTGCAGGGAATGTTAGTCATAATTACTGATTAGTGATGTCACAATTTATATTTTTCTTGATTTCATTTCATAAATCCTTACCTCGACTCCAACTCATCAACATTTACAATTTCAATCTTTTTCCATATATCAATTTCACATTAACACTATGGGAAAGAATTTGTTTTCATACTGTAGTGTATTTGCAAAAAAAGTGAAAATAGTAAACAAAGACTTAAATGTACTGTCCAGGTTTTATCTGCCCATGATCACTACAGTACATAGGTCAAGTTAAGTGCAGTTGAAATTTGCTGGCACTGAAGTGAAATGGCAAAAAAGCCAATTCTGAATGTTGTTGTTTCGTTTCGGTGCCAGAATTTTCATTTTATGGAATTTTATAATAATTTAAATTGATAAAAAAAACTATAGTATAAAATAAATAAAATGATAGTTAATAAAACAAAGCAATAATAAAAGTAAAAACACTAATACATATTTACACACTCGTTGATATTTTGATGCTCTTATTGCATCTTCCTCGGGAAGTAGTAGTGGTAGTAGTGGTGGTGGTGGTGGCAGCGGCGGCGGTTGTTGTTTTTGTTGTTGTTGTTGTTGTTGTTGTTGTTGTTGTTGTTGTTGTTGAAGAAGCAGCAAAAATAACATTGAAATGTTGAAGCATGTGTAAATATGTGTTAGTATTTTACTTTTATTTGTGCTTTGTTTATCTACAAATCTATCATTTTATTTATTTTATATTATATTTTGCTTGCTGAACTTTATTTTACATATTATATAAAAAAATAAGTGCAAATTTAGCTAAGAAATACCACATAAGGAAAGAGGAAATTATGTAAACGAATCCAATGTTTACAAAGGTGACATCTTGCTACTTTATTCTGTCTTCTATAGTAGAAGCAGTCACACGCACATTTAACATAAATAAAAGAGGGAAATTATGTAAAACGAATCCAATGTTTACAAAGGTGACATCTTGCTACTTTATTCTGTCTTCTATAGTAGAAGCAGTCACACGCACATTTAAACATAAATAAAGTAATATTTCAGCATTCGTACCTTTACTTGCTCAAGTGCATTAGGAACTTGAAAGCTCATTTCTGCACTTACAAAAGTACACCACCTCCCCCTATCTTGATATATTTCTACCCAGTCCAACACACTACACCCTATCTCTTTCAGGTCCATTCTAATGCTATCCCCCCATCTGCATCTAGGTCTTCCCATTGGGTTTGCCAGTCAATACCCCGAACAAGGTTTTAGAATCTCAATTTCCCGCTTTATGTCCTGCCCACTGTAATCTACGAGACTTGATTATCCTAACACTGTCTTGTGAATAGCACAGGGTATGTAACTCATCATTATGTGACCTCAACTCTCCAGTAGCTTAATTAATTTTTAGACCAAATATCTTTCTAAGCACCTTCTCTTTGAACACATTCTGTGTTCTTTGTGTGATCATATACAATAGTCTTTTCAGCGTTCACTTCTAAACCTGTTCCCTTACTAACCTCTAGTAACATTTTTACATTTCTTGTGACAGCTTCTTTACTATTGTCCAACAAAACCAAATCATCTACGTATCCTAATAGCTGCATTGTACGATTTGTCAACCCTTTCTACTCTTGTGCATTATCGTAATTGCATATTTTAAAGTTATATTAAAAAGTTATGGGGATAGTGCATCTCCTTATTTCAATCCACTATGTATTTCAAAATTATTTGATAAGTAACATCCAACTCATCCCTACCATGTGTCTCATTCATACATATTTCAATGAGCTAGAAATTTTATTGGGTATCTCAACCTTAACTAAATTCTCATACCATTTATTTCTTTTAACTGAATCATGGGTCTTTTTAAAATCTATGTATAATTGATGTAACTTCATGTTTCATTCCCACTTTTTTTTCTAATATTTGCCAAATAGTAAAAATCTAATCAGTTGTTTATCTATTTAGTCAAAATACACACTGATGATCCCCAAGTATTTCCTCTGCATATGATGTCAATCTCATTAAAATTATGTTGGATAACATTTTATATTATGTTTGTAGTAGTGAAATAACTCTTTAGATATTAAACTTTGTGTTATCGCCTTTTTTTTGAAAATGTGTGCTATAATGCCTTACTTCCATTATTGTGGTAAAACCTCATGGTTCCATATGGAACATAGCATTTTATGAACTACTATTACTAACATTTGATCACCTCCCTTTATTAACTCTTATAGAATTAAATCTATGTATAGAGATTTATGGTTCTTTAACTTCCTAATAGCTTATTTGAATTCACAAATACCTGGCTCTGGGACTATTATTGATTCAGCAGTATGGACTTTGATACCCTCACCCAATTCAAATCCCTTATGAATATTGAAAATACATTACAAAATATTAAACTAATCCGTTTTAAATTCAAAAAGAAACTGTTACATGCACTATTGTTTAGAGTAAAAAAAAAATCCGTGTGAAAAAAAACTTATACCACATAAAAACTATAAAAAATATCAAATAATAACATAGAAATAAATTAATATATATATTAATAAGGTCTCTGTGAAAACTCAGATTTCGAGCTTCGAACTGAGCTCATCATTAAAGCTCCAAATGGAGATCAGAAGATTTGTAGGCTTGTCATTTTCAATCTTTCTCTTAGTGTACATTTAAATCAATTTCTAAAACTCATTGGTAAATATAGGCTAATTAATTTATATGATATCGGAAGTTTCACTTATTAATCATTCAGTAAATTAACAAATTGGTAAAATTTAAATCAAATTTCACATTAATAATGTAAAAGAGCTCTAAAACTACTTTCAACCGGTAAACTAATTCAATATTTTTGTCCATTTTGAATTATCCTCAATTGAAGTTGCAGTGTCATGACAAGGCAAGGAAAATAAAAATAGCTAATTAGATCACTAAATACTTGGTTATTTTTTAAATTTCTACATGGCCCTTTTCTAAAATTTCAAAAATGACGAGCCTACATAATTTTTGAGCCAATCTTGAGCTTAAATGATAAACTCTGCTTGAAGCTTCAAAATCCTAATGCTAATCTGGGCATGCTAATTGCCTGAATGAATAGGTAACAATAAAAGAAACATTATGACAAGTACTTTCATATAAAAATTTATTTTTAATTCATTTATGCAAGTGTAAGTACAAGCATGCTAATAAAACTAAATATTAGGTGTGTCTACTTTTTAATTTCAAAGCAAAATCGAATAAAATAATATGAGATATTCCCAAAGCTGAATCAAAGTTTGAATATTTAAAAAAATGTTTACTGTTTGATAAAAAATATTATACTTTGTATAACTAAATAAATTTAAGTACTAAATACAATTTACAAAATGCTATATTTCAAACATAATTAATACATTTCATCTTAAAATGATAAATCAAACTATTATCACAAAATGTAATTTATTTATTTGGTTTTTTTTTTGTTAACACTAATTTGTAATGGAAATAACTGCATAAAATGAAGGAAAAGACAACACATAAATGTGCGCTTTTTTTTTTCAAAGCTTCATAATTGTTGAATCCAAAATTTTACTCTCTAATTGTAGTCGAAGAGAACAAATATTCTAAGTGAAGTCGAAAGTTTTTGAAGCTTCACACTACCTTACTAAATATTATACTAGGCTGTAAGCAAGGGTGTGATAAGAAAATTTTACCTACTGGTTATATACTAGAAATATATCCTTTCGATAAAACTAAATATTTGAGGGGAAGAGGGGGATTGTGCGTATTCTAAAATGTTAAATACTCCAAATTATATATAATCATTTGTTTTGAAAAAAAATGTTTGACTACTTTTCTCAGCCTCGCTAGCTTGTTTCACTCCAAGAAACATCCTTTATTCGCCTATATCATATTGTATCTACCAAAAAAATCTTATTTGAAATGTTTGACTAAAATAATTTTTCAAGAGGAAGTTATAAAGAATACATCTTGTAGGTGAATATCAAAATAATAATAAGTATTTGTCTAATACTATCCTTCACATGCTTATGGTTGGGTACAATGTGTTGTGACTGCAGGTCACAGCAGTCTCCCGAGCCTGTCCTATGGCAGTATTTACATGAAACTGTGGCACGGACTGGCCACCATGGATTTGGACCCGCATCATGGTGTTCGTCACATGTCTCGTATCATCACCAGCCATGTTAGAGATCAGGTAAATTGACACATACATGCATGTAGGTTTATTAACAAATACTTTTGGCATTATAATGTAGTATAGTCACTTCTCCTTGATAGTATTTATATCAAAAGCACAGGAAGATAAACATATAACAATCACTGGCGATTGTCTATTACAATCTATTGATTATAAGGACAGCCTATTTTCATTCTTGAGGTACACTCTGTTTACCATGACGGGTAGCAGTCATACCTTCACAGGTTCCACGATGGTGCAGCTGATAAGATAAGACCCTAGTTTAATCGATCAAGGTAAGACTACTATCTTTTAGGATAATCAAAGTGAACATTAAATTATGTTGATATCTTAATTTTTTTTTATAAGTTAACCTAATTGGGACACTGTTTTCTTCTATTAGAAAATATTATAATATTTTAGATTTGTGTAGTGGCGGGAGTGTATAGTGTTAACTGTGCTCCTCTTTTTATTTAAAATACATATTGTGTTTGTTTCTTTTATTTATACATATCTCTTTTCGTGTACCTTATTTTTAAATAAATAATGTATTAAAAATATTATAATTATGTGCATGGTGATAACCTGGAAAATTTTGGGAAAAGCGGGAAAGGTCAGGGAATTCACACACACAAATAAAGAGAGAAAATCAGAGAAGTACTTGTTTAAAAAAATTTTTATTCTTGCACTCAAATACTAAAACCTAATTGAAAACTTACATCACTCGAGGTTAACAGTGTGCATTGCCTCTATAGGTGTTTTAATGTGAAATTGTACTGTGTTTGTTTCGTACCACATTTACTCAAGGACATAAGTAATATCCAAAACATTTCATGCTGGAAAAAAAAAGTTAAAAATGTTGATATTTTACTAACTACTAACATTTAAAAAAAACTATGTTTAATGTAATAAATGGATGAATTGTCATTCACTAATTAAAATAAACTAGGAAAACATGGAAAATTTAAAAAAGCTGTCTAGAAAACCTGGAAAAATTAGTTAATTTTATAATATAAATTCTGTTGCCATTCTGCTGTTACAATTTAATTTCATATTCAAGCATGGAGGGAATAATCGTTTTTCATCATATTTTGAAAATCTTTCTTACTGAAAACCTGTGAAAAGTTGAACTTGTTTTAACTATGTTAAAATGTTTTCCAAGCACTGTAACACATGCATAACATGATGGGAGTTTTAAATAAATATAAGTATTCAAAGTAGGAAAGGTCACTAGTGCCTTCCCCCCTCCCCCTCAAGATTATTCACTTAAAGTTTGAATATCTCAAATTGCAGAAATAAAGAACAAATTAGGCTTTTGGCTCTGACATAAATAATTCGCTATTTTCCATTAAGTTTTCAGAATTGTAAGTATAATGTTACTTGTATAATGTATGTATGTATGTATTTGTTAAAAATTAATGATTATTTGGTCATTAGGTCCTATATATTTCATGTAAGGCCTTTGGCTAACACCCAAGAGCTTATGCAGTTCTCATTCGGGGATAGGTTGGACATGCCTGGTTTCTATAATACTAATCTACTTTTTCTCTCTTTTTGGTATGATAAATACTGAAAGAAGGATAGACGGGTTTGGTCCACACACTTACCAAAAATGTAACCCTTAATGTTCACAATTAAGACTCATCAATGAACAAAATACATGACAGTCATTTTTGGGGCACATCAGGCTCCTTCTTTAGCATAAGAGAATAAAACACTGACTATACTACTTTCTTCTGCCGTAGAAGGGATCTGACATGCCTAGAAAATTTCTGCAATATGTTTTATTAAAATTATTGTAATGCGTTTTATTGCATTTTAATTTTGAACTTTAAGAGCTACATTTTTCTGGTAAACCTTCCCCTTCTATTCACCTTTCAGTATCTATTAGATCCAGTCTTTCGGTACAATTATTATTTTCTTTCTTTTGCTCCAAACCGTCTTTGTTACCATGCTGTAAAAAATAAAGGTGCTTCTCCATTTAAATCTCTTCCATCCTGTCGCCATTCAGAACAAGCTACACTACAGGGAAATATTTTTTGAACCATTAATAGTGCCCACAGGTTTATATATACAGGGTGGCCCACGGAAAAGTAACCCGCCTCCTATATCCAGCAGGCGCCTCACTCTGAATTGGAGGAGGTCAATCCCCTTCCACCCATATTGTGACATGAAGAATGAGCAAGTGAACTGCTTGTCTAAAGCTTTATTGACTTACCCACATGTTACAACAGAAGGTGGAAGAGGATTGATCTCCTCCAATTCAGAATGAGGCGCCTGCTGGATATAGGAGGCGGGTTACTTTTCCGTGGGCCACCCTGTATAACACTTGACTGTTATTCACCTTAGACTTGGCAGTGCTGTTTTGTATCTGTGTAACCCTACAAGTTTCATTTCTTTCTATCACCAACACTACTATGGTGGTGATGGGTTGGAAATGTTTGATAAAACACAAAAACACATACTTGATTTCACCGACTATAGGCATCTTTCTGAGAATTAAAACCATTATGTTATTAAAGGATGAATTAATAGTTTGTTTTTTAAAAGTAATATAACCCACAAGTTGCCACAATTTACTTTGTTACTATGTCTTTTCTCTTTCTTGTTGTCGCTAATCTAATTTGTGTACATGTGCTAACTTTAATTTTATTTTTATTTCAATAAAACAATATAATTTTATTTTTATACATTTACTGTTTGCATGAATACTAATGAAAGATACTTTGTTAATTCTAATATTTGAATTAATTTCATTTTATTTGATCCTGATAAATAGTTTTAATTTAAAGTCATTGTTAGCATTTTAAATATATTCTTATATATTTTGTTATAAATTGCTTACCACAACTAGATGATTGTGAGCAGGTACTCAAAAATTCAAATTAAAATCAAGTTTTATTATTTGTTTGAACACAACGCAAAACAATTTTAAAACTAAAAAAAATATTTGTAGGCTATTTAAAATTTTCAATTTTATTAAAATATTTGGAAGAAGGTATAGGAAAGGTGGATAGAAACATATAAAAGGGGACGAATACAATATGGTTTTTACAATGAAAAGAAGAACACAGTTCACACTTACGTTGCTGCCATTGGACAAAGAGGTAATGGTTGCCTCTTAAAGAAAATCGATCCTCACCACCCAATCCCCCGACCTAGGTTTCATTTACAATTTTCCAATTTCTTCCTTTTGTGTTTTTTGGTTTCGTCTTTTAGGAAGTTGTGTTGTGCGTTTCACACTCCTCTCTGATGAGATCTGATAGAATGAAACCTAGGTCGGGGGATTGGGCGGTGACGATTGATTTTCTTTAAGAGGCAACCATTACTGCATTGTCCAATGGCAGCAATGTAAAGTATGAACTGTGTTCTTCTTTTCATTGTAAAAACCATATTGTATTCGTCCATTTTATAAGTTTATATCCACCTTTCCTATACCTTCTTCCAAATATAATACAATTACCTCATAAAGCGAAAAAGGTTTTCCTTATAGAGATACAATTTTATTAAAAGAATTTTTTTTCAGTTTAATCACTTTTATTCAGTTTTAGAATATTATTTCATAGCAACTATTACCCTAATATTTCCTTTTGTCTTATTAAAAAAAATACATAACTTGTGTCACTATGGTGAATTAAGTTAACAATCCAAATTTTAATTATAATATTTTTTCTGCAAATAATTATCATTATCAAACTCGAGAGGTCGGAAAATCTCATGATTCAAATTCTAGGCTAATGCCCTGTGCAAGTTCCACATTGGGATTTTCACTGGTTTTCTCTCCAAACTAATGCTAGAGATGCTCCTTTTAAATTCCCTCCTCAAAGCCAACTCATATTATGTCACTATCAACCCTTATATTAAATTTTATTAAAAATAAATTGAGTTAGACATTGCTAATTTGGGTTTTATTTTTTGGCATGTCACCATGAGTAAAATATTGATATACTTACATTAATATTATAAACAAGACATTTATACTATAAACATGACTTTCTGTCAATTATAAGATGCTATTGATTTTGAAATCAAATAAAATAATAAATGCATTATTTTTTGCCGTGAAATTGTTAATCAATGTTTTTTTCTTTGTTTCCATAAGTAAGACTGTCAGAAGTGTGGAACTTCAAATAATACGTGAGATTTAACAATGAGAAGGCCCAATGGCTACATGATTTTAAAATAGTAAAAATAATATGTAATGAGATTATAATACTAAGAAACTATTAACATATATTTTAAGCACTTTCGAAACAATTTTGATAGATAGTAAAATTCAAATACCCAAATATTTCAGAACATGTAAAAGGATGTTTTCTAGGAGTGGATGGCATCCCAAATGCTCAGAAAAAAATCAGGAATTTTTCCATTTCCTAAGTTGTCCAGGATTGGCTATTTCCCAGCGCTTGGTGTTCCAGCAGGTAATGCTGACTCATCATGGTCAGCTCTTTTGTAGACATTCTTCTCCTTAGTTCTCTAGCAAGATGGACAGGTGAGATAGGGAGGAGGTGTGGTGGCTAGTGCACTTTCAAGTAAACAATTTGTGAGGGAGGGATAAGGGAGGGGTGAAGTTATTGTGAGAGAGAAGTAGTGTGTGTGTGTGTGTGTGTGAGTGTGTGAGTGTGTGAGTGCGTGAGTGTGTGTGTGTGTGAGTGCGTGAGTGTGTGTGTGTGGGTGTGTATGCGTGTGCACGTGTGTGTAGTGTGTGTGAGTGTGTGTGAGTGTGTGAGTGTGTGTGAGTGTGTGCACATGTGTGAGAGTGTGTGAGTGTGTGTGTGAGTGTGTGTGTGAGTGTGTGTGTGAGTATGTGTGTGAGTATGTGTGTGAGTGTGTGTGTGAGTGTGTGAGTGCGTGAGTGTGTGAGTGTGTGAGTGTGTGTGTACGTGAATGCGTGCATGAGTGTGTGCATGCATGTGCACGTGTGTGTGAGTGTGCATGAGTGCGCGTGCGCATCAGTATAAAATTATTTCTAAAGGATCATTTTTATAATTTCCCGTTTCTGATCTCAATATTTTGACTCATTTCACGTTCGATGCCCATCCATCCTTAATGTTTTCTTCAATCAATTCAAATATAATATAACTTAACCATAATTGACTGGTCCAAGGGAATTTAGAGTATTACAATCTTTTATCCAAACACAAAAATGAGCATGAAAATTTGACTGGTAATAAAATTCATGAGTTAAAAAAAACACTTGTTATTCTCAAATTGTATAGACATTTATCTAATCAATGAATATCAGATATTGTTTGTTCAAAGATATGTCTTTTCTCTTTACTTCTCATAACTAAGTATTTTTTAGTAAAACTTAATTCCAAATTTATAGCAATCTGTAATAATGATTGCAGTTTAACTCCTTAGTTCAGTCAGTGTTGCATGCAGTTATTCAGTTAAATGCTTTGGGTTAGATTCTTGGTATGGTAAAAAAATTTTTTTGTTAAAATTGGATATTTATCTTTCACAGTTTCACAATGGTGAATTGATGGCTGAGGGGCTGAGTACTGTCTTTGTTCTAGAATTGAATTGGTTTAAGTTGTGTTTTGATTCCTAAAGTGCATGTTAAACCCTACTAACAAAACTAATGACCCTTTTTCTACTAACATTGATGGCCTTGGACAGATACTAATGTGTATTGTCCAGTTGTGGATGTTTGTGCAGGTGAAAGAGTCGAGCGCTCCAAAGGAACTGGGGGAAACCAAACTTTCTTCATCTCTGTCACTCCCGCCTTCCCCATCCAGTCGACCGTCCTTCCTGGCGTGAGTATCAATACACTCGTGGAATTCACTTGTGCACAAACACTTTTATGTGTAAACATTTCATTATTAAATAAACAACTTCCCAACCTCATTTGCCCAACTTAACTGCTGTAATCTACGGCTCAAAATAAGAACAAAAGTTCATACAAACAGAGGATGCAAAACTCTTTCTATTCGAGGCACAGCATCAGCAAATTAACTTAATTTACAACACCAGCGTTAAAATTGTTTTAAAGAAGTTATGTCTTTTTCATTAAAAAATATACATATATATATAAATCCTATTATTTGATAGGATTTATCTACATTCACAAATGATTTTATAAATTTCTCAATACAGTATGATGGAAGTATGATGCATAACCTGTATTTACTGGTGATTTTATAAAATACCTAATGTATGTTGACAAAAGGTAATGGCTGGCTCCATCTTGTTTTATGGTTTCTTCTTTTAGAATGTTGCGTTACGTGCTTCACACTCCTCTCTGATAAGTTCCAATAGAATGAAACCTAGGTCAGGAGATGGGTGGTAATAATCAATTTTCTTCAAGAGGCAGTCATTACCTCTTTGTCCAAGGGCAGCAATGTAAAGTGTGAACTGTTTTCTCCTTTTCATTGTAAAAGTCATATTGTATTCGCTCCATTTGTATGTTTTCTATCCACATTTTTTATCTGTACCTTCTCCCCAATATATATTGCAATAATCCACTGTTGTAACCAATTCAAACACTTATTTTACTTCTTTAACAAATGGGCAGTGGTTGATGGAAATAAGTTTCCTGGACTGAGGGAACTTTTAATGGTTGCTAGAATGCTAAGAAGGAAATTGTAACATTGCAGTTGGTAATTTTTTTTCTGGAATCTCAGGAAATAAGGCAAATAGCGATGATCTCTGCCACTGATAAACAAATATGTATAATTCTGAAATGGTTAAATTGCATTTAAACTAATCAAACTAACCACATTTAAAGAGCCAAGAATTTTTTTGGTGGACACATAGTCTAAGGCTTCACTAGTTAGTCTATAGATTAGACTGCCTATGACAGGGAAATTGTGGTTGGAATCCCAGTCGGGTGTGCTGAGGGTGATATTAACTAAATGTTTTTTCACTCTCCACACAAATACAGGTACATTTCCTCTAAATTCAACCTTATTCATTTCTGATACATCATACATCAGCGTAATTGGTTCATGCATCCAAACGAGAGGTAAGATTCGATGAATATATTATATATATATATATATATATATAATAAACCAATTTCATGGGGCAAATAATTGTTTTATTTTGCATATATTGTGTATTTTAAATTTAAAATGGTTACAATTAACTAAAAATATGTTTTCCAGTCATTTCAATGGGCTAAGTATTGGTTTATAAAAACACACCTCTTGAAATATTGATGTTTTATAGTTATAAGATCTAAAGGAAAAATGAAAATTTGTATTTGAGAAAAAGTAGATCTGGTTTGTCTTTAAACTAAACTTCGCTCTCTCTAATACCATACCTATTCCTATAAAATGAAAATATTTGCAGGATTCTTACACTTTCAAGTTTAAAAAGAACTTAATGGAATGTATGAGCAATTTATATAAACCTTTGTTTTCTTAGTGGTGAGTCCCCGCCGACCACAGGTTCTGTATCGGAGCTTCATCGCTTGACCAGTTCTCGATCAGCCCACCTCACCTCTCGCACCAGAAAGATCATGCCAAACACAGTATGTAATATTACTTTAATGCAATGGTATGGTGAGTGGTAGACTTTTAGAAAATACTAGCGATGGGCCCTTGAATCCTCAAGGTTATTCAAGATTCGAAAAAATTTCAAATTTGAAACTCAAAATCTTATAAAAAAAAATTCAATTTTCCAAGGGAAATTTGTTTTAGGGCTTTAATACTGCCTATTCGGGGCTCAGAACCAGTTTTAACTACATGATGAACTTAACAACCAGACCCCAGACCAGTGATCTATCACTTAACTGAATGTATAAATGGAATATAAGAAATGATGTTAACGTTTAGGTACTATTTCTATTTTCTACTATTCTTTTATATTTATATTTCCTTTTGTGTTTATAATTTTTTTTCAAGATTTGGGATTTGATGATAAATTTGAGATTTAGATTCGTAAAATAGTGGTTTCAACCCAACTCTAGAAAATACAAACATTCAAGGCTGTAGTCAGGCCAACATTTCAAGAGTGGGCTTAAGAGGGAATGTTCCTCCCAAATACCTCAGGCAAAGAAAAATTTTGAAAATTTTATTGATCTAGAAGTTATCTGAATTTTATTTTCATGGTACTCAAGGGCAGGGATTTAAGTGCTAAAATTTGGTTAAAATTTATAAACTTATATTGCATCTCCTCCAAATCTAAAAATCTAGATTGATTGAACACTTCTTAAAAAATTGGCGGCAGAGCCGAGAGAGGGGAGATCACTGCCACCTGAAAATAATGTGTCTCCTCAGAATACATTTGCCCCCTATAGATTTTTTTCACACCCCTCTTACGTTTTCGAATTTGATATGATAAAAAAAACTTCAAATAATACCTAAAGACATCGAATATGAATTTTTAAAATCAAGTGAAGCGTGTTTTAAATATCTCTCAGGGACATCATAATTTAAAAAAATATCTTAAATAAGAATATCATAGTTAAAAAAAATCCATGTGAGGACCACTCCAATAGCTTAACCCTTTCCCGGCCCTGTTATATGAGCCCAATTCCCCACCACTATCCCCTTTATTTTTAATAACATGACAATTTGTACATGAGTCTATGCTATAAGCAATAAGTCAGGATTTAATTAACATATTACATTTACATTTTTAGAAACAACTTATTATATTATGGATCACATTGACATTACTAGGAACTACATATTATGGTCCAAACAAATTACTTAATTAATATTTACAATTAGTTTTCAACTCCAACTCCCCTTTCCTGGTGGTGTTCAAGAAAACAATCAATTCTGCAGAGGGGCAAATCATGCAATTACAAATTACAAGGCATTCAATGTCTGAGTTGTGCCAGAATTCAGATGTTTCTGGCAAATCAAATACACCCATATAAACCCAATACTCCTATGTAGGCCATCATTTCTTCCTCAGTAGTTTCATACCACTCTTGATCCACTTTAACTATTTTTTGTTGACTAAACTTGGAATATTTTATTTGTATTTTCGGCATAGTGCTGAAAAATGTTATTACCTAACACTAGTTTAATATAACATAGTTCATTGGAGCGTACAAGTAAGTCATGAAAAGGACCAGTATTGCCCACATATTCATTTGGAACATGAAATTGTAGCCTGTCAGTAAATGTCAACAAAGGTGGTTGAAAATGCCTTGTAATGCAGCACAATCACTACCTACATTTAAATTGTTTTCTAGATCACCATCACTTATATCAAATAATTCAGGATGTTCATTATCGTTATTACACCCAATATCAATATCAATATCGTTATCATCAGAACTATCAGATTCACTGCCAGATACGTCTTTATTGAGCTCCAAAACAATCATATCATCTTGTAAGGAGGACATTCTAAAGCAAAACTAACAGTTAAACTGACAACGCTAAGAAAACAATAACTTTAATATGAGATAGACCTCTATATTCAAAAATAACAACTAAATATAAAATAGCTAGCAAATAGCCCAACTGAGGGCTTAGAGAGAGCCGAAATACAGCGAGCGCTTTGAGCGTTTAGGCCCGGAACAGCAAATTAACGGCGAGCGCTTTCAAGCGCTTGGGCCAGGAAAGAGTTAAAGGCATCCAGTCATCAAACTTTGCTGGGGGAGAGCCCTAGAACTTTTTAGGCCTGGGGGAGAGAAACAAGTTACTAAGAACCCCTTTTTGGTTAACTAACCCCTTCCCCTTACACAAGTAAAGTTCCATCGCCACTGACCCAACCTGGATAATTTTAGAGATTATTTTGTCTCTATCTTATAAAGGCAGAGGTTTAAATGACTTCCAATCATTAATGGTAGCTAAAAGTGATCTTCCAATAAATATCTAAATTTAGTCAATCCGCTCTTCAGACGACCCTGTCTACAGTCAGATTCAGATAGGAAGAAACTTTTTTAACTATTACAAAAGTTACTTATGTGATATGTAGCTGTCACATTTGATATATATGATTAATGGTTAATATCTATAAAACATCTTTAGTAAAATAATAAAATGTTATAAATTTTGACTGCAAAAAAGTAGTATACTGTTTTCAAACTGTAGCTGTCTGTTGCAAACAGTGTGGGGTTAATAGCTGGTCCCCCTTCCCCACCTGAACCTATCCTCAAAATGTTTCAAACTCTGATATGGTTTCGAGAATATTTCATGCATTAGATTTGAGTTCGCTCCGAATTCAAAAAGTACACTTCAGACAGTCCTGATCAATGATATAAAATTTAATAGGGGGGTTACAACACAAATTACATTGGCAATTTATATTTCCCTCCTATGTTTGTTCTCCCACTGACAAACAGCTCCACCCGTGATTGTTTTAAACTCACTAGGTCTCTTTCTGGCTTTTATGATTTTCTGCTCAACTATTTTAGCGTCTTAACATGTTTTTTTTTAAGATCTGGATTCAGATTCAAAATTTGTAAATAAAATTTAGATTCAGATTTAAGTTTTGAATCTGATTGAGTGAATTCAACCCATCTCTAGTCATTATACAATTAACATATATAATTCATATTGTTAATGTGTTATAACTATAAACTACTAACCTGTCTTATTATTGATGTAACACTGATACATGTTATTATAGCTAGGGGTGTGCGAGCACTTGAAGATTCGAGTTCATGTTGAGTTTTACCTTAGTTGCTTAAATTTGACTCAAATATTTTATAAATTCGAAAAATTTGAGCATTTGGGATTTTTTGATTTTTTTTCCTCAAAAACTGCTAGCATAATTCATTTTCTACAATTTTAAGATATTATTTCATAACAAATAGAGTCCTTAAAACATTTCTTTTTTTTTTTATTAAAATTTTTTTACAACTACATTAAGAATTTGATTTTGTGTGACTATAATTTTTTTTTTCTTACAAAAAAAAATCACTCAAAAATCTTTGTATGTACCTAAGTGAAACTCTTACAGAAATTCAACTTGAGATATTTCTAGTACACTCAATATTGCTTTATATTACTCGAACTCAAAGGAAACTTTATGTTTTTGTTAAAATTCTATTCAAACTCAACTCTAAATGAAAAATGCCTGCTCGCTTGCCCCTAATTATAACAATATTATAATTTATTGTAAATTATAATTAAGGGCCTGTCTCACCACAGATTAACCAGGACATTAAAAACATGTTTATGCTTGAACTAGAAGACATATTGAAGTTTGGTTATTTGCATTCTTAATTTGACAAATGCAAAACAGGGATCAGTTTAGTAGTATTTTTTTTATGTATATATGAGAGTCAAAAATTTTATATCATGATTAAAAAAAATCTTGATCTAGTCTCGAAAGTATTAAATTTTTCCTTAAAATAAATTAAAAAGTCAAACTAACTAATCTGCTCTAAGGAATTTCTGACCCAGCCATAGGAGATTTTACTATTTTATAACAATATTTAATAATACTAGGGATGTGCGAGAACAATTTTTTTCATTTCAAGATGAGAATATAAAAAAGTATCGAGACGAGAAAAGTTCCTATGAAAGTAAAAAATTTAAATTATGTTTATTAAAGTAGATATATTGTTTATCGAGTTCCTTTTTGACATATGAGCTGGCACTTGCTTTAGATTGTCTTATATATAGTTCATTCAAACCCTTCAGTTATAACTCATCCACATTTTAAATGCATAAATAGTGATAGGTAGTTACAATGAACACCATTTATAATTTAATTGTGTAGTGTAACAGCTTATATTGTCAAAGTTTGTATATAAAAACAATATTTATAACCAAAACGTTTCTTAATGAAGGATGCTTTTTGGGTTATTATGGTATTATTGGAAACAACAAATTCCTGGTTTGGTTTTTTAATTTCTTAAGGCCATTATTTGCTTTTTTATTTCTTTAATTTTCGAGATTAATTTTTAACTTTAGAGACAAAATCAAGATTATTTTTTTCTTGCATTTTTGAGATATTTTCGAGTCTCACATGTCCTTAAATAATACTGCTGACCCAAAAATAAGCCATACTTTTTCTCAAAAACAGCCTCAAAAACCTTAATGTAGACTATAATTTCATCCTTGGATAATTTGTGACAAATGTCTTACCTTTGAGGACTGCATGTAATTTTATTGATATAACAATAATGCCTACCACTTTTTTTTACAATTTAAATTTTGAGTCAAAATTTCTGACAAATAGCTACTTCTACTTTACACACATGTTTTTTAAAGACTTTTGGTTGCAGCCCCTTTTTTAAGTTTGGAATCTTATTACATCCTATTGCAACTTATTGCATCTCTCGGCCAATGATTAAGACATAGTAGTAATGCAAATTTTAAAATTTCATTAATATGATATTCGTAAGCTTTGAGCTTTAGAGAAGGTTGAAGCAAATAGGGTGTATTTGTTTACTTTCAAAATGGACTAATTTTCAGACATAATTTTTTTTTATCAAAGAGATCAACAGTCTATATCTGGAGGCCAAGGGGGGTATTTTCGATCAATACCTTAAATATTAGGTATAAATGTCAGTAAATATTTTTTCCAAAAAGAAGTAGAGATTGATGAGCTATAACCTTTGTTTGCCAAAAACAGTTAAAATGTTTTAAAGAATTGCTGCATAATTCAGAAAAAAAGTCATAAATAAAACAAATTTGATATTGATCTTTGTAATTATAGACTGTTACACTGCAAAATTAAATTATAAATGATAAACATTGCAAATATACTTTAACAATTCCATTCAAAATGTATAAGAGTCATTTCTTCAGTGTTTTGAACAAACTATGAGACAATCCAAAGCAATAGTGCTATTCTAGATGTAAAAAAAACAACACTTTTAAACAAAACCCTGATTTTTACAGGAAGCTCACTCTCGACCACCAACAATGATTTTAAAAAACTCCTTGGCATAAGCCCGCAACTGAGCTACACAGAGCAAGTAGCTGCTGCTTTTAGTGATGATAGCTACATTATTTATGGATAGAGGGTGTCATGTGGTCATCATAATGAGCCATTCGGCTGTTAATCTCAGTTTTCTAAACTGGAGCTGCTACTGATTTATTCAAGTATCTCCTCATTTATCCTCACAAGACTGAGTTGACCGCGTTCTAGACCCACTGCCTCGCTGAAAAATTCTAAAAGTGTAGAGGATCGAACCTGGTACCTCTGGATCTGTAGTCAGGAAGTCTGACCACTAGACCACAGAGGCAGTCAACATTGATTTAAAGTCACTAAAATTCGGTTATGTAGAAATATGTCTTATTTGGTTTATTAGTCATAAAGCTCATCTAAAAATTTATCAAAAGATTACAATACTACTTCCTTAAGGATTACTCTACACATGATTAAATAAAAGGTGTCTAACCTTAAGGGGTAGTGAAATGTAGTGCTTAAAAAAAACTAAGCATGTAAATACAATTGAAATTTTTGCCATTGCAGCAACATGAGTTTTCAGTTTTCATATAATGAGTTTCCTATGAAAATCAGATTTTAAATACTTAATGTACTTGAATGAACACAATTTACTTTTTTGTAATTTCAAAGGAAGTTGTCTTGTTCTCGCATCCTGATTTTTTTCATTTATTTTAATCTTGATATAGTCTCAAATTTAAAACGTTATTATTTCACATCGCTAGTTTTATTTAATTTGAAATAATCTTTATATATATTATATAGTCTTACATTATTAAATATTTATATATAGTCTTACAATATTAAATATAAAAATAATATTATAAAATGATTTCACGGGCCTCAATTCCACCATTTTCTACAGAAAACTGCACTATGGTGCAACGCCTGGTCAAACTGTATCCTAAACTAGGTGTTATCTGGGGGTTGAAACAGGTTCTTAAAAAAAGCCTTCTTTTCACTTTTGATCTACATAATCATATAGCTTGATAATATAAATATTTGTGATCAATTACATTATAGAAATATCATTTCATTCAAATAACTTTAATTTTTCTTCCAACTAAAGTCTTAGCTTTCAGATTTCAGAAGAAGCCGATGATACTTGTGGTGTAAAACAACCGCTGGTGACAACCCAGTTTGTTGAGTGGAGTTGTAAATATTTTGCACAACCTGTAATGAAGTTCCTTGAAGATAATGATATAGAGAGCAGCCTATATTACGAGAGAGAATGGAGGTGATTTATTGTGATTACCTCATTTCAATAATCTTAAGCTATTGAGGTTACACAAGACAGCCTTTTCTTTTGAGGTTATATGATTGCTACTGTATTTGTTTGTGAGCTGAGTTTAATATTGTTTCTAATATGATTTTTAATAATCAGTGATGATGGAGAAGGGTAAACCCATATTTCACCAATGATAAATTTTTCTGCCATGCCGGGAATCGAATCCAGGACCCTTAGCTCAAAAGGCAGACACACTACCGACTGAGCTAAGGTGTCGGATTAAAATAAATACTTGTATATTTAAAACAAAATAAATTATATTTGAAGTGACAGAAAAATTAATATTTTTTGCAAACAAAAGAATATACGTTTTAAAATATATCAAAAATGTGTTTGTAAGTAGTTAAATTAAATTGTACAATGCAGACTTTCTGGTTCCTTTACCTAAAATAGTGACATGTACTTAATACTCATATGATATATGAAACAAAATAATATATATTGTTGCAGAAACATAATGGAAGAACAATAGTATTACATTCCACCAAAGATCATTAGTAAGATCATACACACTGTTACAGAAACATCTTGGAGAGTGATGTAATATCACTGTTCACCAAAGTGCACAACAATCAACTACACATTTCCCATACCCCCATTATAAAAGGGTATTTGCTGAAACTATCATTTTCATAAAAATACATAAAATAAAGTGTTCTATTTTTGATAGTCCTAACACTTTGCAGGGATATGATCAAATTAGGAGATATTCGTATAATATGTAAAGTACCCTAAGTCATTTTACCATAAAAATAGGATGCATTTGTTTGTTTATAATGTTAAAAAAATAACTAGATATGAATTTTAAACTAAATCTTTAGAGCCAATTTCAAGAAAATTGATTATATTATCTTGTCTCCCCAAAGTAACCTACCCTTAATTTTAGGATTGGAAATATAATACCAATAAAACTTCTTGGGAACATTATTAAAACACTAGATACCAAGGGGTGTCAAGCCAAGATAACATTTAAGGGGTGTCAATCCTAAATACCATTTAAAAGGTTTTTAAACCTAAAAAACATTTAAGGGGGGTCAAGCCTAGAGAACATATAATGGGTGTGTCAAGCTTAGAGAACATTTAAAGGGGTCAAGAACTAATTTTATCATTCATTACTGTTGTGTTATTTTAGTAAATTTATTGTTGTATAATATGAAAGTGGGAGAGGTATGAGTGAGACTAGTAATAACATTCAGTATACAGCCAGTCCTGTTATGAATGGAGTGAAGGTGTGCTTGTAGGGTCAGTTGATGGCTTGGCAGACTGATGTGCAATAGTACCATCTGAATCAATGAGAAAAGCAACAGGAAACTACCGAACTCCTATTTATATAGTAAGCCTTTTCAGTGCTGCCTAGATTTTCAGCTGACAGTGGAATTGTTTAGGATCCAACCAAACTTTGTGTTGAGTACTAATCATCACACAAACAAAAGTAGGCCTTGCATATTAGAAAATGAGAACTACACTTTGAAATAATAGAAACGATGAAAGAATCAAAATATTGTCTTGTTTATTAATCACCCCATTATTTTACCCTTTCTAATAATAATAATAATGTTTTAATTCAAAGAGATATAATTTCTTCACTGACCAGTTAAACATTTTCATTGTAATTTTTAAATTTGAATTTCTTTCAAAAAGTATCATAAAAATAAAAAAAATTAATTATTTAGGTGAAAAACTTCTAAAAAACTGGATAAAAAGTTCCTCTGAATTTCCTGAAATTTTGTTTTAAATTCAGTCTTCTTTTATTAATACCAGCTCAAATAACAATGTTTTGAAGATAATTATTTGCATTTTGCATACTTAAAAAAAAACCACATTTTCAATAGGAATTTATTAATTTAAATTATACATCAAAAATGTAGGGAAAATCTACTATTCGATTTGTACTATTCGGTATTTGTTCAAAATTTTGCTATTTGATTCAAAATTATTCAATTCAATAAATAATCCTTTTCGCACACCCCTAATCAAAATCTCATGTATTTTTTATAGACAATCACACTACTTTCTCTCTTAGAGGAGTTGTGAGAAAGTAAAAATTAATCCATAATAAACTATAGAATTAGTTTTTATATACTATGATAGTAGCTGAGAAATTAATTTTGATTCAGTTCAATATTCCTTAAAATACAGTTAAAATAAACAGGTTTGGGTGGGAAGGTTTAGCAGTGTTATTTTATTAAAACAACCTCATCAATTCCCTGCCCATCCCGAGGGCAGCTGTTCACTTGGTGCTGGCCTCCTCACAGAGAGAAAAGAGCACTTATGATGGTCTTGATGTACATAGAAAACTTTTGAACTAACATATACTAATACTAAATAAAGCCTTACACTAAGGGCCGATCCTATAGACATCCCCTGACAGTCAACAGTATACACCTTTCTTCAAATCACCAAACAGCATCCTATAAATGCTTTCTAGATAAGGTTGGGGTGTATGTTGGTATGTTGTAACGATGGTACAGCTTTGCTACAAATGAATCGGCCTGCCAGCTTTCATTCATGGCGGAATATTTCTCTGTGTTGTGTGAAGCTGACGAAATAGTTTAGAACTATTAATGAAATATAATAGGAATAATCAACTCATCATACAAAGATATATCCAGTATTATATTAATATATGCAGGGATAAAAAATTTAAGCTAAATACCATTAACTGTGTGCAAAGTGATGTATACTTTTGTTCAGTACCTACAAATACTGAATAATAATTGTTCAAGTTATCACTTGCCATCATAGCTCAGTCAGTAGCATAGGATCCTAGTAATATGGAGATAACAGGCTCAAACCTATTAATATCCAACTTTTCTCTTTTAAATTATTGAAAACATTAACTTTAAACTCACTCTTGGAGTGCAATCTTTATTGGTGGACTTGCTCTTTAATAAACCCAGCTCTGAGGCCCACTGATTTAAACACAGTCATTGTACCTTAAATCATGGCTTATTGTTTATACAGAGTGATTAACAACTAACGTTTCCTTAATGTGGTCTAACCTTGCCTGAAAGTGAGCGGTCCTTTGAATGCTATGGTGCCTCGCGAGTCTCCACCCTTCTTGCACTGGTCGCAGCCAGTCCACAAACTATGACCAAGCTGCACCTGACAACTGTGCTGTAATCATACAAACCGAAAGGGTGGTGGCAGGAGAGGGGATGAACAGTGATTGTGATGGTGCCGTTACATACTCCCCTCTCACTCCCAAATAAAACAAAGAAGTTATATTCAGCCACACAATTATATACATTAGATAGACAAAAACAACTTAACACTATGACCTGTTGGAATGACACATAGAATTCCTCTTTCATACATTATATCAGGTGCTAGCAGGAGCAAGAGAAATGGATGCGAAGCACCGAGTGCCAATCTTCCTGGACTCTTAAAGCAGAACATTTAAAGGAGCTAAATGGATTAACAGAGACAAAAAAAAAAAAAAAAAAAAGTGAGAAAAAATTATTAAAAAACCCAATAACCAACAACAGGGAAACTACGAACTAACATCACTATTGTGGCACAGCTATGACCTGCTCAGGTCATGTTTTAAGCTGTGTCATATAAGCCCTACACACTAGGAGTCCACTCACAGGATCCACTAATTGGACTGTGACGTCACTCAGGAATCTGTTTATGGTCACCGAGGCGAAACACCTCTACCCAATTTACCCGCAATGCCACATACCTTATTGCTAATTTGACGGATTTGCTGTAATACCTGGTCACCTATTTTAAAGGGTACATTATGTCTACCCACATTGAACTTTCTGGCTACTTTCTTACGTGATTGCTTCAGCTGTTTGAAATTGTCACTCCACTTGTTTAACACCTGCCTGGTGGAGGGTTGCGTCTGTTCTGGAGGGAGTTGACATTTTACATTAATAGGGAACTGTAGCTCACATCCCATCATCAGGGTTGGCTGAGGTAGCATTGTGGCTAGACTGAGGGGTGTTAATGAACGCTACCTTGTTATCCCTCGCTGTGGCTTTGGGGGTAACTGGTTGATGTTGCGACGACGGTGACATTGTGTTCAGACACGTGTGGGTAGGGGTAGGATAAAGGTTGGCGAGAGTGTTCTAGCAACGTTAGTTGCGGTGGAACAGAAGGATGTCTCGGAAACGTGAGTCGCGGTGGAACATGAGGAAGCCCCGAAGGTGCTGGTCCTGGCAGCATAAGTTGTGGTGGGAGGTAGGGTGATTGTCCCGGCAACATGAGTCGCGGTGGAACAGAAGGATGTCTCGGCAACGTGAGTCGTGGTGGAAAATGAGGAAGTCCCGGCAACGTGAATCGCGGTGAGTGGAAGGGGGATGGTGGGGAGAAAGAGGGTTAAAACAATATTGCTCCTTCATAACATAAGACAATTTAATAGCTCTTTCAAACAGGTGGGACACCCAGGTTGGGTACCCACTATCCGACTGGTCTCTGACCTAGGAACCACCATGTTAAATACCCTTCACTGCTGCCCGGCCTTGTCCATTGGGAGAAAAGGGAAGTTTCCATTGGTGCGTACAAACGTAAGCGATAGTGGCCGCCAAGCGAGCCAATAGATAGAGGAGTTCTCTTAGGTGCTGAGTACAGTGGAGCGGTCCAAGCAGTAGAGAAGGTGGGTTGCGTGGCCTGTGTAAGTGCAGAGGAAAGATACAAGGGCCGACTGAACAGTGAGGCACAACAACCTGAAGCCAGGACAATTCAGTATCCCACTGGCGATGGAACGTGTGATGGAACACACTTCAAGCCTATCCATCTTAACCACCAGTTTCTCCTTGAAATTGATGCGGATTATGCTTACATTAGCAGTTTCACACCATTTTTACAAGTTTCTCGTTGTTTAATGGCTTATGTGGATTCAAGTTCACTGAAAATTTTTTGTAGTATTAAATTATGGGCCAAATTAGAATTGATTAAAGATAGCGTATCCAGCTGCCTCACCTTTTCTCCAACCCCAGATGAATTTTGAATGCGTCCTCAAATTTTCTGGGATTCATGGCCTAACCATTGCAGGGTTGAGGCTTTTATCTTGTCTTTATATTATTTTGCATCATAATTTCAGAAATGTACTTTACTTTATTTTGGCAACAATAAAAATGTGACCTGTTATTTAAGTAAACACGATCTTAACTTTAAAGTGCAAAATAAATTGCATTAAACTTAGAAATAAGAATTTTTCACTAATCATGCAATTTTTTTGGCTTAGGCCAAAGGGGAAATAAGAAAAATGAATCTTTGCTTCGTCTTTGGCCAAAAAAAAAATTACCTTTGGTCGCACACTAATTTTTGCATCCAATCCTTCCTGGCTTTCCGTACCACTTGTTTCACTCCACTCTTTTCTTCTGCTCCCTATATTCTTTCTCTGGTTCTTCATTCCTATTAAAACTCCTTCTGAATGCTTTATTCTTCTCCTATACTGCTTACTTCATTCTGCCGTTCCACTAGGGTTTCTCCTTCCACCTCCTTTCATTAGTTGTCCTCCCACATACCTCCTTTACAGCTCCCACCAAACTGTTCTTAAACCTTCCCCATTCAACCTCTACACTTTGTATCTCATACTTGGGTATTAAGCTTCTCGCCTTTCTTAGATACAGTACTCTTTCCTCTTCATTTATTAGCCTCCACACCCTTATTCTTCTTTCTTGTCTTACTACCTTTCTCCTACATTTACATCCCTTTAACCCGCCTCGGTGGTGTAGTTGGCTAATGCGCTAGTTTTTTGTCGATCTTGACTGCCAAAGACGGGGAGATTTTGGTTCGAATTTTGGTAAGGGGAACTGGGGGTGGTTTTTCCTAAAGCTTTTCCCACTTTCCCTCCACACAAATGCTATTTCACTTCTTCTAAATTCAACCTTCCCTATTCCTAATCCATTAACGTAATTAGTACTTCAGCATATCATCTGAAAGGGTAGTAAGCTAAATAATAATAAAACAAATTCATCCCTTTATATCTGCCACCGGTATTACTTGAATGTTTATGGCCTGCCTTTTCATTTCTTCATCCATGAGAAAATAGTCTATCACTCCCATCCAAACTGTATATAGTGATCTTATGACTTTCTCTTTCCTTCACCTACCAGCTGTTTGCTACTTTTATTTTATTTCTTGCACATAACCCTAACAGCCTTCTATCCTCCTCATTTCTCTCTCCACATCTTTCTTTACCCAACACCTCCTTAAACCCTCCTCTCTCTTTCCCTACTTTTGCATTAAGATCCCCCATTGCTACCTGACATTAGTTTCCCATTTTCTAGATTTTCCTCAAACTTGTGCTTTTATTCTGCTGGGTACCTCACTTGTGGTGCATAGACTTATATCACTTCCACCTTTTTTCCTCTGTCAGTTATTGGCATCTTTATTATCCTCTCTGAACTTCATAGAGTATTGATTTAATGTGAAATAAAGATAATATGTTTGTTATACGATTTAAATAGCACCTACCTTATCTTTTCATACATATCCTATTTAGGTTAACTTAGATAAAAAAATAAAATAAGATTATAAAAAACAATTTATTTCAAAAATATACATTATGTTTCAATTACCATATACTAAAGCGTGGAAAATATATTTTATTTAATCACTCACATGAGCACTTTTGGGTAGGAATATCATATGATACACAATTAGGAAATCAATGCAAATAATATAAAGTGTAACATTGACTCCTGCAACATAAAGAAATTAAAGGAACACGACCTACAAGAGTACCACGTGATCCTCTGTAAGAACTAATGAAGTGAGGTAATCTCTTTTGCACGAGTAAATGTCAAACTTTATATTAAATTGGAATTTATTCTTTAATTGTTTACCATTCAATATTTCTACCCATTCCATTTGTGTGTAATAATAAAATAAAATATTTTCTTCCTTTAAACATACGATGATTAAAATATAAGCCATATTTTGAAAAACTTGGTGTTCATATTAATCATTCTTTCATCATGTTTTCATTCAACCACTGGCTGGGTCTGTTTGGAACAAAAGCCTCTCCAACGTATCCTTTCTCCCCACCACCTCTCCTCCACAATGACTCGGTATTCTCCTCTCCACACGGTGCCATACTACCTTATTCGGGACTTTTATATCTTCCTTAACTTCTTTTCTCACCTTCTCATTTCTCTTCTTATCCATTCTTGTCACTCCTATATTTTTTATTAACTTCTTATTAGATAGAAAAAACCCTATAAATCCACTCTGTTTTGATTCCAGGTATCAACGTAATTTTGCCTTGCGCCAAGAAGCAAAGGAAGAACAGAGTAGAATATCAACAGGTAAACTTGAGCACCAAGTGTTCAACACAAGAAGTCCTCAACCTCCATCAGTGATTCGCTTCCATCCGTACGAGACACACATTGTTGTGGCTGGCAGGGACTCTTTTGGGTTAGTTCATGTTATTTACATTCCTCTACTAAAATACTAATCATAATTTATTAGGTATCAATAAAATAATTAGCTTTAAAATACCCTCATCGTTGGTAGTATTGTCTAAGTCATCACTCTTGCAATAGACAAGAGTGCCGTTTCAGGGACTTGAATCCTGGTCTCGTGTACTGAGGGTTGTTTTTCGTAAATATTTTAACACTCTCTAGCCATATGAATGTGAGTACATTTACTAAGTTCTACCTTTCTTTTCCCTACCCCATTAGTGTAAATATGCGTAAAGCCAGAATGGGTAATAAGACTCTACATAAATTATTATTTTTTAAACTACAAGATGCTGTGTGTTAGTAGCTTTCTTTTAACTTGTAAGCAAGAAATAGGGTTGATATGCACCTGGATGACAATGTAATACATGGAAAAGTCAAGGAATTTCATGTGTCAGGAAAAAGTTAAGAGAGCTTTAAAAAAGCTACTGGAATCCTTAGATATTTTTACACTAATGTTTTACAATATGAATCAGGAGATCATAGTCAGTTGTAAACTATTAGTTTTATCTCCAATTCATGTGATTTTATGAAGAGAACCGACATATTTTTTTTTTAATAATTCTTGTGCAAAAATGTAGTACAAATAAAGTAAAGTAGTGAAAAAACCAGAACTATATGCTTTTTTATTTCAAATACTAAGAAAATACATATTTTTGTGTGGGAAACTATGGGAAAAGTCAAAAGAGTTTCAAAACTTATAAAGTGAACCTTGGTGGATAAACCAATTTTATTTTATATTAGGACTAGAGTATTACAGTTTGATTTGTGACACAGAATCTGGGACTGGCTGTCGGGCGCGAAGTTGAACTACTGCAACAACCGGGCATCCAGGAACTCTCGAATCACTTCTCTTGACTTTATCAACAACCACGATGTATCACTGCTGCTAGTGGGCTCGGATGATGGCACGATACGAGTGTGGAGCAATTATGTCTCAAAACAAAGTCAAGAGCCGGTGCTAGTGACTGCATGGCAGGCACTCTCTGATGTGCAACCCGTCACCAAATCACCCACAGGTGCATTTACTAGTACATTTAGAGATATAGTGGACTGAAATACACCTTTACTAACTGTTCTTCTCTCTCACCTTTTGTCTTTCAACCTTAAATATCCCCCTCTTAAACACCTATCTTTCTAGTCCCCTATAAACCTTGTCCCTTCTTAACCATCCACTCTCCTCATCTCTTTACCATCCATCCTCCTCATCCTCTCTTAACCATACCTCCTCCTCGTCTCTTCTTAACCATCCATCTTCCTTGTCCCCTATTAACAATTGTCATCTTCTGCTCTAGAGTTCATATGAAAGTGAGTGCAAGCTAAGGCCAGTATTTTTGCAGTTTTTATAACAAAATTTTAACCCACCTCGGTGGCGTAGTTGGTTAACGCGCTAGTCGTGTTGAGCCCGACTGCCGAGGACGGGGAGATCGAGGTTCGAATCTCGGTCGGGTGAACTGGGGATGGTTTTTCCTAAATGGTTTTCCACTCTCCCTCCACGCAAATGCGGGTTCACTTCCTTTATTCAACCTTCCCCATTCCTAATCCATTAGCGTAATTAGTACTTAAGCGTATAACCCGAATGGGTCGTAAGATGCGGTGCTAAATTAATTAATTATAACAAAATTTTGTTTATCCAAAAATAAATAAAATATGTCTACAGTTGTTACATTTAGAAAATTTCTCTACATATACATCTTTTCATTTTTTGAGGTACTTTGGTTATACAGAAGAAGGGACAGAAAATAGGGATAGAGATACACAAAAGGGAAAAAACACAATATATGAATTTACAAAGAAACAAACAGGACACCTAACAGTAACAGACTACACCAATGCCACTGGAAAAGAGGTAATGGCTTTTTCTCTAAGAAAATTGGTCGCTATCACCCAATCCCTTGACCTAGGTTTCATTCTATCGAAACGCATAAGGAGGGAGTGTGAAATGCACAACACAACTTCCTTAAAGAGTAAAAAAATCAAACAAGAATAATAAAAAGAAACTGATAAAAGAATGATAGGACACTTGGTTATGAACGTGTAAAAAGAATGGGCCTTTTTGTATTTGATTACTGTATGTAGAAAATTAAACTTGATGTAAGCGATACCGACCTTAACTAACAACTCTATTCCATCCCACCCTAACCATTGATAATCATCTTTATAATTTAAATAAATCCAATAAGTGTGTATCCCTACAATTACAAGTTAAAACTAGCAGCTTGATGAAACTATCTGGGAAGTGAAGTTGACTGTTTGTTGAAACTAGCTGTGAATTGAAGTTGACTGTTTGTTGAAACTAGCTGTGAAGTGAAGTTGACTGTTTGTTGAAACTAGCTGTGAAGTGAAGTTGACTGTTTGTTGAAACTAGCTGTGAATTGAAGTTGACTGTTTGTTGAAACTAGCTGTGAATTGAAGTTGACTGTTTATTGAAACTAGCTGTGAATTGAAGTTGACTGTTTATTGAAACTAGCTGTGAATTGAAGTTGACTGTTTGTTGAAACTAGATGTGAGTTGAAACTATCTGTGAGCTGAAGCTGGCTGTTGGTTGTAGGCTGAAGTGTGCCGCTTGATGAATTTATTCATTATTTTAATGTAGCTACAAACTTTTAGCTGGTGCAGGAATGGTGTCCTCATGGGATCAGCGATCTCAAAGACTTGTCGTGTCAGGAGACGTGAGGGTCATCAGGCTGTGGGATGCTGATACAGAACTCAAGATTCAGGATATTCCTACAGGGGCAGAATGCTGTGTCACCAGCATAGCCACCGACCTATCAGGTCAGTGTGTGAGGACACTATTTCTACCTAAAGTACAGGTACTAGCAAGAGCTGATCATTGGAATATTACTCAAACTAGAGTTTTTTTTAATGAGAAGTTACCTAATGGTTTAGAAACATGAAAACATTGTAAAGAAACCATGAAAGGATAGCTGGCTGAATTAAAAATAATATGTAAGGTCCATTTACCACTGGAGAGGTGGTAAACTGACAGCTAACGAAAGTTACTAGATCTACTTTCATGTATCCATTCACCAAACCATATGATATGCAATACAGTGTGTTGAGTTGTAACTTTTGGAAATCAAAACTTTCAAAACAAATCATTTGTTTTTAATTAGTTTTTTAAAGCATTCTTAATTTTTTTTCTATCTTACTATTTGTTCAAATCATATTCATATGTGATAATTATTCTAATGGAATAGGGATGAGAAAGGAAGCATTTATGCGGTAATATACCCGCATTTGCATGAAAAGAAAATGAGAAACCATTTTAGGAAGAACCACCCTCAATAGACCTGATCGGAATTTGAACCTTAATCTCGCCATTTTTTTTTACATTATTGAAATAATATCATACAAACTTATAAAATAACCGTTCGGCTGTGTCTTTTTTATGAAAATAGGGTTAATAAGTAGTTGACTTAAAAAGTTTTACAAACTGGAGCTTCTAAAAGGCTTCCTTCTCTTCATAAATTAAGATGGTGAACCAACTGAAACAAGGGTGGTTGATGATGTAATACAAACTGTGTTTGGATGTGATAAAGCGCATGTGTTTACAAAATAAATAATAAGTTATTAAAAAAATATTTATTTTGGTGGCCAGTAGTGGTGTGCGAAGCTTCAAAAAGTCGAAGTCTGGGTTGAAGGTCAAATCTCCTTCGACTTCAACCTCGACATCTACAATAACCTTTGAATATTCAAAAAATTTTGAATGAAGGATAAAACTTTGATACATTATCAAACGATTTAAATTTATCCTAGTAAATATTACATATTTCAATATTTGATCATTTTAAAACCTTTACTAAACAAAATCTATCACCAACTAGTAATTTAACTACCATAACGTAAGTATAGATCAAAAGTGGGTAAGTAAATGTTAAAATATATTCACTATCGCCAACGTAATTTTGTAAAAAATAAAAATACAATGAAATAACACCAAGGTCACTGGTATGAAGCAGAGAAATTGCTTTAGTTGTGCTATCATCCCAGCTCACGTCTAATGTTTAGTCCTTAATATTCAATCTCTTTGGAATTATCTGTGACAAATTTACAAGTGCATTTTGTCACAGAAGATTTAATAGCTTCTTCATGTTTTCTTTATTATTCAAAATGGCTGATACGGAAAGTGGGAAACGAAAACAGAATTTAGTTTATAGTTATTATCATAGAAATGCAAATAAAAAGACATGCATAAGTGTAAAATTTGCAAAATAATTTTATCAACTTCACGATGTAAGTAAATACTAAAACTTTATTGATAATTTACTAAACTTATCAGTAAGCCTGTGTGCATTCATTATTAATATAGGCCTTCGACTTCGACTTTTCTTCGCAAGTTTCAAGCTGCTTCGCTTCGCATTTAAAAAATGGCCTTTGCACACCCCTAGTGGCCAGTTATAATAAGATACAAGTTTGAATATAAGCTCTTTTAGTTTTTATAAGGAAGACCTCTTTTTGCTCTATGAAGTAAGCGTATTATTTTTGGAAAAAGCAAAAAAAATATATAATATATATATATTGTTTATATATATATATATATATGTGTGTGTGTGTGTGTCCATTTTCTGTGTTAGTCCTTTTATGATATTCTTGCTACATTTTCCTATCTAACTGTCCTTTTGTTCTTTACAATTTTCTTTTTTTCCCTTTTGAGTTTAATACATACCTAATCACTCCTATGGGATAGGCAAGAAACTGTGAATATAGCTAAAAAAAAACTCCATAACTAATCCATCCTCACTAACCTTTTCCACACTTCCCTATTCATGCATACTCCCTTCGCTTCAACAACATCCATACATCGAGTTATGCATGTTCTTTCATTCTTAAAACTCTTATTTAATGTTTCTCTCTTGCACACATTCGTCTACAACATTTAGCCACGTTTTACATGGAATCCCACTTCCTTTTGATCCATACACTCTATTGTCATATATTTGCTTCGTCACTTGATCCACACTCATCTTTCATCATGACCAAACCAACGTAACACGCTTCTTTCATATTGAACTATTGGATTCCCTTTCAAACCACATTCCTTTAGTACCCAATCATTACTGACTCTGTCCATACGAGTTTATTAAGATACATTTCTAAGATATCTCATTCCAACCACATTCACCTTGCTCTTGTGTTTCTCCTGACAAACCCATGCTTCACATCCATACAACAATGTTGGTTTTAACACACTTTTATATTTTTACATCTTTGCCTCTTTTGGACTACTTCATTCTTTGTAATAGTCCACATAACATCCAAATACTATCCGAGATGCATTCACCCACCTGTCAATTTCCTCCATTTATTCTTACATTTTTACAAAACATTCATCACATATACACAACATCATCCACTTGTTCTAACAGTTTTTCCATTTATATTAAGCTGACAATCATTTCCTATCAGTCCCTATCAAAAACTATCAACTTAGTTTTGGGGACTTTTGTGTTTAATGGTTTATCTTTTAGAAATTTGCATTGCATTTTTCACACTTCTCCCTGATGAGTTCTGATAGAATGAAACCTAGGCCGGGGATTGTGCAGTAATGATTGATTTTCGATGAGTAATTTTCCAGAGATCTTCAGGATGAGTTGAAGGCCTATTTTAATAGGGAAAAAATTTCTTTTAAAATACTTATCTTGCTTGACAACGTTGCTAGTCATCCTCCTGCTGTTGCGGAGTTAAATGAAAATATGAAAGTTTTATTTCTTCCTCCTAACACCACATCTATAGTTCAGCCCATGGGGTGAGGAGTGATCGCTTCTTTTAAGAGTTATGCTTATCACACAATGTGATCCAGACGATAAACTCAACATTAAGAAGTTTTGGCACCAGTTTAACATTAAGATTGTGACCGATATTATTCGCGAAGTCTGGAATGAAATAACTTCTCGATGCATGAACAGTGTATGGAAGAATCTATGGCCTAAAGCTTTAGCAGGCATTCTAGACGTTGCAGTGGAGAATGAGCTTAGTAGCAAGAGGAGAGAGATTGTAGACATGGCACAACAGATTGGATTCACAGACATTGATGAAGAAAACGTAGATGAGCTCCTAAACTCTCATGAAGAGGATCTGACAAACGAAGATCTAATGGCTATCGAAAAGAAAAATATAAGAAAGGAATCAGTATTATGTCCAGAAAAAATAGAGCCTCTGAGAACCCTCACAACTAAAGTTATGTTCAAGGCCCACAAAATGATCGACTCCGCAATTAAAATTGTTGATGAACACGACCCTGACTTATTGAGAAGTTATACAGTGATGAGGGAAGTAGAGAATGTGCTAAAATGTTACAAAGACTTTTACAGTCAAAAATTAAAGATGGCGACTCAATCCTTTATTAAAGCGTGCCTTACTAAACAACACGGCATTTAAACTGATGGCCGCACACCTGCTGACTCATCGTCTTCAACTACATATTCCACATCTTCTGGGAATTCCATTCCTCCATTTTTAGCTCCAAGGGGAAGACAACTGCCTACATTTTTGCCAGAATCTTCCAACAGTGATTATTAGGATGCTTGATATGATAATAAATGACAAAAACATCACAATTCTTTATTTCTTTTCATTAGGTTTACTTTAGTTGTTTCTTTAAGTTTTTTCAATATAAATTACTTGATTTTTATTAAATAATATCTGTGCCTTATAAACACAGCCAAATTAATTATTAACATTTTTATAACTAAGAACTAGCTGCAAATTATTGAGTAAATTGGAACATAATCCTTATTCTTATATGTTAAGAGATTCCCTTTTTACAGGTATATCCAGGGTCTTTCTTCATTGTATTGCTCCACAGAAGGGAGATTTTCTGGCTACCTCGGCTAGCACATTTATATTAATCATTGAATGAAATAAAACTAATCAAGTAGATTAGCTTAAGATGCCTTAGCATACTATTTATTCTTATTTGCATATTAATGTTGATGAACATTTTTACATTGTTCATATTTTATCATGCTAAATACATATGTGTGTCTTTACATTATTAACGTTATAAGCTTGTTTTAGACACACATGTTTTTCACTTGCTACCTAATACAAGTGTTACATTGTTAATAATAATGGTTTAAATTAGGAGGGATAGCCAGCACACTTACCTTGGTGATACTGGAGTAGAAATTGTTTAGATAGAACACTATAAAACACACAAACACATTTTTAAGGACAAGCTTTCACTGTCACAGACAGCTTCATTAGGTCAAAAGAGTAGACTGATGCTTGGTTGAACTGCAAGGTTGACTGTCCACAGCTGACTGTTTTTCAGTTATGATATCACTGTATAGATGGTAGCACTATGAGTAACTAGATAGATAGAAAAACTAAAAAATTGTTTTATATACTGTATTATTATTGTTGTGACATTGAATGTAATAATAAGTGTGCTGGTGGGAAGGAGAGGAATTATCTGAGGTTGAGGTTAGGGGCTTGTCTGGATTTGATGATATATTGATGGGCCAGTACCCATATCCTTAGTTGTGAAGGGTTGCATATTTCTTTGTTCAGGGATTTAACCACCTTGGTTGTGTAACAGTGATTCAAGTCCAGATTATGGGTTTCGGCATGTGCTGCTACAGGCTTGTCTTTATTTTTCATTTTTGTGTCATGTCGATGACCATTCATTCTCCTTCTTAGTGTTTTCTGTTGTGAGAGCAATGTATTGTGCTTGGCACTGGTTGCATTCCAGTTGGTAGATGAGGTTTTCAGAATCACAGTTATGGTGGCCTTTTATAGGATAATTTATTTTAGTTATGTTGCTGGAGAATAAATTTGTTGGTTTATGTATGGCGCAGGTTTTGCAGGGGGTGTGGTTGCAGGGAAATGAACCTGATATTTGTTTGGGTTCGGGTTGAATAGTGGGGTCCGGCAGTTTGGGTTTTACAAGTAAGTTGCGTAGATTGGCTGGTTGTTTATAGGTTACTTTTGGGGGCTCCTTGAAGATGTGTTGTGTAGTGGTGGAGGATTGCAGTATGGGGAAACCCGTTTTCAAGAGATTGTTTAGTTTGTGGAGTCCAGGGTGGTATGTAGTGACCAGAGGGATGGTGTTGTTTGTTGCAGTTGATGTTGTGGGGCCGCTATTTTGAGCTCTCTCTATTTGACTACACACCAGTGATTTGGGGTAGCCTCTGTTCATAAAAGCATGTTGCAGTTTTTTATTGTATTGTAAAAGGTATCAAATATTTCTTTTCTCAACACCCCTACACTGCAGATGATTCCAAATCCATAAACCCCGCCATCAAAAAGTTTGAGCCACCATCTAGCTGGGACCCGCCACCACTACCACAAGACCATCCGGTAGAACAATACATAAACTTTGTTATACAGAATGTCTCAACCCCAGATTTTCAAAACCAACTTGCGAGAAATAGCAATCTGACAAACCAAGAACGTCAAGCCCTCCGATCACTGCGTAACAACAAAGACATCATTATCTTACCTGCAGACAAAGGGTCAACTACCGTCGTTATGAACTGCCAGGACTACATCATTGAAGCTGAGAAGCAACTATCTGACACCCAAACTTACAGCCAGTTAAATCAAGACCCTACCGATAATTATAACAAACAACTACAACAGATTATCCAACAAGAATCGCAACATCAAGATCTCAATGAAAAGACTATACAAAACTTAACCCCCCAGAAACCAGCCACACCACAGTTTTACCTACTTCCGAAGATCCACAAGGGAACATTCCCTCCTCCAGGCCGACCAATTGTATCAGGATGTGGCTCACCCACGGAATGCATATCGGCACTTGTGGACTCACACCTTCAGCCTCTGGTCAAGAATCTACCATCTTACATTAAAGACACAAATCATTTTCTGGAATGACTTCACACACTGGCCACTCCTCTTCCACAGCATGCCATCTTGGTTTCAATTGATGTTACATCACTCTACACCAATATCCCCCACGGACTCTCAGCAATAGAGGAATATCTCAACACACGTCCTTCTGGTACCAGACCCACTACCGCATTCCTGATAAAACTGTCAAATTTCATTTTGGAGAAAAATTACTTCATATTTCGGGACAAAATATACCTGCAAATTAAAGGTACTGCCATGGGAACGCGCATGGCCCCCTCATATGCAAACTTGTATATGGGGAGACTGGAACGTATGTTCCTGGGTAGACAGCCGCTACAGCCCCTTTGTTGGTTCAGATACATCGATGACATCTTTATGATCTGGACCAACACCACTCAGCAACTCGAGTCCTTCCTGGCAGACCTCAACAAATTTTCACCGCTAAGATTTACCTAGAAAATATCCACATCCAGCGTTACTTTTCTGGATGTAGACATCACACTCCACCTGAAAACAACTGTGCACACAAAGGAAACCAACCAGCAACAATACCTCCATTATGACAGCTGCCACCCCATGAGCACAAAGAGATCACTCCCACATAGCCTAGCCATTAGAGCCAAAAGAATTTTCTCTGACCACAATGACCTTTTACAATACAATAAAAAACTGCAACATGCTTTTATGAACAGAGGCTACCCCAAAGCACTGGTGTGTAGTCAAATAGAGAGAGCTCAAAATAGCGGCCCCACAACATCAACTGCAACAAACAACACCATCCCTCTGGTCACTACATACCACCCTGGACTCCACAAACTAAACAATCTCTTGAAAACGGGTTTCCCCATACTGCAATCCTCCACCACTACACAACACATCTTCAAGGAGCCTCCAAAAGTAACCTATAAACAACCAGCCAATCTACGCAACTTACTTGTAAAACCCAAACTGCCGGACCCCACTATTCAACCCGAACCCAAACAAATATCAGGTTCATTTCCCTGCAACCACACCCCCTGCAAAACCTGCGCCATACATAAACCAACAAATTTATTCTCCAGCAACATAACTAAAATAAATTATCCTATAAAAGGCCACCATAACTGTGATTCTGAAAACCTCATCTACCAACTGGAATGCAACCAGTGCCAAGCACAATACATTGCTCTCACAACAGAAACACTAAGAAGGAGAATGAATGGTCATCGACATGACACAAAAATGAAAAATAAAGACAAGCCTGTAGCAGCACATGCCGAAACTCATAATCTGGACTTTAATCACTGTTACACAACCAAGGTGGTTAAATCCCTGAACAAAGAAATATGCAACCCTTCACAACTAAGGATATGGGAACTGGCCCATCAATATATCATCAAAGCCAGACAAGCCCCTAACCTCAACCTCAGATAATTCCTCTCCTTCCCACCAGCACACTTATTATTACATTCAATGTCACAACAATAATAATACAGTATATAAAACAATTTTTTAGTTTTTCTATATATCTAGTTACTCATAGTGCTACCATCTATACAGTGATATCATAACTGAAAAACAGTCAGCTGTGGACAGTCAACCTTGCAGTTCAACCAAGCATCAGTCTACTCTTTTGACCTAATGAAGCTGTCTGTGACAGTGAAAGCTTGTCCTTAAAAATGTGTTTGTGTGTTTTATAGTGTTCTATCTAAACAATTTCTACTCCAGTATCACCAAGGTAAGTGTGCTGGCTATCCCTCCTAATTTAAACCATGATTTAGCCTAGTGCTCTATTCCAATTAACCTTATTGTTAATAATAAGAAAGCTCCATACACACACTGTGTGGCCCACTGACTACCTACATTTCAATTTTATATCATACATGCTTAATATTACAAGATATAAATACAACTGGACCACATCAACCACATGTGGCCTGCATGAATAATACCTTCTGAGTATTTCTTACATTGTTAATGAAATTATGACAGATCTAGACACACACATACACATTTACGTGTGCCCCACTTGCCACCTGTTCTGAGAGTGTCTAACAAGTTCTAGAAATCCCTTGCAGGGGTGGTTTCCCTTCCCCTGACACCTCTGCATTTTCTGATTACCAACCAATCACTAGGCTACAAAATAATCACATCATTATCATCATCTTCATCAACTGTTACCAGCATATGGCCAGGTCAGTTTAGTCAAATGCCACCACCTTATTCTACACTATTCTTCCTTCTTTAATTTCTTCCATTCTTCTTCTCCTCTAACATGAACACTTTCTGTTATCTGCTCCTCTCATTTTTTTCTTGGCCTCCCTTGTATTATGTTTGGAAGAAGGTATAGGAAAGTTAGATGAAAAACATATAAAAGGGACGAACACAATATGGCTTTTACGATGAAAAGAAGAACACAGTTCACACTTTACATTACTGCTATTGGACAAAGAAAATCGATCGTCACCACCCAATCCCCCAACTTAGGTTTCATTCTATCGGAACTCATCAGGGAGGAGTGTGAAATGTGCAACACAACTTCCTAAAAGAGGAAACCGAGAAAATGGAAAATTGTAAAGAATGATAAGACACATAGATAGGAACATGTAAAATGTAGCCTTTTCCCTACGTACTTCATTTCCTACATTTTCTTTGGCATCCTCTCTTTCTCCATTCTCATTACATGCCCAAACCATCTCAGTCTTGCTTCCTCTCCTATCTCATGTACTCCCTGTACTCCTACTCTTTCCTGGATGACTTCATTCCTAATCTTGTTTCTCCTTGTGACATCTAACATGCTCCTCACAAACTTCATTCCCATGGTCTCCACTTTCCTAGTCTCTCTTACATTCAATGTCCATGTTTCTGCTGCATATGTGACAATGGGTACAAAGTACGCCCTGTACAACACTTCCTTACACTTCAAGGGCACTTTTCTTCTTAATAACAGGTCTCTTACAGACCTATAGATTAACTCCCTCTGCTAACCTCTTCTTATTAAATCCTCTCTACTTCTACCTTTCTCCTCAATCATGCTTCCTAGATATTTTACGCTCTTCACTTTTCTCAGCTCTACTCCATCCAAACTTATAGATTTATAAGACCGTACCTTCTTCCTTGTCATTACCATCACTTCATAATTTGAAACGCTAAATTTTATTCCATACTATTTTACTTCCTCATTCCATTCTTGTAGTTGTTCCTGTACTTCCTCTTCCTTCTCCCCCCTACAATCAAGTCATCAACAAACATCATGGCTTTCATCCTTTCGCCCCGGAGTTTTATTGCCACTTTGTTCATGACTATTTCCATTACCATTACCATTACCATTACCATTACCATTACCATTACCATTAAAAATAGTAATGGTGAAAGGGGTACTTCCTTGCTTCACTCTATTTTTTATTTGGAACCACTCCGTCCTTCCATTCTCCGTCATAACACAACTCTTGTTATCCTCATACGTGCTTTTCACATGACTTGCATACTAAACTAAAAGACATGGATATCCATGTTCTTCTCCTTTATGGAGAGAAAATGTTATCTAACTGTTCCCACAGTTGAGACTTTGTAGGAGTTCGGCCACATGTAAAACTCCAGCCAAACTGGCCTATTTAAGAGTAAAGAATTTAAGCTACTTCATGTTCATAAGAGTAGAAATCAAACAAGCCATGAAATAATAAAACCAAAATAAAATATATGATGTTAATTGAGAAACAAGATAGCTTTTTAGTTGGTAGTTTTAATTTATTAGATTTATATAAGTATCAATATTATTTATAATACCTTTTAGGTTGGTTTGAATGGCTTCTTGCTTAGTGGGAAATAATTATACTCCTTTTGATTTTGCTGATCTGCTAGCTTATCTTAAAATTCCAGAATATTGGTACCGGTAGATGTTTTGTAGAAGAGATTAGACTAGTTTTTGAGATTGAATTGGTCACGTCTTGGTATCGAGTGCTATTGAGCAAGCGGTTGTGACCAAACTAAAGGGCTAAAACGACTTTTGAGTTGTGTTTCATAAATAAAAATGGTGGTTGGGATGGATATGATATAACAGCTAAGCTTGTATGAACTTTCAAAATTTGAATGCAAATTCAAATCTTACTAAGGTTCAAATTCGATTTGAAGTTTCAAATGTATATAGGAATAATTCAGCTTTGATTCAAGATTTTGAGTATAAATAAATCCTGGATTTGGATTTGATGGGTTTAGTTCAAAATTAGAATTATAGTTAATAACTGCTTATTAAATTAATATAATCAGACCGGAAACCAGTTGTTTGGTAGAGTGAATATTTTTGGTTCCGGGTCATAGGGAAATAACGTGGGGGACAGTTATGTAACACAGTGAATATCTTGTATTTAAAAAAAATTAGCTCAGCCCATCTTAAAAAAAAAAATATTAGTCAACCTTTGTACTATGATTAAAATAGTGGTGTAATCTTTATTTGATGTTTCACCTTTTAAGGTATTGATTACATAATTTTTTTAGTGAACCTAAAATGTTTATAAATTAATTATAAATTATTTTTTTATATTTTATTATTTGATTTTGTTAAAATAACTTAACATGGTGAAATATTCAACACAAATTTGATTTAAAACACTATCATAATAAGCTTAAAATAAATTATTTGGTTTGAACTTGTTTTAAAAAAAATATTTAAGCTAATTTGTTTTTAAATAAATGTAGGATTTGATTCAAACCCAACTCGAAATTTCTTATAAGCATGAGCTTCAATTTTTAATTTGATTCAATTCAACCAAGATTTTAAATCTGATTCGCTCAGGCTTAATAATGACTGGTAGTTCTTTGATGTAATCTTGCTTTACTATAAATCAACATTATATGTCCTGTTTAATTTTATTCTTAACTGTACCACTAGGCATAGTAAAACATAGCATAACTAAATTTATGTCTGCATAAAAATCATATAGAAACTACGAAATATGTAGGGGTATGTAGGCCTGTCTCAATTGTGACCTTTTTTATTTTATTCATATCTAAACATTTCTATAGTGTCTTTCATTCACAACTATTAACAAATAGCTATACATACATTAAAAATGGCTTTAAATGTTTCCAGTCTATTGTCAGATAAGTTTAGTAAAGCTACTCCATCTTCCTCTTTTCTTCCACCATTCTTCTCCTTTCACACACTTTCTGCTAACTGCACTTCCCAGCTCTTTCTTGGTATCTCTTTCTGTCTTTTTCATACATACTTCATCTCTATCATTCTCTTTGGTATTCTCTCTTTTTCAGCCTTGCTTCCCCTACTCTTTTATGTACTTCCTATAGCCCAACTCTTGCTAGACAGCTTCATTCCTAAACCTGCTTCTCCTTTGTGATAGCATGCTGCTCAAAAACTTAATTCCCAAGGCCTCCATTTTCCCAATTCTTCTTGCATCCAATGTCCATGTCTCTGCTTAAATCATAACATGGGTACAAACTACGCTCTAATAAAAATCAATTCAACAAATATTTGAAATAAAAGAGTTCCACCCACATTCCATTCTGGGCTTCATTTTTTTCCTCCCATACCATCAAGATCAACAAACATAAATTGCTTCTCTTTGTTGCTCCCCCTTCTTGTCAACACCCTCTGACAATGTGCTGGACACAACTGAACTACATGCCAGTTAGTTTGTCCGTCCTAGGATAAATCCGCACAGAACATTCATCCCTAACTGGTTTTTACATGTCTATAAAACAAAAGGTATTGTCAACATACGAATGTCCTCTCGAATCCTTAAGTATATTTGAAATTCGAGAAAATTTTGGATTTGAGACTCAAACCCTTAAAAAAGTTTTGTTTAAATTTTTCAAGTGATATTTGTTTTCTAACTCTAATACTGCTTATCGATGGTTCAGAACAAATTATAATTGTAGGATGAACTTAACAACCAGGCCCCAGAGCATAATTTAACACTTGATTGAATGTATGAATGCTATAATAAATGGATTATAAGAATAATGTTAACGTTTAGTAACTATTTTATATTTTATATTATTCTATTATATTTCCTCTTATATTTAGAATTCTTTCCAAGATTTGGATTTGAATTAAGGATTCGGGATTCGAGGGTACATTAGAGATTTGATTAAAAAAATAGTGGATTTGACCCAACTTTAACTCTAAGCTAGATGGCCATCTTATGACTTTCATTATCTAAAGTAAAAATAGCACCAAACAGCTGGGTTTCATTAAACATTGAATAGAGGATAGAGATAGAAGATACCATGTAGTAGATTCATAGAGATGATCTACCTGGTTGTTAGAGGTGTGGAATATCACTTTCTAAATGTGAAGTGAAGTCAAAGTGAAGTTTTAAACATGCGAAGAAAGGTTAAAGCCAAGGTTAAAGATAAGGTTTTTGCTGTTGTCACATAACACTACTTTAATTTTAAAATTATCCATTAATTTCATCCATGAAAAGAGACATTTTCAAAAATACAAATTTTATTGGGGTTATCGAAGTTGATGAACTTTGTCTTTGACATTTTGAAATTTAGCACACTACTAATGATTGCAAATATTGAATTAATAACCTAATGCCATTGTCAGATAACTATTTTTAACATAACAATAGGGTGTCTTATTCACTCATTAAATAAAGAAGATTTAAAGATGGAATACTAGTGTGTTATTAGTTATTATAGACATAAACTTTTGTTTGTTAGCTTTCACTGATACACACATCAAAACAAAAGCACCTGCTACAAAAACTCCACAAAAACTCTAAATACAACTTCTTGTACAAAAAGTTGCGCAAGAAATTGTACAATATATTGGTTGTATGGATTGCATACAAAATTTTTAATAGTGACTGTTCACATGGCATTTGTGATGGCATACAATATTTGGAAAAAAAAACCCCATGGCTTTGTAAAAATAATGATTGAATGATTTGGAAAATATTGATATTTACTGTAGATAATTTCTTAATCATTCCTAAATATTATGAAAATATAACATATATTTTTTTAATCTATAAAAAGTTGAAAGCCTTTATATTTGAGGTTTAACCTCCTTCAAATATAATTATTGTTTGTTTTCAAGTATCTAGCTGTTTTTATTATAATCACTTTTTTTTAAAGTAAAGTTTAGCAGACAAAGTTTCGTGTTAACATCTCAAAAGTTGTACAAGAAAAATGGCTGATAGAGGATGCGTTCTATTTCCTGAAATTGTATACAATAAGTTATGCAAAGCAGATCTTGTACAAGTTTTGGTGTTCACACGACGCCATCTCCAGGCTGCAACTTATGTACAAGAAGTTGTGTCTTGTGTACCGGGCTTAAAGATTTGTAGGCACGGGGTCAGTACCTTGACAATATTAATTTCCCCTTTCATGCAATACCATTCCTCTATGTTTTGAAAAGGGAAGAGATGGGTAGTGACTTGGTTCTAGTCATCACCTCTCGGGCAAGAGAAGTCGGAGCTCGGCTGCTTGCATTTTTACCTGGTATTCACAGCTCTTCCCCTTCTCTCCCTTCCGAAATTTATGACGTCACAAATAAGAACTATAGTAGCTAGAGCAATGAGATGAAAGTCAGTCACATACTGACTTTCAACCACCGTTAGATGGACTAGTACATGGTCTTGCATGCATGTTACAGTCACTGCCACATATGGGATTTTATTTTTTCAAACCCACTGTTGCTTGAATTACATTTAAATGATTACCAGGAGAGTATTTTTACAAATATTAAATAAAATGATTACATATCCTCAATCAAAGGCGATGCCACTGGTTTGACCCTAAAACATATTTCTATTAATTGGTTTGTTTTAGAATCGTGCCTTACATTGGTGGGTTGTGGAGATGGCTCTGTACGGCTATTTGACGACAGGGTGCCACCTCACGAGTCTCGGGTCATGACATGGCGGGAACACACAGGTTGGGTTGTTGACGTTAGTCTACGGACAGAGTCCCAGGGCACAGGCATGGCTGTCAGCGGATGGTATGTTGGTTTTTATTGATAGCATGTTTGTAATAATTCCAATTATAAAATCTGATTTGAGAATGTTATCAAGGAAAATTTATACCTCTTGGCTTGTTCAAGATCACTAAAGTTTAGAAAACAGACATAATTAATTTCTTAAATCATTGAAGTGCATTGACAAACTCTACAACAAGATGTAGAAAATAGTTGGGTATGTAAAATGATTAGATGTGTGATTTGGAACTAAAATGTGTATGGGGCTAGGGAAACTTTTAAATATGTTTTTATATTTGAAGGGAAGTTGAAAAAAATAAATTATCTTAAATATTTTCAAAGTAGAATTGAATTTTAAGTATTCCATAACAATTGTTTATGGTTAAAAAAACTATTATACTGTGCATTTTATATTATTTTAGACATTAAATATTTTATAGCCTTGTTTTAATGTCAAAATGTAAAGATTTGATCAAAAATTGTTAATAAATGTTAACAACATGTTATCAATTACTAGGAATTTTTGGCTGTCAATATTTTTATTGGCAAAGCTTCCCAAGGGCAAACTAGAATTTTATCTCCAAATCACAGTCGAAGGTTTTGAAGTATCGCACATCCTTATTTTATGTATTATGTATGAAATAAGGTGTAGTGAGAAAACATTAAAAAAAACCATTGTAGTAGTATAATAAAATGATAGTATTATCTAGGAAAGTAGTAGTAGTAGTAGTAGTAGTAGTGTATAGTAGTAGTATATTCGTACTATAACTACTTACTTCCTGAGGAAGATGCTATAATAGCATCGAAATATTGAAGTGTTTGTAAATTGATTCAGTGTTTTTACTTTTATTTGTGCTCTACCATTTTCCTAATATTCTGTCATTTTATTTACATCTATTTTAAAAAGCCAGGTCAACCTTTGGTTGTATAGTGTTGCTTATGATGCATAAATTTGTCTTGATTCTACTATAAAACAAGTTTTGAACTAATTTCCTATATGGCATATCATCCTTTACAGAGAAAAAAATATCTCTTGTGTGTGTGCGCGCATGTGCACTTTATCTTATGATATTTAAAAGATGACTGTGTGTGTGTTTTTTTCCATAACACCTTAAAGTATTTTTCATAGAGATGGGTGCAATCCCGAATGCTCTGTAGGCCTTGACCTTCTATCCTCGTTCTTAATGTTTAATTTTATATTATGTTTAGTAATGTTATAACTTTTTCAAGTCTTACCATATTAGTTTAGAAATCAATATATATTTAATCTAAAATTATACTAAAGCATCATTTTTATAATTTCTCGTTCACGTCCTGGTCGTGATATTTTGACTCATTTCCTGTCCTGTTTCTGTCCTGCAGTAAAAATTTAATTCCCATCTATCCATAATTTTTCACGGTGCCTTGTGTGTTTCAGTGTTGCAGGTGATGTGCGACTCTATGACTTGCGACGTAACTCCTCTGTCTCTACATGTCAAACCTCTCAAGGCATGACCGCAATGTCTGTACACAATGCTGCCAACACCTTTGCTTGGTATGTGAAACCTATTTAATGTGATGATGCACAAATGAACTAAGGCTCTTATCAACTTTATCCATTTGTGCAAAGTTCACTTTTTCAATTTGAATCGAATATATTAAATATTCTTGAAGATAAATCAAACTTTGCATGTCTTTTATTAATTTTTTATGCTTGAAACATTCTTATAATGAGCTTATTCATATAATTTTATACTCTAAAATCATTCACAAAATGTTTTATGCACAACTTTCTGTAATATTTCATTCTAATCTTATAAATCAAGTTATTATATCACAACTTGCAACTCAATTGAGATTTTTTCTTTGAATACTAGTTTTTAATGCAGGTCTACATAACAGCTCATAATGGATATAATTGATCAAAAATTGGGTATTTTAGCTGTCAATATTTTTATTGGTGAAGATAAAATTTCTTTATTATCCAAGTGAAAGCTGAAATTTTTTTTGAAGCAAGTCAAAGTTTTGAATACCCGCATCTCCCTAATAAATAACATTCTTTGTAGCCCATAACAGTTTTTTTAAAGCTATAAATTAAATATGGTACTAAAATAAAATAAACCATTTAGTTTCATAGAGTTCTGTGTTTTGCTGTCTATTCAGGCACTTGACACACCTTGAATATCAAGGTATAGGATATCCTAATTTGTACAGACCTCGAACTACCTATATATATCCTGCTTGGTGAATCTTCTCTTAACATCTCGTAGATGATATTCAGACAGAAACTCCTTGAAAATATCTTAGCACACCCTGCTAAAGGCAAAACACTTTAGTATTTGTGGTTACTTGCTACTAAGGTTTTCAATTGATGCTCCCAGCGATTGTGATTACACTTATGGTGACTACTGAATTGCTTGAATGTCTCCTAATTTTACACCCCAAGAAGATTGAAATATTTCCCAACCAGGGTTCATGATTCAAGGCTGTGTCTCAGGGATGTGTCTCAGGGATGGTTGACCAGTACTTGAAACAATTATGCATCAAAGTCTATATATCTACAGTGGATTCCATCACTTTTCAGAATACAGGTTAACAAGAAAGCAAACTTCCTAGCAAAAAAAAAAAAAAAAAGGGGGGGGGGCACAGCAATTATAAAGTATTTTCTCAAATATCTTTCACCACTACCAAATGTATCATTAAGAATGCCATAAAATCAATAAAAAAAGAAAAAAATGTAAATGGCAGTACAGATATAAGGTGGAGAACTATCATTAGGGTTTTGCAAGTACTCAGGTTTCGAGCCGAGCTCATAATTAAAACTTGGGAACGAGATTGAAAGTTCTGTAGGCTCATCATTTTTGAGTTTCCTCTTAATGTACGTACAAATTAATTTTTAAAGTGCAATGGTATACAAAGGCTCTTTATTTTATATGCTATCGGCAGTTTCAATTATAAATCACCCAGAAACTTAAAACAAATTGGTCAAATTAATATCAAATTTCACAATGATAATGTAATAGAGCTATAAAACTACTTTGGACCGGTAAACTTATTCATTATTATGATGGATCAAATAGTCAAACTTTTGTTGACTACGATTATAGGTGCATCAAACTATCATGTTCTTTAAATTGAAAAATGACACCCAGACATGGGAATTGAACCCGGGACATTTAGCTAAGTACACCAATGCTCTAACCACTGAGTTATCCAGGCGTCGCCCTGTGCCCAGGGTCATTATTCACTCATATTTTGAGGCAGAGTCTGTGTGGACGTGCAGAAACTGTCAGCTACATTTGTGTGATCAATTAAGATCTCAAGCTTTCAGATAACACAACCACATTTGACTGTGTAAGGCTTTATGCTTCCAGTAGTACAATTACATTGGTATAACTGTGCATATCATGATGGATTAAATATCCAAGCTACCTTAAAATATGAGTGACGAATGACCCTGGCCACTGGACAACTCTTGGATATCTCATTGGTTAAAGCATTGGCACACTTAGCCAAAAGTACCGAGTTCAATACCTGTGTCAAGCTGTCATTAAAAAAAAAAAAATATTATTCAATATGGTCATCCATTTTGAATTTGCTTGATTGAAGTTGCACTGCCATGGCAAGGCAATAAAAATAAAAATATCTAAATTGGTAAAATAATTAAATAATCATTATTTTAGTTATTTTTACACTGTCCCTTTATAAAATTATGATTTAAGATAAATTAAAAATTTAACATTGAAATGCATATTGATTGTTTTTTAACCTAAGATATTTAATACCTGTATTAATACATTATATTTCAAAACTAGCATAAGTTATATATAGTTAAAGAACTATGTTGGTTAACCTTTCTAAAGTCAGTGTTGATCAACAGTGCAATAAATATTCTACTGAACTTACCACATTACATTTTTTTTATTATTATTTCATATTGTTTACTAGAAATATTATTTGAACCATCTTAATTTTCATTTTAAAGTATGAACATCAATTTTTATAAGCATTAAAAATTGAATTTAAATAAATTTCTCAATAAGATAATTTCTAGTGAGAACAAAAGACACATGCGTACCTGCGCAGAGAGGAATAGAATTGAAATAGAAGAAGTGATCATGCATGATTATTATATTAAGGACTAATAAACAAGGTATGAAACATTCCCAATTTCTAAATAATTTTGATTCTTATGTTTTATTATAGCGTAAATAACGTTACATAGGCGTATTTTGGTGAAATTAGCTTATTAAAATGTAAATTTTATAATAATTGTTAGTGTAATTTTAATGTCTTTAAAGACATGAGTGTTGAAACCAGTATTTATTTATTTATTATTATTAGCATCATCATCATTATCATCATCATGATCATCATCGGTTTGTTATTTTTACATGATTTTTTAAAATTGTTATTTCTAGTTTAAAAACCATTATTTCAATTTTTTAAACTTCTTTTTTCAAAAGTATCTACTATTTATAAAAATGAATCTCATTGTTATATTTTTAAGAACATATTGTGTTGTTTTTATATATTTTCAAACGCTCACATTTTAAAGATGGGGTTTTACATGTTGTTTGTTTTAACTGGTGACATTTTAAATATACTGTTTTAATTTAAAAATAAACAAATAAATATTATATTATTTAAAAATTACTAATATAGTACTCCATCTCAAAAGCTTTTTGAAATACTCAGCTAGAGTTAAACTTGATTGGAAAAAGAAACCAAGCTCGCAGACACCAAATTATCATAAATGAAAATACACTTTTCTCCAAAACCCCAAGAATATGATTGCTTGGCTTCCCACCTCTCCTCCCTGTGTACTTTGTAAATAAGCTGATTATACTATGGAAAAAGTTCATCTTGTCGACTGTATGGAAGGAAAGAGGAAAGATGGAAGCATTTTACTAAGCTGACCCAGCCACAGGCTGGAAATGGTTGATGATGATATTGTACATACAAAATACTTTTCTTTAACTATCTATGCTATGTAATTAATAGTCTTTTTTTCACCTTTAAACTTTTTTGAGGGGTATATTTATTTCATATTCGAAAATTTTCTTTTATGAAACAGGCTTGGCTCCTTTATTTTGGTTATCAGAGGGTTTACTGTATATTCAAACTTTTATTTGGGTTTGTTATGAATTTAAAAAGTGGACTTCGCTCACCCTTACCTTATATCGATAAAATTTTATAATTCACATTATTCATGTCACATTTTACCCAAATGCAATATTATTTTGCTATCAGAACCATTATTTATTTTACTTGCAACACAATAGTGTCAAACTAATTGCTAAATAAGAATTTGAGAGGCCTAATATGGGCCAAATGTTATAAAATTATTATTTTTTTTTTAAATTAGGTTACATCAACACAACTTGAACAATTTTGTTCTACATTGGTGCTTTTCTCAGTGTAGTGTAGTCTATAAAATCATATATTTGTCTTAGGCATGATTTCAAAATAGGAAATAGGTCAAGAACAAAAATAAAATAGCAATCCATTAATCCCTCAACAATGTTTTCCACCACATAAATATTGCACGTGTGCTACAAGTAATTAAATTCGGAAGTAAACAAGCGCTACTACTGTTGTGATTTAGCAGCTGGTAACTGACAGTTCTCGAAATAAAAACCAGATGTCAGAGGTGCATGCGTATGTTAGAATGAAAAATTCAGCGTTCTAACACTCTTGTGGCTATTTCCGACTGTTGCAGCAAGGGTAGATAAAGCTTACACGTCGTGGGATGAAGTCGATTTCCGCAGTCAATGGCTATAATGCTGAGATCGGATGTATCCGATTAACGCAGCAAAAGGGTTAAGAAGTGATTTACACACTTGTATTTCCATATACAATATCTGATCCTTTTGCCAGGGCTTAGTGTGTAGGTCATAACTGAAAATGTATCAACAATTTCCTTGAATCCGCAAAGATATTAGAGATTTGATAACTAAAAATTACTACTTTCATTAATAATATATATAATATATATATATGTATTAATAATAATATATATAATTATTATAAATGTATAAATTAAGTTTTACTCTTGATTCACTATTTAAGCTGTTACAAAGTATATAACTAATGGTTTATGTTTTTGTTATGTACTCACAGTGGTTCGGTAAATCAATACATCAGTGTGTACAATATGGCAGGCGTGTCCCTTAACACCATCAAGTACCACGAGGGCTTCATGGGGCCTCGGATCGGCCCTGTAAGCTGTTTGCAGTTCCACCCTCACCGTGTGTGTCTAGCTGCTGGCAGCATGGATAATTCTATCAGCATCTACTCGGTCGACCCTAAGAGATGACCCCTCATCGCTTTTTACTTGTAGCCCATTGCCATTGTTTTACACGCATTGTGTCACGCCACATCAATTTGGTTTGCTGGAGGACTTGCTGGCTAGAGTTCGACAGTTAGTATTCAAAAAGCTATTAAACCTTTCTCTAGGAGAGATTAGTTAATCATGTGCATGATGATTTAGAAAAGGATTTATTCTAAGGGGGCCACCCACTGGTGCACCGAGGCATGTTACAGCCATCCACAAATTCTGCATTATTTAAAAACCACCAAATTGTAGACGAGAGGTATCAACATATCTCTATAGAATTAAGAACTTCACATTCTAAGTTTTATAATTTTAAAAATCTAATGAAAACATGAAATAAGATAATTTTCAACGATGTTTCACACAAAATGTTGCAGATCGGAGATTAAAGTAAATGGTGAGAAACATAGAGCTAGCCTTCCTCAAACAAATAAAGTAATTTTTTTCAACAAAGTGGCAAAAGAATATTCCAAGACAATTGAGGGTTGTTTCAGTGATTTGGAATCTTCACTGCTGCCATTTCCACAATAAATACCAGAGCTAACAGTGTGATAATATTTCCCTTCAAGAAGGTGGTGCCCTTAAAGTTTATTACAACTTGTGATTTACTTTGAAAATAACTGACAAAATAGTAATGATACAGTGTTGAATGTGCCAGATTGAAAGCTAAAATAAACTGCATTCCGAAACTATGTTCCATTGATTTAAGCAGTCTTCAACACATACTTGATAACTGAATAGTAGAGGTGGCCATTTAGCGCTAGTCATAGCAGCCACTTGATTCAAAATGGTCTTCTAGGGACAAAAATCCTGTATTTCTAATAAACAAATTAATAGAAAATTCTTAAGAAAAGTCACATTAATAGAATACTTCACTTTATTGTTGAAATCTGCATTGGTGGTCACTGATCACATGGTCAAAGGTGTCATTCCTGCAATAGACTGGATTGTCAGGGTTCAAATCCCTTTTGAGTGTATAGTGTGTGGCTTTTCCTAAATGGTTTCTCACTCTCTCACCACACAAACATGGGTACATTCCCTCTAGGTTATAACTTCCTCATTCTTGCTCCATTAGTATAAATATTCAGATAACCCAGCCGGGTAGTAAAACTTGTCAAAGATACAAATAACATTACACGTGGGAAGTATGCCATCTATGGGTGAATTATAAAAGTAGTTCGGGAATTCAGCGGCTCACCAACTGCAACTGATCTCGAGATATATACCACAAATTCTTCAGGGATAAACACATTGTCATCTACAACCATGATTACTCTGATTCAAACTAAGAATTCTTTAAATAGGCATACTCGCTAATAATTGTAACTAAATTATTCTAAACATTCAGAATGAAAGTAAGGGATGAGCAGAACTCTCTGGAAGTAGTTTCGGAATAAGCATTGCTTTCTCAGATTGCTCAGACATAGCTTTTGAATTTTGCCAAAGTTAAAAATTGAAATCATTTACTCATTTTAAATCTTTGAAACTATAATATAAATATCTTATGGCATGATATCCACTAGAGCTTTTTTATTGCAATACTTTTGTTTAACTATTTCTTAAAATTTTACTTAAATTAGATGTAGTACAGAATAATTCTGTATATTCTTAAATAAAATGCTCATTTTAATTGTATAGCATTTTGTCAGAATTTGGGTGCGTATTACAATTACATTTTTAAAATAGTCTTGTCTGATTAGGGAAGTTAAGTTATCAAAATGGTACTTAAATTCACTCTCCTACTCAACTTTATTAGGTTTTGTTGAAGCTATTGTTCCTCCCTCATATATCTGGTTACAGGTCTGACTGACCTATCAGAGAACTATGAACTTTATAATGTTTCCTGAAGCTAAAGGTTAGTTTTTAAACACACATGTTTTTTCTTTATGTTTTAAGTGAAATTGACTGAATTAAAAACAACAATAATATAAATGTGACCAGGACTCCTAACATGCAGGCTGTGAGTTGCTAGCGAATTTCTCGCATCTCGCACACTAGCAGCTTGCCAGATAGACACCATGCGAGATTTTTTTGTCTAACGAGTAAAGGAACATGAAACAATATATAGCCGCACCTCTTCCTCTTTAGTTGCATCCATCTGAGAATGATTTTATTGAAACAAATGCACCATTACACAAAATATGTTTGCAAAAGTTTGGATGCTTCATGCAAGACTTAATCAAAAGATTGTTTTTTATGAAAGGAAAACAAGGTCACCTAATTTACTCATACCAAATCAATAGTTTATCTTGATTGAGCTGGCAGTGTATTTTCCTCATGATTTTAGTTCCTGTGTTCAAATCTTGACCAATACTTTTTTTTTAAATTGAATTGGCTGAAAATTAACTTTTCAATTCATATATTGTATTAATAAACATCTATTTTATTTTTAAATATTTTTATAAAAATATACATCATAGTTGAGATTGCCCCAATATTCTTATTTAAAAATAGCTAGACAAGGTAAACTGAAATCAGTACATTAGCTTTGAAATTTGGTGTGTAGGTAATTAAAAAAAAGTTTTACAACATAAAAATATGTTTAAAAAAGGACTAAACAAGCAAATTATTATTGGGATAGTAATAACCTTTAAGCATACCTACCATATTTATTGCAAAATAAATAATAGTGCTATATTTATACTAAATTTGAATTGAAAAGGGATTATTAACTAAGATAAAATAAGAAATTTCAAATCAAGTGAGGATGGATCTCGGGACCTCTTGATGCTATAGACAAACACACTACCAAATTAACCAATGTAACTCAAAAGTGGAAATTACGTTGTTGATACTTCTATAATATGCACACATTTTGAGACAATAAAGATAGTTTCAAACAAATGGTGAAAAAATAAATCCAAACTAATTGTTTTACATGGTGCATTCAATTTAATAATAATGTTTACTTTTTATTACATATCTTATACAATGGCACATTTGTATACCATCAGTTATCCTTTCAAACATCATTGGCTTTCCAGTGCTGTCAGCTTGAAAACTCATTCGCTAGCAACACATCATCACACCAACTTGAACGACAATAGAAACATTTCAAAATTATCATTGTTTAGGTTCATCCTGCGGCTTGCAAGATCCTGACAAATGAATTTGCTTGCACGTAAGTTTTCTCACAGGTTTCAAAGTTAGGGGTCTGGACTAAATTATTGCTTAGAATTTAACTCCTTAAGCAAAACAAAATTGTTAATTTTCTTGTTTTAAATTTCTAAAGATCAGATCTACAAATAAAATGTTTTGGAAGGTGATTTTGGTTAAAATCATATTTTTAAATCATAAAGCATAGATAAAATATAGACCTAGGATGTACATATGTTTGTTGCAGTAGACTAATAGGCTTAAATAATATATAGATTACATTTTAGCTTTGTTAAAATGCTTCCTAATTAAATCAAATACATATATATTTGGAAAGTAAACTTTATTTATGTTAAGTGAATCAAATCACTGTTATGAAGTTTATAGACCTTGGAAGTAAAGAAAAGGCAGTGAATTTTGTAAAATACTCTGAAAGTTTGCAAATTCTACCATTTATATTAATAAATATCAGATTTTGATATATATTTGATATATCTCTTTAAGGAAAACCTCTTTTCACTTTTTGAGCCATGTTTTGTTATATCTGGAAGAAGGTACATGAGAAATTATCATCACCTAAAATGTCAATAGCTTCAGTGCCATTTCTAGAGAACCTTTAGTTTATTTTAATCTTCATACACTTCAAGTAAACATAGTGATTTTGTAAAGAAATTTTCTATAATCATGAATGGGAATAACATTTTTACCGCGGAAAGGGACGGTAAATGAGTCAAAATATCAGGATCAGGACGGGAACAGGAAATTTTAAAAATGATTCTTTCGAATGCTTTTAGAATAAATTTATATATTTATTTTCAAACGAATATGCTAAGACTTGTAAAAGCCTTGACACTATTAAATAAAATATAAATAATAAAACAATATGACATAATAAATAATAGGTATGGGACCCTCGAATTCTTAAAAGATATTCAAGATTTGAGGAATCGAGCAAATTTCAGATTCAAGACTCAAATCCTTTTTTAAAAAAATTAAATTAAGAAAGAACATTAATACTGCTTATTGGTGGTTCAGAACCAATATATAATTAGAGGATATAAGTAATTTAACACTTAACTGAATGTATTAAAGTTATAATAAATGGATTATAATAAAGAATGTTAACATTTAGTTACTATTTCTCTTATTATATTATATTTATATATCCTCTTATATTCATAATTTTTCCAAGATATGGATTCGAATTCAAGATTCAAAGGTGAGTTGGAGATTCGGATTTGTAAAATTGTGGATTCGATCCAACTCTAATAAAAACATAATAATATAGATATGAGTGTGCGAATATTGAATCAAATAGCAAAATTTTGAACATATATTGAATAACACAAATCGAATAGTTAATTTTTGAAGTAAATTATTTTTACTAGCTGATTTATTTTGAAAATACTGTTATGTAACTATTGGAAGAATACAAAATATAAAAAATAATAATTTTTTTTTTACCTTCTTAAATTTTCTCTGGGTTTGATGCCCCTTAAAGGTTATCTAGGTAAGAAACCCCTTAAATATTCTCTATGTTTGATGCCCCTTAAACAGAGGTGGATTTATGACTCTGCTGCATATAGGCACTAAATAATTTGCCTTTCCTACCTTAATTTACCCCCTTCTAAATCCCACTCTCAACCCCTTCCTACCCTCATGCACCGCCACAAATATACCATATACACTTGTGCTATCTGTGGAATAACATATAAAAAGTGCTTATATTATTTGATTATTTATTACAGTGAGGGTTTAAAAGTAATATTAATCCAAGCAAAGACTTAAAAATTGAAATGAATACTCTTACACTATTACAACACACAATTTTAAATATTATGTATAAAGTATGCAGGGTTCCTACGGTCTGGAAAGTCAGGGAATGTCAGGGAAAAAAATAACAATCAGGAAAGTCAGGGAAAGGACAATTCATGTCACACTTCAGTTTCATCGGAAATTGTAAAGCCGCAGAAGGAAGGTGTTGCCAAAAGTGAAAGTAGTGTAGTGGCTCAAAGAAACTCTAACACTTTTGTTATGAAAGATAATATAAATAAGGTGGAAGTCATTTGGGCTTTGCAAGTTGTTGACAATAAAATGTATTCCAATTTGTGCAATAATTTAAGTACAATTTTTCAGTTGATGTTTCCCGAGTGTTTCATTGCCAGTGCCTTTACTCTTGTGGAGACAAGGCCGCATATTTCATTGTGCATGGCTTGGCTCCATTTTTTCAGAACAATTTACTGGACTACCTAAAATCATGTAACAACTTTGTAATTTGTTTAGATGAGGCATTGAATAAATTTATTCAAAGAGAGCAAATGGACATTGTATTCAGATTCTGGGACAAGGAAAATCATAAAGTTGTCAGTCATTGCTTGGACAGTGTTTCTTTCGATAGAAGCACCGCTGAAGGATTACTTAAGCATTTCTCTGATGGTATTTCTCCTCTTCCAGTCTCTAAGTTTATACAAGTGTCAATGGATGGCCCAAATGTCAATCTAAAGTTTATAACGCTTCTTCAGGAACATACAAAATCTGTCACAGACAATGAAGTATGTATTTTGATAAATCTGGGGACATGTGAGCTTCATGTTGTTCATGGTTCCTTGAGAACAGGAGTGGAACCTGTCAATTGGGATATACATTGCTTATTGTGTCACACGTACTACTTGTTCACTGACTCTACAGCTCGTCAAGCATTGTTTACCCAGTTGACAGGGTCTACAACTTTTCCTTCAAAGTTCTGTGGTGTGCAGTGGTTAGAGAATGCAACGTGCTTTCAAAGGGCATTACAAATTTGGGACCACGTTGTTAAGTTTCACAAAGAAGAAAAGCTTCCTAAAACAAAACCTGTAGGGATACTGAAAAGAGCAGCCTGTGATCCATTCCTGAAGTGTATACTAGCTTTCTGCAAAACAATTGCAGATGAATTTCAGCTTTTCCTTTTTGATTGGGTTTGATATATTTTGTTATTTTTCCATTATTTTCCCTGAACTGATTGGCAAGACGTCTGCGTTCTTATTCTTCCATGAGAGGTGAGGCAAGGTCGGCTGTAGGGGAGGAGGAGACTGAAATATAAGTTATTAAATTAATATTTCCAAATGAATAGTTCCATAAAATTATAGTGGAAATTTTATGAGAAGTTGGTCAGGGAACTTGGGAAAATAGTCAGGGAAAGTCAGGGAGAATTTTTTTACAAATACTGTAGGAACCCTGGTATGTATGTACAGAATAAGAAAATAGTCTATAGTATCTTTCGCCTTGATTTCTGGTAAGTGAACTGGTCGATACCAGACAAATCCATTTTCTCCAAAAAGTGACCTTCAATTGAGACAATTGCCAGTGAATTAAGGCAATCTGCCATGTTAGTATGCAGATACTTTTTTACTCTTCTCAGCCATTAGAAGGCACGCTTTGCTGTGCAGTTAGAAGCTGGAGTACATGTGAACATTTGGAGGGCATTGTTAACATTCGGGTAGATTACCTGTAGTTCCTCTTTTCGTATAGACTGCTACAATTTAAGAGGACTTAGTTTATTCTCGAACTTAGTGTTTGTTTGAAGAGGAGCCTTTAAGCACTAACTCTTCAACTAGTTTATCCTCAAGATCCTCAGGAAATTGAGCATGCACAAAGTCTCCTCAGCTGATCAAGTGCCAATTTCTCAATTGAGTCACAGCCCTAAACTTTTTGTTTATTTGTACATAAACCTGTCTTCTTCTTTTCAGCTCTGATTGTAAGTTATCTTTGATGGCCAGGAAGGTATTTATTCTGAATCTGTCATTACTACTTAATCCAACATCACCATTGGAAGACTCTTCATGATGTATCTTCCTTTTCTTCTTGGGTCATTCATCATGTTCATATGTTTACAATACCTGACACCACTTTTGCTTTTTCTTCAAAATAATCAAATGATTCTCGATTAGATTCGAGGAGAGAAATCAATGAATCATAAGGATCAATGTCAACACTTTGAAAATTCTTATTTATTTGTAGCATTTAGTCGTTCCAGTATAAATCCCCCAAATCCTGCCTTAAACGCGATTTCCAGTCGACCTAACTTACTGTGAATACCTCTGGCTTCAGCACGAATTATTAACTTCTGTGTTTCATCCTTATCTATGAAACTCACTATGAGAACTACTTTCTACCAGATGTTCTTCAGTGCTTGGCATGCATCAGCCCGAGCTGACCACTGTGTCCCGGAGAGACTTTTCAGTGTAGTTGGTCTTTGTTGGGCTCCTGCATCTGGTTGTGAGCTCTGAAGAATTCCCCATCTGGAAGTTAATGAAGAGAAAATGCTGTAGAGCTCCTGAAGAAGAAGGAAAAAATTGCAGGTTTTACTGCAACATTATGCTGTGTTCGTTCCTAACAGGTTAAGTGAATAGGTGGAACAAGGAATGAATTCAGCAAGACCATTTAATGCTTCAATTCTGGCCTGCAGACCTGAGTATACCCCAGATGTATTACTTGCATTGTCATAGGATTTACACTGACAATTATGAATCTTCAAATTGTGACAATCTAGAAGGCTACATACAGCATTAAACATTTCTTCTCCTTTGTGGCCGGCATTAAGGATAAATTTTAAAACGCTTTAAACAGGGGAATCACTATCTTTAACATACCTGACAACCATAGCGAGTTGATCAAGGATGTGATAGGTCAGGTGTATAATCTAATATTAGTGAGAAATACTTGGATTTTTTTTTATCTCGCCAACTATTTCCTTTTCCAATAGATTTAGCCAGGATAAGAAGGAACTCTTCAGCAATAGTTTTCGATAAGTTAGATGTTTACCACTTCCAGAGTCGTCGTATTTTGCTATATGGCCAGCTAGGAATGTAACACATTCTGCTATAACTTCAAGCAGCATCATATAGTTAGTTACCAGTGTCATTACTACCCCAACACGGTCAATAACTCTTCTCCAATAATGTATTTATTCTTCCACATCTTCAGTCAATCTATTGTATATTCGATGTGAAGGATGTCCCCTTAATTTAAATGCAGTCACACAATTTTTATGACTGACGGAGTTTTCATGCTCTGTGAGCTTGGAAAAAGCATTTTTTGAGTCATTTAATCCTTCACATAAAAACTTTATTCCTAACGCCGATTCACTTAAATAGAGGAGACTGACACCAGAGAAAACCCATTCTGTGCTCTCAGGATATACTAACCAGGCTCTGGATGGTGTCTCCCTATCAGCGAGTCTACGTTTATACATATTTGTAGTGAGATATCTAGATTGCCATCACTGTACTCTCTCTTTGAAGAAGAGAAGTTCATATTTTTATTTTGTTGGCCGCAAAATCATGTGTACTTTCATCAATTTTCCATTTAACAGGGTTACTGTCAAAACTAAAATACATACCTGTCACTGTCTGGTCTGTTGTAATAATACTATCGGTATCAGCAGTATTTTCAGGAACAGGGCTGTGCCAAACAAATTCTCCTTTTACATCTTCCTGCGCAGGTCCCGTCGCTGAATACTCACACTGAACATTTTCATCTAGATGTTCAACAATCAGTAAACACATCTCAATTTTGAAATGCTTGCGAACAAGCCCCACTGGTCTGAGTGGCTGGTTTGAGAAATGGCTTAATTTTCACACAACTACTATAAAACACATACACGCACACTTGTATACACCCCTCAGTCCGCACTTGTGTCTGCTACACTATTGCCTGTATTGTTCTGCCACACCACCCTGTTGCTAATGACTGGCCTTGAGACAGTGGAGGAGGGGAAGGCGAGTGGCTAGAGAAATATGACCATGTCATCACTTCTATTCCCTCCAGCATATGCCATCTTCACCATTAACTTAATTGCACAAAATAAATCACTAAATCACAACAATTACACAAACACTGAAGCCATAAAATAATTTTACAGGCAGAAAAAAATATATATATAAATTTATTTTTCCATCATTCCATCATTTACAATTTGCCGTTCCTAAAATCTGCCGCTGTAGGTATATGCCTACTAGGCCTATGCGTAAATCCGCCCCTGCCCTTAAATGTTCTCAAGCTTTGTTACCCCTTAAATATTATCTATGTATGAAACCCCTTAAAACTTCACTCTGATTAAACTCCTTAAATGTTCTCTAGAATTGACACCCCTTAAAGGTTCTTTAGTTTAGCATACTTGCAATTTATGCGGCTGTTTGGTTCTCTAACTACACGCATGCTGATCACTCAAAAATAGTTTACCTTGGCAATCTTTATTACTCTTCTCTTAATATTCCATGCTCTCTAGCATACTGAATCTAACAAATAACTGTTGCTAAAGTATAAATACCACTTCTTTGGTTTGCCTGACAGCTATGAAAAGTTACCAGACCAAATTATGTATCCCTACGCTAAACCATATGGTCTGCAATAACATATGTTTAGCAGTTGTCACTTTTGAAAGTCAAAACTTAGGTCTATACAAGAAACATATATTACAGTTTTATTTATTTTTTAGTTTTTATTTATTGTTGACCTAGATATGTTGATGTTAGGCCTAGTATTAATTTTATTATTATTAATTTTTAAATAATAATATAAATCAGTCACAAATAAATATACATCAAATAATTTTAAAATTGCTAGGGTTAAGTAATTTATTGTAGCCTACCCCTTGAATAAGGATTGGATTAGAAAGTGGCCTGCCAACAACAGGGGAGGGAGTGCCAAAACTTGTACATATAAGAGATTTTTTTAGATAAAACATCGATACTGTAACAAGATGGCGGCAACTGAGTATTATTATTAGCACCGCGTCTTACTACCCGTTCGGGTTATACGCACTTACGCTAATGTGCAATGGTAAGGGGATTGTGAGATGAAATGGAGGACTTACAGTTTAACGTGGAATCCGAACCACGGTGGAGGCCTGGCATTCCTCACATTCACAAGTTGTGATTAATACAAGTCTTGTCAGAGGTGAAGAAAGGGTTTGGCAATCAGATAAATCTGTGCCGCGAACTAGGATTGAACCCCAGACCCCCAAGCAACAGAGTAAATTCATCTAAGTTTGGCTCGTGTTTTATATAGTTTGCAGGTGTTTCAAAGCTCATTTTAATCCAAGAACTAGTATAGTTGTGGTATTGTATTATAAATTATTAAATTTGCGTATTCGTTGGTGATTATATACATAAGTTTGTGTGCATTTTGTCTCCAAAGTTTTTAAACAAATTACGGAAGCATGGCATCTGGTGAAAGTTTAGTTGGTGAATTGAACGACGTGAACATGGTAGCACTTGTAACGGAACAAGTGATGGTGGCGCTACAATCAAAAGAAGTTGTGTCACTGATTGTAAACTGTATTACCGAAGCAGTTACCAAAGCTGATGTAGAGCAGCTAAAGCTTTCCTTTGACTTCAACGGCAGTGATATCATTGATCTCAAGGAAAGACTCAATAAGCAGGAACAAAATATTGAAATAATGGAACGAGAGCTTGCCCAAAAGGACAATGAACTTGAGCAATACCAGCATAGTTCAAGTCTAAGATTGTTTGGTGTTTCTGAGACAACGGGTGAAAAATCAGACATCTTAGCAGTGAATTTGATCAACAAATATCTTAAGGGTGTTTCCCTCACACCGGACGACAATCATTGACAGATCTCATCGTGTTGGTCAAAAAAGAGGTGAAAGACCACGGCCAATCTTGATCAAGTTCTTAAGCAACCGAAAAAGAGATGGAAGTTTTTAGAAATAAAAAACAATTGAAAGGAACAGGATTCACCATCAGAGAGGATCTTACAGCAATATGCCTTAAACTTCTCCAGGCGGCCATTGAAAAGTTCAGTGTGACCCAGGTTTGGACACAAGACGGAAGGGTGGTGATCAAGCGAGCTGAAGGCAAGAGATCCATCACAAATATGAATGAGCTGAAATCTTTAAAGTCGTTTTTCCCAGCACAGCCAATCAAAGTCCAAACTTTATAATTTAAGTGCAATTTTTTTTTTTTTTATGTATATGTATAATTATTTTTATGATTTTTCTTTCTATTTTAGGGAAAAAGAAAGATACTCTCTAATTTTCCAAATTTGTATAATTATTTAAAACTTTTTCAATTTCTTTTTTAATTTTTATTTACAGTATGTCATTATCATGTTTTTTAATTATCTTGTGTGTGTCTGTGTGTGTGAGTGTTAGTGTTTACTCAGAAAAGTATGAAGGCCTAGGTAGGTCAATAATTTACAAAAAATATCATTTCTATGCCTAACAATAGTCCATATAATAAGTTAACAGTGTCAAGTCCCGCAATTTTGTACTTATTCTACCTGTGAGTGCCGATGCACCCAACCAGCCCTTACTTCCCCCCCTCCTCAGTCGATGACCACCCCTCTACTACCTCTCTCCTTCATAATGCTCTAGCACCATTTCCCCAACCCTTCATATAGCTCATGTCAATGCCCAGTCTCTCCTTGGACACATTACAGACTTCCAAGCAATATTCGCTCCAGTGTCACTTCAGGTAATACTGGTTAGTGAGAGGTGGTTGAAACCAAGTCTACCTTCCAGTCTCTCCTTGGACACATTACAGACTTCCAAGCAATATTCGCTCCAGTGTCACTTCAGGTAATACTGGTTAGTGAGAGGTGGTTGAAACCAAGTCTACCTTCCAGTCTCGTTGACTTAGATTGCTACCAACTGATAAGAAATGATAGGTGCGGGAAAGGAGGAGGGGATATTGCTATGTATGTTAAAATGAAATACAATGGAAAATATTATCAGCATCACCTAACACATACTCAGCGAGACCAGAATATTTGATTGTAGAGTTGTGTGTTACACAAATAAAAATACTTGTAGCTGTAGTGTACCGACCTCCTAAAATCACACATATGATCGAGTTTGAAGCTGCTCTTGCTGATAATGTAGCAAATTATGAACATGCAATTATTTTGGGCGACTTCAATACAGACCTTCTCTTAAATAATAATGAAGCAACTAAACTGATAGCTATGCTAGCTTCTTGCAGCATGAATATTTGTACTTTAAATGCAACACACCATACACTGACGTCACACACTTGGCTTGACCTAATATTTACACCAAAACTAGAAAGAGTTGTATCACATGGACAGCTACCTGCCCCGGCCTTTCCCATCACGATCTCGTATATCTTTCTTATTCCGTGAAACCTCCAAAATCTAAACCTAAATTAATCACATATTGTGATATCAATAATATTGATATTGAAGTATTAAACAAAGATGCTGAAACAAGGCCATGGCACTTGGTTGGTAGGTTTATTAACATCACTGATAAACTTGAACTATTCAATGCCATGGTGTTACAGCTGTACAATAAACATGCCCCCATCAAGACCAGACCTCCATCCTCCTGGATGACGAAAGACTTACTGACATTAATGAAGAGATGTGATGGAGCATATGCTAAATTCAGGCGTAACTCTAAGAATAAACTACCATTTGTTGCCGAGAGCTTTGAGCTGTACAGACAACTGCGTAACAAATGTACTCAGGAAGTGCGTAAAGTAAAGATGAAGCACTCAATGAGTATTGTTGATGGCCACTCCTCTCCCAAACATCTATGGAAAAACCTATATGATTTTGGTATTAATGATAAACAATTAAATCATTCTAACTCCGAAATTTCACCTAATGACCTCAATGAACACTTTGATTGCTGACCTGTTGTCTTAGATGACGAGACAAAAAAAGACACAACTAACCAAATCTCACAATCCATAGCAAGTGTGGTGAAGTTTGATTTTTCTTACGTCTATCCTGAAGAGGTTTATAAGTCTACTATGTGCATTAAATCAAAAGCAGTAGGTTTTGATGAAATACCTACATTATTAGTACACAAAATAATAGGAGTTATTCTCCCAACTTTAACAGATATGTTCAATCACTCATTAATGACCGGTCAGTTTCCCACTATATGGAAGTTAGCTCAAGTAATACCGTTTCCCAAAAAGTCACAGCCTAAATATATTGATGATTACCAATGAGTATAGTGTCTTCTCTTTCCAAGACCTTGGAGCATATTGTAAAGAGACAGATCTATAAACATGTAAACAATAACCACCTACTTACTGATTGCCAATCTGGTTTCCGGCCTGCCCATGGCACATGTACTGTTCTCATTAAGGTAACTGACGATATACGGCTTGTGATGGACAAGGGACATGTAACAACACTAGTTCTTCTTGATTTCAGCAAAGCATTTAATAGTGTATACTTTGACATACTTTTAAAAAAACTTAATTGTTACTTTGCTTTCTCACCTACGTGTGTTCGTTGGGTACATTCTTATCTTTTCGGCCGAATGCAAGGGGTAGTTTCAAATGTTTACTCTACCTGGCGCCTTGTTAAAGCTGGTGTACCGCAAGGCTCTGTACTTGGGCCACTTTTGTTCTCTTTATTCATTAATGACTTACCTTCCTCATTTACATACTGTAAGTATCACCTCTACGCAGATGATTTACAAATATACCTTTCTGATAGTACTGAGAACTTACCTACAATTATAGATAAAGTTAATGCGGACTTGAGAGCAATCTCTTCATGGTCCCGATTTAACGGGCTGCAGCTTAAACCCACTAAATCACAAGCCATGCTTATAGGGACATCAAGGCTCTTGTCAAAAGTAAATAGCTCTACCCTTTCCAGTATTTTATTTAATAACAGTGTTATACCATTTAATGCACAAACAAAGAATCTAGGCATACTAATGAATGCAATTCTCACCTGTACAAATTAAATTACCAAAACTTGTCAAAAAACCTACGCTGCTCTTCATACTCTAAAAAGGGTCAAAAACTTTCTTCCTCTCTCTCTCTCTCTCTCTCTCTCTCTTAAAGTTATGCTTGTCCAAAACTTGATATTCCCATACTTTGACTATTGTGACTATTGTAACTGAAGAGCTTGCACCAAAACTACAGCAACTACAGAATACATGCATTATATTTATTTACAAACTTAAGTACCAAGACCACATCTCTAAATACTTTGACAAACTGAAGTGGTTACGACTTAATGAACGGTGGACACTTCACTCCCTCAGTCTCCTACACAAGATATTACAAATTTCCTCACCACATTACTTAGCAACCAATTTTAAACTACTAAAAAATCAGCACCAGCTTAATACACATGCTAAAAACTTTACCCTTATAAGCATCTCTATTCCATAATCTGAATCTTATTACCATTCATTCACAGTCGCAGCGTCACGGGCGTGGAATGCGTTTCCTCCCACAATAAGGGACTCGACTGGGTTGGCTACTTTCAAAACCGCAGTCAAACGGAATATTATTTCTAGGAGAATATAGCTCTTCATGCTTTTGTAAACATTTAAAATAAAACTGTTTATAAGTAAATGCTGGAGTAATTGTATGAATGAAGGAATGAATGGAAGAATGGATGGAGGTAATCTAAGGTTTATATTGGAAATTTTAGACAATCATTTTATACTCACTCTTGTTATTATAAGCGTGTTTAGTTTAATTGGTTAAGTTTAAGACAAGGCAAATTAGCCTTAACTTCGCCAAAATATTCTAAAATAAAGACAACAATTAAATAAATAGTTTTACATTGTCATTCTACTCACAAGGACACACAAAATCATAACTTATTACTTACCGACATTATGATTTGAAACTTTTTTTTTTTAATCTACACAATTAAAAAAAAAGAGGGGAAAATATTGACAAACATGTGTTTTTTACCTTTGCTCCATAATATTGTTTGTTTGGTTAATTTATTTATGCATGAAAAGTCAACTTCATATATATGTAGGTTATAAATCAGTTATCCTTTTTTAGTATAAACTATTGCAAACTATCAAAACCTAACCTTTCAAGAACCAACAGGAGAATAAAAATACAAATTGACCCAAACATTTGCATTGACCTTCGTGATACATTCTGTAGAACATTCTGTATATGACCTGACCAACAGAATCTCTTGAAAAATCATCAAGAGCTTCTACAGATACTCCAGGCGTCGGTTGTTTCTTTCTGATCTTGCCAGGATTTTTAACTTGATCCATTTTCTTGTTATAATAACTGCACTTCACAGAGTTTTTTCAAATACTATAAAAATCCTAAAACTTGAGGTTTAACCTCGTGGTCAACACAACACAATCTCGGGGTTAAAAGATATATTATATGGTCTTGATACAAAGACTTTAATCTTATAATAATGTATATTGATCAATGAGAAACAATGGTTATATTTTTTTATCACGTGCTTCAATATTATATTGGATAATAATTATTTAAAGATCACTAAAAACTGTTTATTCTCCAAGAATAACATGCTCACACACTAACTAATATTCAAAAAAGAAAACACAGATTACGAGGTAGCCGAATTAATATTTAAAAAGACACTATGTGATTAAAATTTGTACTAAAACAGAAACTTTAGATACACCAAAATACTTAACCAATAAAGTATTTTGTTCGCTTCAACTTCTGGACAGATGCAAATGGTTTTATTAATGGTATTTTATATGATAATTCACTATTATGAGTTATATTTAAAATGGTTAGATTTTTGTCAAAGGATAACCATTGGTTGTCTGTTTTCTTTTGAAAGTAGTGTTTGCTCAAAAGCAAGAGCTCGTTAAAAGCAGCCTTACTTTCAAAAACAAATATGGTCCACTAAAATGCAATAATACTGACGGTTTATGACGTAGGCGACCTTTTTGGTGAGTGAATGGTGACTGGTATTAATACTCGTGTTTACATTAGGAACGTGGCCATCAGGAACGATGTGGTCAAATTGTATCAGTCACTGTGGGGCACACGGCCGACAGTGCGGTTGGATGGATGGGATCCGGTGCAGGATCCGATAGCCCTGATGGACTTTATGCTCCCTATAACTGTTGATGAGATTAAGGCGAAGGTTCAAAGGACGAAGAAGTCCGCGGCCCCTGGCCCTGATGGAATTAAGCCGAGTGCCCTTGTTGGGAAAGGGGTGAACACTCTTCTTGCCGGGGTGTTTAATTTTATTCTGGTTTGGGGGTGTCTCCCCACCAGATGGTATGAAAATAGGACGACACTCATACCCAAAGAGGGTAAAGATCCGAAATTGGTTACGAATTATAGGCCAATAACTATAAGCTCGGTGGTGAGCAGATTATTTTGGGGCCTTGTAGACCAAAGAGTCCGGAAAGTGGTAAAATTGAATCCCCGGCAGAAGGGGTTTACTAAAGAGCAGGGGTGCTTCAACAACGTGAGACTGTTGGTTGAACTCACCCGCCTCATGAAAGCAAACACCGGTGGGGTAGGCATACAATTGGATGTTGCCAAAGCGTTCGATACAGTACCCCACGAAGTTATAGGGCCGGCTCTGAAGAGGCAAGGGTTGCCTTCTGGTATTATTCATCTGGTTGAGAGGGCATATGTGGATGCGAAGACTTATATCAAGCATCGTGAGGGAGATGTGGAAATTTGTTTGCGACGTGGAGTTAAGCAGGGTGATCCCTTCTCCCCCTTGCTGTTTAATATTATGTTGGACGGGCTTGTGGAGGAACTGGAGGCCATGCCAGGATATAGTGTGGGTGAGAAGAACATATCCTGCATGGCATTCGCAGACGACTTGTTCCTATTTGCTGATGATACTACTAAGGGACAAGCGCTAATGGATAGAACGGTTGAGTTCCTGGGCAGGTTGGACATGAGTGTGTCGGCGGCCAAAAGTTCGGCGTTTTACTTGAAAGTGGTCAGACACTTGGATGTTGGATAATCCAAGGATTGAAATTGGTGGAATGGATCTGCATGCGATGCGAACAGATGAGTTAATGAGATACCTTGGTGTGGGGTACTCGTTATGGTCTGGGATTAATACCCAAGAAATGTTAGCCTCCCTTGAGGGAGTGTTGCAAAGAGTGGAGCGTGCTTCTTTGAAGCCACATCAGAAAATGAGGTTATTGAACACCTATTTAATTCCTCATTATATGTACCAACTAGTGGTAGCGATGGCATCCGGAAATATCCTAAGTGAATTTGATAATAAGGTTCGGAGGAGTATCAAGAAGATACTACATTTGCCTAAATCGATTGCTGACGGGATTATCTACTGTAGCAATCAGAATGGAGGCCTGGGTTGCCAAAGGATGGAGGAGCTTGTCCCTAGAGTAGCACTAGGGCAGGGCTAAAGCTCCTTAATTCGGAAGATCCTATTATCGCTGCTATCAATTGTGGTACAGCTATGAAGGCTGAGTTAAAAAGAATGGCTTGCAACGCTAGGATTGCCTATCCATACACGGTGGTTGATCTCGTGAGATTCAAGGCGAGGTGTAAGAGGCGTGAGTTGGATAATTGGGCAGCTCAGGGCAGGGCTGTCAGATCGTTAGCCAATGATAGAGTGGGGAAACGGACCGGGCGAGCCGGCCGATTGGTTTTGATCTAATAAAAGCGTCCCTCCCGTCTCCGGTCGGGACTCTGTTTGCATGTATTAGCTCTAGAATTACCACAGTTATCCAAGTAAATGTGGGTACGGTCTAAGGAATCATAACTGATTTAATGAGCCATTCGCGGTTTCACCTTAATTTGGCTTGCACTGAGACATGCATGGCTTAATCTTTGAGACAAGCATATGACTACTGGCAGGATCAACCAGGGAGCTGGGCGAGCTCTAGTCTTTCCCCCCCCGGTCGGGAGCTAGCCAGATACCGCGCTCGGGCGGCCGGCGTAACTCTTTCTGTATGAGGGGCGGGAGACCCGGTGACGCGCCTTGGCCTCCCCCTGATAGGGGACGTTTCGGGCGCGCGCGGTCCTCCCGTCCGCCGCCTCGAGGGTACGTCTTTGGCCGTGGCGAGCTATGCCGGGTCGGTCGGGCCCGGGGGGGTTATTCCGGCCTACCGCGGCACCTCTCGTACCCTCTCTCTACTTTACGTGTCTTATCCGCCGGAGACCCGAACGGTCTCCGGCCTGGGGGTTCCTCTCACCGTCTCGACCTTTCTCCTCGCGGGCCGAAGCCCTCCGGTTAAAGATATTTCATTCTCCTCTCGCTCGGGATAGAGTGAGCGGTACGCTTATCGTGGCGGGGTCGCCGCGTACGAGCCTACCGCCGGGTGGTGACCCGCGGCGAAGCTGTGGAACGGTCCGGCCGGGGCCCGGACCTACCCTCCGGGATCTCGCGCCGCGAGTCCCGGTAGGCGAGGAGAGAGACCCGGTGACGCGCCTTGGCCTCCCCCGCACGGGGGACGCGTCGGGCGCGCGCGGTCCTCCTCCTCGCGTGAGTTGCGGTTTAGAAATATATTCTCGCTGGATACTGGAGCGGTACGCTATTCGTGGTGGGGGGTCGCATAAGAGCCTACCGCCGGAGCGGTGACCCGCGGCCATGCTGTGAACGAATGGTCCGGCCGGGGTCCGGACCTACCCTTCGGGCGATGCGCGCCTCTTTACGGAAAAAAAGAGATGGGACAGAACAGAAACCCTCTACGGACCTAATTAGGTATTTTTCCAGCATAATGCTACGACATTTTAAGCCCGTGGCTTCTCTGACGCTCGGGGGCCCAACCTCTAGAAAGCCGGCCCCCGATTCGCACCACCACTACGTTGGGAACGGAGCCTTTTCACCGGACATGAGCCTAGGCTCATGAGTACCATTCCGGTCTACTCTGTGCACCCAGAATAAAACCAGGACCAGCCCTCCCATGCCAGCCTGCCTTGGGTCACTTGGGAAAAATCCCATCCTCATTGGGAACGGATGAGGACAGGAGTTGGCCCCTCTTTGTGATCCACCCAATCACGAGGAGGTCAGGAGCTCAGCCTCCGGGCAGTTGTCTCATCATTTCACCGCCAATCACCTAAAGACTCCAATTTGGTCCCCGACCACCGGACTCTATTCTCCGAATCTTCGCAAGACACCAGCTCACCAACTGCCGCGCTCAGCTCTACAGAGGTCTTTGCTTTCCTGCTTGGATATCGTCACCGTACTACCCATTTGCCACACTTCTGGCCTTGGTCTCCAGTCTGCCCTTTTGTCACCATTCTTTCCACTCCACATCATCACTCAACTCCTTCCCGAGACCAACCACCCGAAGTTGCCCAGCGGGGACCTCGTGGAGGTGCCCTGACCGGCTATCCCCTTACGGGTACGCACCACCAACCGCTTAGTGCATGTCCAGGAGTTTCCTCCTCACATACAGATGACCTGCCGGGGTCTTAGCTATGTGGAGCTCGCTCAACACACATTGCCCAGGGCCGCCCCGAGGAGGCGCCCCGACCGGATTTTCGTAGATCTGTCAGTACCGGGAGGTGGCAAAGACATTCTAGTGCACGCTTATATGAAGCGTGCGCGGGCCCAGACCGCGTTGCCAACCTACTCGCGGAGGGCCCTTGCGGCTGGGTCCCGTGACCCAAGAGATAGGGACAAACAACAACACCTATAGACCTAATTAGGTATGTCTTCCCAGCTTTCATCATTATAAGTCCGAGACTTCTTTGATGTAACCACCCCCAAGTTGCCCGACTGGACCAGCCGGCCAAGCTGAAATGGCTTGGGAAAACCCCCTGTATGCGATTTCACCTGCATCCAGGAGTGGGAGGGCCCCCTGCAGTGGGTGTTCACCACGTGGGGAGATGGAGTTTAGCCGTAGTAGCCGGTCCGGGGATCGGGGCCCGTTTCCGGTCCCCAACTCCCCAAACCACCACCACGTTGCCCAGCAGGGACCACGAGAAGGTATCCATCCCGATTTTCATCGCCTCCGTATTCTGTCTTATCCTAAATAATTTCTCTCACTTGTAAATAAATCTCCAGTACGGCATAATTATATCTCTATCACTGTACTTAGTACAGGGCTCCATCCGCCTTATAGGCCTCCACGTCACCATTCTCATAGTACGGGTCTCACCACCACTCATCCGACCCCTTTGCTTCCACGTGCTTCAGCATCCTCCTCCTTCCTTCCTTTCTCACTTATCTACCCGTGGCTGCGGTCACGATTTCTGTCAGTTTCAGAGCCTCTATTTCTACTTCTGTTCCCCGCTTCAACTTGCACCACCTTGGTTCACTCGGTCTTACTTTGCCTTCCACTATCACCAGTCTCTTCTGGTATCCACCACAAACCTTCCTCTACCCCGTCCTTTCACTCCGATCCATGTGACCAACATCTAACCGCGTCTGCTCAGGGGCCGGGAGCGGCGGTATCCATCAATTTGGCCTATCTACACATTATCTCTCATCAGCCATCCTTACTCTCTACATTCCGTAGTCCACTCTCCTGTGGACTTCCTCCAGCAGCCATTTTATAGGATGGGCAACTCCTATCTGCCACATCGTGGCCATCATCTCTCTTTGCCCTCCGGCAATTTACGCACCTTCCCTCACCTCTTGCAATCTTACACTTCACTGGCTCATGCTCATCGCCACACCGCGGGCATGCCAGTTTCTGTTCACAATGCTTAGCCACATGCCCGTATGCCTGGCACTTAAAGCACCTCGTGGCCGCCACAAAGTCTTTAACCTTGCACCTACTCCATCCAACGTACACATACCCTCTTTTCCTCAGCCAGTTCCTTACCTCTGGGCTACACAGGACCACCCAGTGGTTGGCCTCCAAACTAGGCCTCCCGTACTTGTGTACACATCTGAACCTCTTAACAAACTCAGCCTTTTTCATGCCACTGCCTTCCATGTTCCGGTCAAAAATCTCCTCAATGATCTCGCTTTCCTCTCGACCTTTTCTACATCGTAGATCATTATCTTGGGGTCTCTCATCCCCACCTCCTCCATTCTCAATCCTGCCTTGCTGAGATCACTTTTCAACAACCTTCCTTCTGCTGAGGTGTTTCCACCTCTAAAAGAACGCCCTCCCTGGTCCTTCTCAGCTTTTCACGTTTAGCCCCATCTCTTCCGGCCTCAGGGTTTTCTTAAGCATCTCTTTGACTTCAGCGCCATTCTTACTCCTATCCATACCTCTTACCACCACGAGGTTCGCTTTCGGCCTTATTACTCTCCCTGTACTCAGACTAGGGACCTCTGGTCTGGCCTTGGCGGCCACCTCTGCATAGCTATGCTCACCACCTTTGTCATTCCCTTTATCGTTCTGGCCATTTCCTCCTCCTCTTATCAGTTCCACCAGCTCTTTCCTTTCTGCCAGTCTGGCCTCCAGCCCAATGTTCCTGTCCATGAGGACGTTCATTACTCTATTCATTTCAATCAGTATAATTCTCATCTTGTCTTGAGCAAGAGCTGAGAAGCTCTTGCTCTTAACCTGGCTGGCTACTACCCGTCCCAGCTCTGCCTGGTACTTTCCATATCTCCTCCTTGGGCACTCCTCACCCTTAATGCCACTCATCGTATCGACGAATTCCTTTTCCAATGAGTGCCTCCTGTAATACTTTGGGGAGTGCACCTCTCCCCCACTTCCACCATTTCGTTTCTGTCCGGGCTACCCTCCCGTTCCGTTTCTATCTCTACCGAGTCACTCACCGCGACCACCTCCTTGGTCGCACCCTGTTTCCTTCTTTCTGCCGTATTTCCACCGGTTCCCTTGGGGCTTTCCTCTCCTGTCCTCCCCTTTCTCTCCTTTCCCGATTCCAGCCTACAAAGCCTCAACTGTGGAATCTTCACTCCGCCTGGGTCCGTTTCAGGCTGCCTCCCCGTATCCTTGTCTTTTCCGTTCCCCACCTCCGGTTTCACCTTGTCTTTCCCGGGGCTCCTCTCCTTCTTTTCTCCCCTGGAACGTCTCTCCTTACGCCTTGCAATCTCCCACTCAGTTTCCCCCTCACTGGTGGAGCTGCTGTCACTCTCTGCTGGCCTCCTTGCCTTTCCACCCTTACTGCTCTTTTGTTTCTCCCAGAGCAACTTCGGTTCATCAAGTTTCCTTTATTTAGCGACATTCCTTTCCAATTTAGCCAGCGCATCGTGGACAAGGGAGCGGGCCGGAATAGTCGGGAACGGGTATATCCTCGGGTTAACACCCTACCCCAGTTCCCCGGGGCCCGACCTCCGTTTGCCGATTCCGGGATACTCGGACGAATCGGGCTCGCTCGTTGCAGTGCAGGGTCCGACCCCTGCACTCAATGTCCACTTCCTGGTCAGGGTCCGAAGCGGCTGGTCTCCGACCCCAGCCCGCAGCTAACGCCTCGGCAGAGCAAGCTCACATCAGCCTCCCCAGCCACCGACGGAAACTTATCAGTGACTCGGTTCGGCACTCCCAGCGCGCCACGGGTAGGGCCAACCTACCCCCGTGAGGGGGGTCCGATTTTGACAGGAGGACCGACCACGTCCTCCCAACCCTGGTGTACTGGTGGACTAGGGTTGCCTCACTCACCAGCAGGTCCGATTTCGACAGGAGGACCGACCACATCCTCCCAACCCTGATGTACTGGTGGGCTAGGGTTGCCACAATCACCAGCAGGTCTCGATTCGGCTGAGGAGCAGACCAGTCTCCACAGCCTATCTTAGATCTTCAAGATTGGTCCGGGCGTTCCTTTTAAGGTCGGGTTGACTACTCCCTTCCAACGTTCCTCTTTTATCCGGGCTTGCGACCGGCTGCTCACCCTAGACTTGACCAACCCTTGCGATTCGTCTTCCGACTCCTCACAGTTGCCGGCCCTGCCCGGGATATCAGGCAGAGTTATGAGATAGGGACATTGATATTCCATTAACCCCCCTTACCTGGGGAACTCACCAGCTTCCATCGTATGCAAGCTTGCGCTTTTCACGACGTAAACCACCACCGAGAGAACTTAGGCCAGGGAAAACCCCCCCTACATTATCCACCTATGTAGAGGAGTTGAAGGCACCCCATGCAGTGGGTGTCACCACCGGGGGTAGGTGGGGTTTAGCCGTAGGGACGACTCATACCGAGCAAGCCCGGTATTTCGCCCTCCCTCCGTTGCCCAGCGGGACCACGAGGAGGTACCCACCTTGGTGTTCGTAACCACCTCCCATTCTGTCAGCCCATACGCCTTTGTCCCTGGGGAGTTCGGGCTCTGGGCCACTCAATCTTTCGGCTTCCTTCCTTCCTCCCTTTCTGCCTTACTGCCCATTTATCTACGTCCCCGGCGAGGGACGAGCCTTTGAGCCATCTATCTCCTCCTCCTCACCCAGCCTCACTCATATCCTTCTCCTCTCTCTCTCTCTTTTCTTTTACCTATCTCGTTTACCATTCTCTGGAATTTTTCATACAGGTCGGGGCTCGCGACCATGTTCCGCCTTTCCCACTCCATTCCTCTTTCATTTAGAGCTCTCACCATCTCTCCTCTTATCTCTCCGAACCTTGTACAATTGGATGTCGAGTGCCAAGCTCCTCTCTCACTTGACACGTCACACAGTCTCCTTCTTCTCTAATAGCGAAGTATCTCAATTTCTCACTGAAGTCCCCGTGTCCGCTCAACACCTGCGTTACGCAGTGGTCAAGCACCAGCCATTTCTTTCTCAGTCTATCTCTCACATCTGGGAAGTATCCAAAGGTCTCCCTACCTTTGGTCGTTTCTTCCCATCGTCTTTGCCACTCTACCAACATCTCTTCTCTCCTTGCCCTTTTACTCTCCTTCTTTGCACTCCCCCTTCTTTATCCTGCCTTATCAGCATCCTTTCTCTCACCAGGAGGTCAATTGGTAGCACACCTACCAAGACTGGCATTGCCTCATGTGACACTGTTCTGTATGCTTTGGCCACTACTAGCAGTAGCTTTCTTTGTGTCCTTCTCAGCATTGTTCTATTTACTCCTTTGTTCACGGATTCACCCCAGCACTCGCATCCATATGTTATGACAGATTCCGCTATTCCTCTATACATAGTCCTTAGGGCTCCGCAGCTGAAGCCTTTGTTCGCTCTTACCGTTCTTGCCAACTTCATGAATGTTTTCTTTATCCTGTCACATACATCCATTACATGACTGCCAAATTTCATGTATTCATCGATCCACACTCCAAGGTATTTCACCCTCTCAACATAGCTTACCGGTCTCTCATTCATTCTCAGACTGGGCTTTCTCAATAATCTACCCTTCAGTAGCATCATTACTGTTTTCTCCCTGGAGAAAACCAGCTTTACGCTTCTTCCCCACTCTAGTACTCTATCGATCGCCATAGCCGCTCTTCCTTCTATCTCCGCTCTGTTCCTCGCCCTCACCAGCATGAGCGCATCATCGGCGTACGCCGTGATGCTCACTCCTTGTCCGAGGTCCCCTGCCAGAAGCCCGTTGAAAACCACATTCCACAGTAGTGGACCCAATACCGACCCTTGCGGCACCCTTTTGTGGTCCTTTTCTCTCTTGCTACGCCCTCCAGTTCTAGCCTCACTCTCCGGTTCTCAAAGTAGCTCACCACGAGCCTCCACAGGTTGTTCGGACATTCCACCTCTCTTAACTCATCCAAAATCTTGGGCCACCACGCGTTATCAAATGCCCCGGAGATGTCCAGGAACACCCCGAGCACATACTTTTCTTCGCACTCTCTTACGTCTCTTTTCATTCTCAGGATGGCATCTATCGTGCCCATTCCTCTCCTGAAGCCGTATTGCCTGTCGCTAAAGAAGTCTATACCATTGAGAAAGCTATTCAGTCTCCCAGCTATGAGTCTTTCCGCCACTTTTCCTAGTATCGGTAATAGCGTTACTGGTCTATACGACTTCAGTCTGCACGGGTTTTTCTCCTCTCCTTTCAGGAAGACCCTTAGTGTTCCTGTTTTCCATCTGTCAGGGAACTTTCCCGTTCTTAGCATTTCATTCATTACTTTCACCACCGTCTCTTTATTCACTTCGTACCCTCTCATAATCATTTCTGCTTTTATTCCATCTGGGCCTGGCGCCCTCCTATTCTTCATCTTTCTCACTGCTAGCCTCACCTCTGCTTCTGTGAATGGCTGCATATCTTCCCCATTACTTTGCCTTTCTGAGCTCACCCTTGTCTGCTCATGTATTTGCTCTTCCCCTTCCTGGCTATCGTCTGGGAGTAGCCCGTCCAACAATAGCTCGACTGTCTCATCCACCTTCGTGGTATAGCCACCATCAGCTTTTTCTAAGCAGCTCAACATCAGATTCGCCTTGGTCTTACCCAGTACAACTCTGTAGACCTTTCCCCACGGGTCATCTGTCTCAGCTTCTACCAGTCTTTCCCAAGCCATTCTCTTTTTCAATCTCACCTTCCTGGTGTACTCATTCCTACTTTCCACATATCTCCCTCTCCACTCCCCGTCTCCTGCGGGTTTCTCCCTTCATTCCTTACTCTTTTCCACATCCTTAGCATTCTATTTTTCTCCCTCTTTTGGCCAGAGAGCTCTCTCGTCCACCAGTTCCTTATCCTTCTCCCGCCACTCTCGGGACACTGGTTTCACAAGCCGTTGTGATCCTTCTCTCCATCTCTCTCGCCTGCTCATCTACATCTCCCGCTTCCTCAATTCTCCTTGCCTCTTCCGCCCTCAGCATTTCTCTATACCTTTGCCAGTCTGCATTCTTTATATCATATCTGATCTCCATTCGTCTTGGGGCTCTTTCCTCTCTGATATCGTCCAACTCAGCCTTGAAAACGATTAGCTTGTGGTCCGATTCCACCTCGCCACCGATCACTCTCCACTCTACCGCTCTCACATTTCTTGTCGCCAAGGTGATGTCAAGATTTGCTCTCGCACCCCTTGCGCTTTCAAAGGTAGTCTCCTCACCATCCTCGTTTACTACCGTCAGATCGTTGGCAAGGATGAAATCCTCCACAACCTCCCCGTCCCCATCCAGTACATGATCGTACCACAACATCGACCTGGCATTCGCGTCAGCTCACATTACCATCTTTTCTCCAGCTAGTCCTTCCCCCACTGCCTCTAGCCCTTCACGTGTTCTCCAATCTCCTCATTATATTTGAAATAGCTCGACACGAATACCACAACTCTTGGGGGTCCCACTCTCACCACCACCCTTTTGTTGTCCGACCAGTCACTTAGCTTTATTGCCGATATTTCCTCTCTCATTATTATAACTGCCGCCCAAGTCTCTTCCCCCTCTCTTCTCTCATAAAACACTCTGCCACCTTCAAATTTCACCGTTCCTTTTATACTGTATGGCTCCTGCACCAACAGTATTTCCAACCTTCTTTCTCTCGCCACCTTCTCAAGTTCGGCCATCGCCACCTTCGATCGGCCCACATTTACCTGTCCCACTTTAAACTCCATAGTCTATCTTTCTCATCGCTGTTTTCAGCGCACTTGCATATTGTGGGCAGTTCCTATCATCAATCGCATGCCCATCCTTTTTTCCCTGCCTTTTGCAGTTCACGCACCTAGGCTTCGTCTCTTTGTATCTTGCCACATCATGCTTTGCGCCACATCTCCTGCATGCTATATCTTTTTCGCACATTCGCCCTATGTGCCCATATCCCTGGCATTTATAGCATCTCAGTACTTCCACAAAGTCTTTTACTCTGCAACAGAGCCATCCCACATACGCCCTTCCTGCCTTCAATAGGTGGTTTCTCACTCTCGGGCTTGTCTCCACCACCCAGTGGCATTTCTCCTCACCATTTCCGGCCTTCAGCTCTCTTATTAGCTTGAATTCCTGTCTGAATTCTTCTACCGTGATATTTATTTCCTTAACATTGAGGTGATGTATCTCATCAATCACCGCCTCTTTTGTTCCTTCCAGCGGAACATCATATATCATAATCTTTGGCCTTCTTTTCCCGAGTTTTTCCGCTATTAGCCCTTTATCTTTTAGGCCCTCATTCCCTATGAGTTTCTGGGCTTGCTCATTTGTGTCTACTACCACCACTACCCCTTCTCTCGTATTTCTTACGTTTCTTACATTTAAGCCAATATTGCCGGGTGCCACCGCTTCTTTTAGCTCCTGTCTCACTACTCTTCCTTCTTTGGCCGCCCCCTCGGCTCTTACTAGCACCACCTCTCCTTGTGGTCTTAGCTTGGCACCCGTCGTGAGTGGTGGGAAGTCTTCCCTCTTCCTCTGCCACGCATTCCCTCTTTGGGGACTTCTCTCCTCTCTCCCTTCCGTCCTCCGTCTCTGGCTCATATTCTCCACAACTTCCTGCACCAGGCTTTCCCTTTCTTCCGCTTTACCTTTCAGTTTTATCACTTCGTCCATTGCCATGAACGCTATGTCTCTCATTTCATTCATCGCTTCTACAATCCTTTCACTGCCTGGCCCGGAGAGGCCTTTTCCTCTACTGCTGTGCATTATTCTCTCGATGCGACTCTGGCACTCGAGGAATCTTCTCCTTCTCTCCCCTTCCGTTTCCTCTATTTCCATTTCTACCTAACTTCCTTCATCACTCTTTGGCTGCTTCTTTCTTTTAACCCCAGCCTTCCTTTTCTCCCCGGTTTCACCACTCTTTAGCTTTCTCTTGCCACTCGATCTGTCCCTTTCGCTTCCCGACTCGCCCTCAGTCGAGGAGCCTCTTCCTCCACTCGCACTGCTTCCTCTGTCACTCATCGTTTCTGCACTCTGATCCGTTCTCCTCATTCTCACTTTTGCCACCTTCCATTCTTTGCCCAATTCCATGGCACCTTCTTCACTTCTCTCCTCTCTCTTCTCCTCTACACGCTCATTAGATACATTGGCACAGCATATCAATTTCTCGTATGTTGTGTCCATAGTAATGAGTAAAATTTAGATCCGGGGGGCCGTCTCTTACATCGGACCGCCCCCTCTGGCATGGATGGTGTGTTGATTTTGGTCGGTCCCCACCAGCATAACACACTTAGCCAAGGGGTTTGCGCACCGTCCTGGGTTCCCCAGGCTTTCATCCTGGCTCGAGCCTTGGCTCTCCCCTAGACTTATACCTCGGGTGTCCCCTTCGGCAGTCGGTTCTTGTCCGGTTTCAGGGTCTCCTCCGAGCTCGCTTTTGCCGACTTTCTGGAGAGGCGGATGCACCCCTCGTCCTTCGCTCCCTACTACCCCGTGAGCACACAGTTACGCAAAGGACCCACACTTATTCAGGTAATGGGCCCGTCCTCACAGAGTTTCGGCAGTCTGTACCACGCAAGCCTCACCTCCCCAAGGTCACCCCCAAGGAGGCTGTGCAGATCACACGGTCAGCCACAAAGGTTACTCTACTGAGTCCCCTCCGCAGCCTCCCGCGGGCCAGCTCCGGCAAAGCCCGTTATCGACCCATCCCCCATTCTCCTCCCGACTGCCGGAGTCCGATTTTTATGGAGGGACTGACTAAGTCCCCCCAACCCTGGTATCCTGGTGGGCTAGGGTTGCCAATTCACCAGAAGGTCTCGATTCGGCCCGGGAGCTGACCAGTCTCCCAAGCCTATCTTAGTTTTTCAAGATTTGTCCGGGCATTCCTTTTATGGTCGGGTTGACTTCACCCTTCCAACGCTCCTCTTTTATCCGGGCTTGCGACCGGCTGCTCACCCCGGGCCTGACCCAGCCCTTGCGATTCGTCTTCCGACTCCTCACAGTTGCTGGCCCTGCCCGGGATATCAGGCAGAGTTAAGAGATAGGGACATTGATATTCCATTACCCCCCTTACCTCGGGGAACTCACCAGCTTCCATCGTATGCAAGCTTGCGCTTTTCACGACGTAAACCACCACCGAGAGAACTTAGGCCAGGGAAAACCCCCCCTACATTATCCACCTATGCAGAGGAGTTGGAGGCACCCCATGCAGTGGGTGTCACTACCAGGGGTAGGTGGGGTTTAGCCGCAGAGACGACTCATACCGAGCAAGCCCGGTATTTCGCCCTCCCTCCGTTGCCCAGCGGGACCACGAGGAGGTACCCACCTTGGTGTTCGTAACCACCTCCCATTCTGTCAGCCCATACGCCTTTGTCCCTGGGGAGTTCGGGCTCTGGGCCACTCTATCTTTCGGCTTCCATCCTTCCTCTCTTTCTGCCTTTCTGCTCATTTGTCTACGTCCCCGGCGAGGGACGAGCCTTTGAGCCATCTATCTCCTCCTCCTCACCCAGCCTCACTCATATCCTTCTCCTCTCTCTCTCTTTTCTTTTGCCTATCTCGTTTACCATCCTCTGGAATTTTTCATACAGGTCGGGGCTCGCGACCAAGTTCCGCCTTTCCCACTCCATTCCTCTTTCATTTAGAGCTCTCACCATCTCTCCTCTTATCTCTCCGAACCTTGTACATACGGATGTCGAGTGCCAAGCATCCTCTCTCACTTGACACGTCTCACAGTCTCCTTCTTCTCTGATGGCGAAGTACCTCAACTTCTCACTGAAATCCCCGTGTCCGCTCAACACCTGCGTCACGTAGTGGTCAAGCACCAGCCATTTCTTACTCAGTCTATCTCTCACATTTGGGAAGTATCCAAAGGTCTCCCTACCTTTGGTCGTTTCTTCCCATCGTCTTTGCCACTCTACCAACATCTCTTCTCTCCTTGCCCTTTTACTCTCCTTCTTTGGCACTCCCCCTTCTTTATCCTGCCTTATCAGCATTCTTTCTCTCACCAGGAGATCAATTGGTAGCACACCTACCAAAACTGGCATTGCCTCATGTGACACTGTTCTGTATGCTTTGGCCACTACTAGCAGTAGCTTTCTTTGTGTCCTTCTCAGCCTTGTTCTATTTACTCCTTTGTTCACGGATTCACCCCAGCACTCGCACCCGTATGTCATGACAGATTCCGCTATTCCTCTGTACATAGTCCTTAGGGCTCCACAGCTGAAGCCTTTATTCGCTCTTACCGTTCTCGCCAACTTCATGAAAGTTTTCTTTATCCTGTCACATACATCCATTACATGACTGCCAAATCTCATGTACTCATCGATCCACACCCCAAGGTATTTCACCCTTTCAACATAGCTTACCGGTCTCTCATTCATTCTCAGACTGGGCTTTCTCAATAGTCTACCCTTCAGTAGCATCATTACTGTTTTCTCCCTGGAGAAAACCAGCTTTACGCTTCTTCCCCACTCTAGTACTCTTTCTATCGCCATTGCCGCTCTTCCTTCCATCTCCGCTCTGTTCCTCGCCCTCACTAGCATGAGCGCATCATCGGCGTACGCCGTGATGCTCACTCCTTGTCCGAGGTCCCCTGCCAGAAGCCCGTTGAAAACCACATTCCACAATAATGGACCCAAAACCGACCCTTGCGGGCACCCTTTTGTGCTCCTACCCGCCTCGGTGGCGTAGTTGGCTAACGCGCTAGTCGTGTTGAGCTCGACCGCTGAGGACGGGGAGATCGAGGTTCGAATCTCGGTCGGGTGAACTGGGGGTGGTTTTTCCTAAATGGTTTTCCACTCTCCCTCCACGCAAATGCGGGTTCACTTCCTTTAAATTCAACCTTCCCCATTCCTAATCCATTAGCGTAATTAGTACTTAGGCGTATAACCCGAACGGGTAGTAAGACGCGGTGCTAAATATTAAATATTTTGTGGTCCTTTTCTCTCTTGCTACGCCCTCCAGTTCTAGCCTCACTCTCCGATTCTCAAAGTAGCTCACCACGAGCTTCCACAGGTTGTTCGGACATTCCACCTCTCTTAACTCATCCAGAATCTTGGGCCACCACGCGTTATCAAATGCCCCGGAGATGTCCAAGAACACTCCGAGCACATACTTTTCTTCACACTCTCTTACTTCTCTTTTCATTCTCAATATGGCATCTATCGTGCCCATTCCTCTCCTGAAGCCGTATTGCCTTTCGCTAAAGAAGTCCATACCATTGAGAAAGCTACTCAGTCTCCCAGCTATGAGTCTTTCCGCCACTTTTCCTAGTACCGGTAATAGCGTTACTGGTCTATACGACTTCAGTCTGCTCGGGTTTTTGTCCTCTCCTTTCAGGAATACCTTTAGTGTTCCTGATTTCCATCTGTCAGGGAACTTTCCCGTTCTTAGCATTTCATTCATTACTTTCACCACCGTCTCTTTGTTCACTTCGTACCCTCTCTTAATCATTTCTGCTTTTATCCCATCTTGGCCTGGCGCCCTCCTATTCTTCATCTTTCTCACTGCTAGCCTCACCTCTGCTTCTGTGAATGGCTGCATATCTTCCCCATTACTTTGCCTTTCTGAGTCCACCCTTGTCTGCTCATGCACTTGCTCTTCCCCTTCCTGGCTATCGTCTGGGAGTAGCCCATCCAGCAATAGCTCGACCGTCTCATCCACCTTCGTGGTATAGCCACCATCTGCTTTTTCTAAGCAGCTCAACATCAGATTCGCCTTGGTCTTGCCCAGTACGATTCTGTAGACCTTTCCCCACGGGTCATCTGTCTCAGCTTCTACCAGTCTTTCCCAAGCCATTCTCTTTTTCGATCTCACCTTCCTGGTGTACTCATTTCTACTTTCTACATATCTCCTTCTCCACTCCTCTGTCTCCAGCGGGTTTCTCCCATCATTCCTTACTCTTTTCCACATCCTTAGCATTCTATTTTTCTCCCTCTTTAGGCCAGAAAGCTCTCTTGTCCACCAGTTCCTTATCCTTCTCCCCGCCACTCTCGGGACACTGGTTTCACAAGCCGTTATGATCCTTCTCTCCATCTCTCTCGCCTGCTCATCTACATCTCCCGCTTCCTCAATTCTCCTTGCCTCCTCCGCCCTTAGCATTTCTCTGTACCTTTGCCAGTCTGCGCTCTTTAAATCATATCTTATCTCCATTCGTCTTGGGGCTCTCTCCTCTCCGATATCGTCCAACTCAACTTTGAAAACGATTAGCTTGTGGTCTGATTCCACCTCGCCACTGATCACTCTCCACTCCACCGCTCTCACATTTCTTGTCGCCAAGGTGATGTCAAGATTTGCTCTCGCACCCCTTGCGCTTTCAAAGGTAGTCTCCACACCATCTTCATTCACTATCGTCAGATCGTTGGCAAGGATGAAATCCTCCACAACCTCCCCGCCCTCATCCAGTACCTGGTCGTACCACAACGTCGACCTGGCATTCGCATCAGCTCCAATTACCAACTTTTCTCCATCTAGTCCTCTCACCACTGCCTCTAGCCCGTTCACGTGTTCTCCAATCTCCTCGTTATATTTGAAATAGCTCGACACGAATACCACATCTCCTGGGGGTCCCACTCTCACCACCACCCTTTTGTTGTCCGACCAGTCACTCAGCTTTATTGCCGATATCTCCTCTTTCATTATTATTACTGCCGCCCAAGTCTCTTCCCCCTCTCTTCTCTCATAGAACACTCTACCTCCTTCAAATTTCACCGTTCCTTTTATGCTGTATGGCTCCTGCACCAACAGTATTTCCAGCCTTCTTTCTCTCGCCACCTTCTCGAGTTCGGCCATCGCCACCTTCGATCGGCCTACATTTACTTGTCCCACTTTAAACTCCATAGTCTATCTTTCTCATCGCTGTTTTCAGCGCACTTGCATATAGTGGGCAATTCTTGTCATTAATCGCATGCCCATCCTTTTTTCCCTGCCTTTTGCAGTTCACGCATCTGGGCTTCGTCTCTTTACATCTTGCCACATCATGCTTTGCGCCACATCTCTTTCATGCTATATCTTTTTCGCACATTCGCCCTATGTGCCCATATCCCTGGCATTTATAGCATCTCATTACTTCTACGTAGTCTTTTACTCTGCAACAGAGCCATCCCACATACGCCCTTCCTGTCTTCAAGAGGTGGTTTCTCACTCTCGGGCTTGTCTCCACCACCCAGTGGCATTTCTCCTCTCCATTTCCGGCCCTCAGCTCTTTTATTAGCTTGAATTCCTGTCTGAATTCCTCTACCGTGATATTTATTTCCTTACCATTGAGGTGATGTATTTCATCAATCACCGCCTCTTTTGTTCCTTCCATCGGAACATCGTACATCATTATCTTTGGCCTTCTTTTCCCGAGCTTTTCCGCTATTAGCCCTTTATCTTTAAGGCCTTCATTCCCTATGAGTTTCTGGGCCTGCTCCTTTGTGTCAACGACCACCACTACCCCTTCTCTCGTGTTTCTTACACTTCTCACATTTAAGCCAATATTGCCGGGTGCCACCGCCTCCTTTAGCTCCTGTCTGACTACTCTCCCTTCTTTGGCCGCCCCCTCGGCTCTTACTAGCACCACCTCTCCTTGTGGTCTTAGCTTGGCACCCATCGTAAGTGGCGGGAAGTCTTCCCTCTTCCTCAGCCACGCATTCCCTCTTTGGGGACTTCTCTCCTCTCTCCCTTCCGTCCTCCGTCTCAGGCTCATATTCTCCACGACTTCCTGCACCAGGCTTTCCCTTTCCTCCGCTTTACCTTTCAGTTTTATCACTTCGTCCATTGCCATGAACGCTATGTCTCTCATTTCATTCATCGCTTCTACGATCCTTTCACTGCCTGGCACTGAGAGGCCCTTTCCTCTACTGCTATGCATTATTTTCTCGATGCGACTCTGGCACTCGAGGAATCTTTTCCTTCTCTCCCCTTCCGTTTCCTCTATCTCCATTTCTACTTCACTTCCTTCATCACTCTTTGGCTGCTTCTTTCTTTTAACCCCAGCCTTCCTTTTCTCCCCGATTTCACCACTCTTTAGTTTTCTCTTGCCACTTGATCTGTCCCTTTCACTTCCCGACTCACCCTCAGTAGAGGAGCCTCTTCCTCCACTCACACTCCTTCCTCTGTCACTCATCGTTTCTGCACTTCGATCCACTCTTCTCATTCTCACTTTTGCCACCTTCCATTCTTTGCCCAATTCCATGGCACCCTCCTCACTTCTCTCCTCTCTCCTTTCCTCTACACGCTCGTTGGCTACTTTGGCACAGCATATCGATTTCTCATTTGTTGTGTCCATAGTAAAGAGTAAAATTTAGATCCGGGGGGCCGTCTCTTACATCGGACCGCCCCCTCTGGCATGGATGGTGTGCTGATTTTGGTCGGTCCCCACCAGCATAACACACTTAGCCAAGGGGTTTGCGCACCGTCCTGGGTTCCCTAAGGCTTTCGTCCTGGCTCGAGCCTTGGCTCTCCCCTAGACTTATACCTCGGGTGTCCCCTTCGGCAGTCGGTTCTTGTCCGGTTTCAGGGTCTCCTCCGAGCTCACTTTTGCCGACTTTCTGGAGAGGCGGATGCACCCCTCGTCCTTCGCTCCCTACTACCCCGTGAGCACACAGTTACGCAAAGGACCCACACTTATTCAGGTAATGGGCCCGTCCTCACAGAGTTTCGGCAGTCTGGACCACGCTAGCCTCACCTCCCCAAGGTCACCCCCAAGGAGGCTGTGCAGATCACACGGTCAGCCACAAAGGTTACTCTACTGAGTCCCCCCCGCAGCCTCCCGCGGGTCAGCTCCGGCAAAGCCCGTTATCAACCCATCCCCCATTCTCCTCCCGTCTACCGGAGTCCGATTTTTATGGAGGGACTGACTAAGTCCCCCCAACCCTGGTGTCCTGGTGGGCTAGGGTTACCTTTTTCACCAGAAGGTCTCGATTCGGCTTGGGAGCTGACCAGTCTCCCCAGCCTATCTAAGATTGCCAAGATTCGTCCGTGCGTTCCTTTTAAGGTCGGGTTGACTTCACCCTTCCAACGCTCCTCTTTTATCCGGGCTTGCGACCGGCTGCCACCCCGGACCTGACCCAACCCTTGCGATTCGTCTTCCGACTCCTCACAGTTGCTGGCCCTTCCCGGGATATCAGGCAGAGTTAAGAGATAGGGACAGAGGGAATATGCCCTTTACGTCCGGATTCGTGCGGTATCGACGCGGCGGGCCTCCCTCAACCCTAAGGTATTGTCTGACCCACCCGCCGTTTACCCGCTCTTGCTACCGCTGGCCGCCGAAATCCTTACGGATCCCGGCGACCCCGTGTTTCGTGCTAGGGCTCCGCTCTCGGCGGTGCCCCTCCGTCAGATCCTTCGATCTCAGACGTAGGTCCGGCCACCGGGGTCGCCGAGGCGACCGGACGGATCGTCGTCTCCGGTTTCGCTAGGAAGAAAATAGGGACTTTTTTTTTTATTTACCATCCTCTTCTCTAATAACCCGGCACCTAATAATTTAATCCGGGTCCTATTATTCTACTTGATGTTTTACAAACTCACTACCTCTTATATCAATTTTTTTTTCCCTATCTACCCCGGTAATTTACTTTCGGCTATATCCATCTTTCGGTCTTGAGTGCTACTGGTCCGCCCCGGGTATTTTATTTCCCCGGTACCCTTCGCCACCTCCTAGCTCCACGACCGCCTGGGACGATGTTTGCAGAGTCGTGGTTCTTGGCAATGGCGATGAGCATTCCCCTATCCGCCACCTGGGGAGGCGCCCTATAGGATGTAGCATCCAGCCTACTTTCTAGCATTCCACTTGAGCCCTAACTACACTAAAACTACCTTAAACCTACTTTAATCTTATTCTCTTTTATTTCTTCTGGTGTTCACTGTTCCCGCCGGTCACATCAGCTGTGGTTTGTTTCACCGGTTCTCCGCTGATCCGGCATCCGGCATCCGGTAAAACTTCTTCAACACAACTGGATTCCAGGTCGAGACGTTCTTCCACATCTTGTCCCTTCTATGATTTGTCTTATGTTGTATTACTCTGCTCGCGCTCCATCCTACAACTTACACCACTATTCTTCGCCTAAAATACTTCTTCATTACTCCTTTTCTATCCCACTCATTATATCTCTTCTTCAGTCTCTTCCTCTTCCTCGCCTTCTACACCTCCCATGTCTCTTCTTCTCATATGTTCTATTCTGCCCTCTTTGAATCGTTCCATATATTTCCCTCTTTCGTACTCGGAGATCTTCCTTGCCATCTCATTCAGATGTATCCATCTTTCCCTATCCCTTAGCACAGTCCCCACTAGTTCTCCTTGTATCTGTGCCTTATGTTCCCATCTGATTTCATTGTACTGGGGACATTCTACGACTACGTGGTCGGGCGTCGCGACCTCACCACAATCACACTGAGCATCGTCTATGAGTCCTAGCCCAAACAGGGATTCCCTGTATGGGCCTTTCCCCGAGATATACTGTATGAGTCCCGGCGATGGTTGCAGATGTGATATTCCTAATCTCTCTGTAACATTATTCAAATAGGAGTGGGTCCTTCTTCCCGTTCCACTGTTGTCCCAGCGTTCTTGCCACTCTTCAATCAACGCCTGACTTATCTCCACCTTATTTCGCACTCCGCGTCTTGTAAGTTGTTCCACTTTTTCTAAGTTTCCTTTCTTTAGCCAATATGTGGCCCCTCTCTCTCTTATTGCCAGATCTGCTGGAATTTCCCCTACTATAACCGACAGCGCATCCGTCGCTGTCGTGCGGTATGCGCCTGTTAATCTAATCAAGACCATTCTTTGTACGCTTAGTATCTTTTTACGTTGCTTATCGTTCTTAAGGCTATGTGCCCAAATACTCGCCCCATACCCCATGACTGCTAACATCAACGCCTGGTTATATCTTTTAATTATGCTCATTGGTAGTTTAAAATTGTTTTGTCCGATGGTGTATATCTTATTCATTACAGCAGTGGCTCTTGCTCCTACTTGTTCTACATGTTCCAGAAAGTTCCTCTTCTCATCTAGGGTTATACCTAAGTATCTAAAGGTTCTGACTCTGTCTATTCTCCTACCTTCCACCTTCACTATAGGGTCCCTTCCTCATACATTTCCTTTAAATATCATAAATTTTGTTTTGTTCACCGATAGCCCAAGCTTTACTTCTTTGCACCAATCGTTGAAACTCTTTAAAACCCTATTAGCCTTGGTTTCCAGTTCGAGCCTAGACTTTCCCTTTATTATCAAAAGTATGTCGTCCGCGAAAGCCACCACTGCAACGGTCTCATCCAAATTCTCTACTCTTTGTAAACCTGGCTCCAATACTACGTCCCAAAAAATAGGACCGCTTACTGAACCCTGCGGGCAACCTTTAGTTAATGCTTTTTCCACTTTTTTCCACTTCCCTACTACTGTAGCGAATCTATTCCTACAGTAGTCCCTATAGCTCTCATATAAGTTCCGTGGACACTGCAACTCCCTTAGACGTCCAAAAAGAGCAGGCCACCAGAGATTGTCGAAAGCTCCTGCAATGTCGATAAATATACCAGCTGCGTACTTGAGCTCGACATCTTCAATCGCTTCCATAGCTCTCGACATCGCATCCTCCGTTGACCTACTCTTCCTAAATCCATATTGGTGCTGGTACATTCCCACTGTTATTCTGTGTCTTAAAAGTCTTGCACCCAGTAACTTTTCCTGGATCTTCCCACAGACGTTCAGCAAGCATATTGGTCTGTATGATTTGGGGTCCTCAGGGTCCTTATCCTCCCCTTTACTTAATATTACCATTTTGCTCTGTTTCCAGGCATCCGGTATCCTCCCCTGGCTTAAGCATTCGTTATAAAGTCTTGCTAATAACGGGGCGATCACTTCCTTCCCCTCTTGCAGCGCCTCCGCCATTATACAGTCCGGGCCTGGGGCTTTCTTTCTTTTTAACTTCTCTATTTCGATCTCCACCTCTCTTACGTTTATCTCTTCCGCCAGTGCGCCTACATCATACCTCCTATTTGCTTCTCTCCTTTTGATTCTATGCTCCGCATTATCTGAGACATTGCTGTCATCTGGTAGGAGAGTCTCCAGCAGTAGCTCCGCTGTCTCCTCCCATCCATTCGTGTAGTCTCCATTTACTTTCCTCAAGGTAGATATGGTCGTTGGTGGTTTAATTTTTCCTGCTGCTAACTTATAGGGAATCCCCCACATATTAGTTCTTATTTCTTCCATTACGTACCTTTCCCAGCTGGCCTTTTTCACTTCCTTCACCCCTTCTTCAAACTCTAACTTCTTTCTTCTATATTGCTGGAGTAGATAGTTCCTCTCTTCCGGCACTCTGTTCATTTGGTAAATTTTTCTGGCTCTCCTACTTTGCTTTCTCAGGTTCTCCAACCTTAAATTCCACATTCTATTCCATATTTCCGGTTTATCTTCCCTTACCGGAATCGCTACTCTCATTGCGTCTTGAATAATTTTAGTCAACTCCCTAGTTTTCCTGTTTACATCATCCCCCTCTCTTGTTTCCTCCAAATTTACCAAATTATTTCGGAATATTCCCCAGTCAGCCCTCGTCATGTTATATTTGTATTCACTGTTCCCTGTCACTTCTCCACCATACTCAGGCTCCACCTCTGTCCATATGTACTCAAATATGATCATATTGTGATCACTCGTGGTTTCATGTTCTAAAACTTGCCAGTTACATACCTTCCCTTTTGCCTCTTGGTTTATTATGGTAAAATCGATGTTACTTCTTGCTCCCCATCTTCCTTCGTAGGTTGGCGGGTTATTTTCCTCGTTTACCACTACTAATCTGTTTGCCGCTATAATTTCCTCCACTGCCACTCCTCTTCTATCTGGCCTTGGATGGATAATTCTCTTATCTGCTCTTTGCCACTTCCCTGAGTGCCATAGCGGGGATCTGGCGTTTACATCTGCCACTATGATCAACGGGGTGTCTTCGTATGCTCTTACTACCCTTTCCACTCTTTCCAAGTAGGGCTCTATTTCATGTCTAAATTGAAAGTATATATTCAGTATCACCACTCTACCCGCTTCTGCCAGTATTTCCAAACATGTTGTGTACTCATCGCAAAATTGTGTGACTTTCGTTATCACAAGACCCCGGTTCACTACAACAATCGCACTCATTGGCCTTTCTCCCGAACTTATTACCCTAGCAGTAGCCGGCATGTGTGGGACCTTCCCATATCGAGTATAAGGTTCTTATAAGCACAACACATCTAGCCTTTTTTCTTCCGCAGATTTTCTAACTTCGTGAAGCACTAATTTACTTCTGGCAGCGTTTAGTTGCCCAATTCTAATTGTATTTGTACTGACCATCCTTATGGGTGGTGTGTGTACACGTAACACTTTGGCCATGGTTCTTTAGCATTAAAACACACCCTTCCATATGCTTTCACGAATTGAATGTACACCTCCTCAAGATCTAGCCTTTCCTCTCTCCTCTCCATAACCTTTCCTAATAAGCTTCCTAGGAGCTCTACTCCTGTTGGTATGTTGACACCTCTTAGAGTCATCCTGTCAACCAGGTCTGGAATTGGGAATGCTATACCCTGCCCATCACGATGCCCAACTCGGACTAGGTGCCTTACTGCAGCTTGAAGTACGTTCGGTTCCTCTAGTCTTGACAGTCTTAGCATTTCCTCCCACCCATTTGTATTTTTACTTATCTCAGCATTTGACTTTTCCCTGTCTTTTTCCTCCATGCTTTCCCCTTCCACCTCTGCTATTCCGGTTTTCTCATCTATTATCCCTCCTACCTCTTCCTTTAAGGTCGGACCTTTGACCCATTTTATCCATTCTCTTCCTTCCTTTTCTTTTTTCCCTAAGTCCTTTTCTTTGCCCCCTCTTTTCTTCTCGCTCCCATCCTTGGTGCCTACTGTCTTTACTCTCTTATTTCTTCCCTTAAACATCTCGTTTATTTTCCAGATTCTTTTTCCCTTCTCCACTTCTGTGCAGCGTTCTTCCTCGCTTCGTTCTTCTTTTCCTCCTGCATTTCCCTCTTCCTCCGCCCTCGTAATTTCTTCTTCTCCTCTAAATGACTTTTCTTCCTTTTCCTCGTATTCTTCTGTCATTCTTCTTTCCCTTGCTCTTATCCTGGTGTTTATCCTTGGATTCTGGACCTGGGCTATGAGAGTAGCTGCCGCTGCGGCTGAGTCTCCGGTAGATCCAATATGACCCTGCCAGAACTCGTTCCCCGGCCACGCGTTGCCGTCCCAGGCATATGTTGTTACTAATAATTCCCCTTCCACATTATTCCTTTTCTTGTAGGGCGCTTCCTCTGTTGCAAAAATATTTACTCCGTATGTTTCCTTTATTTTACCTTTGTCCTGGAACTCATCCATAACCTTCCCCATCCATAGAAATTCTATGTCTTTAACCCTGAACTCGGCCTTCCTGTGTGCTTCTAATGCTTTTAATATGCACCTTCTTGCACTTTTATGGTACCTAGCTTCCTGCTGCCGCGCTCCTTTCCACACTCCTAACCCTAGTCCAACTAACTGTAGGTGTACTGTTTTCTTGTTTTCAGCCGCCTGGTGGTACGCCTCTGATACTGCCATTTCCATTATAATATTTATCCTTTTGTCGTATACCTCCTGGCTTATTTTCCCCCCGTCGAATGCCTCCATATAGTTTCGATTCTCAACCCCTTTGAGAAGAGTTTGCCTTATTGCTTCCATGGCCCCCCCTTCCGTATTGTCTTCCATGTATTTCCTATCTCCTACTTCTGTTCTTCTCAAGTTGGGGCCCACTAGTCCAATAATGACCCCTTCCCTCTTAATATCATCCCTCAGATCTTCTTTACCCATATTCTTTCTACTGTCATCATTTATAAATATTGTTTTCGAGACCACACCCAGCAAGCCCGACATTACTACCTCGTAATCCCTCAGCAGCCTTCCGTCTTCATTTCTTTCTCTTGCTATCTTTGAGTAATCTCTTCCTTCTTCCCCCCACCATGTTCCAAACTTCTGTTCTCTTCCATAAGAGTAAACGCATCTTTGATTTAACGCTCTGTCTATCCATGCCTCTACTTCCTTATTCCAGTTTGTCTCGACTTCTACTCCATTTACCTTCCTCCTCATCCCTTTTATTACTTCCTTTATTATCCTCTCCCCTTTAGGGTGTATTATGATTCTCGCAGACCTTACAATTTCCTCTACTTCTCCAATTGTTAATTTCCTCCTCTCTATTAACTTTAACACATTTGTGCTCTCCAAAGGATGTTTGACCTCTCTACACTTTTGCAAGAAATTTCTTAACTCCCTATCTTCCTTTTCATCTCCCTTTTTCTCTATTTCCTGATTATTTTCTTCCTTCCTGTAGATTTTTTGTACACCAAACTCCTTTTCTTTTAGCTCCACTCCTTTTTCAAATCTTCCAAATCCCAGTCCTACTCTACTTTTCCTACTTCTCACATCTACTTCCTCCTTTCTTTTGCCTGTTTCACCCATCTTCTCTCCTTCTGAGCTGTCCTGTGATGGATTCATTTGTACCTCTTCTTTTTTCCTTTTGTATTCCCTTGCTCTCCAATTATCTCTCCAGATCCTACTGGGTGATTTTCTTTTACCCTTCTTTGCCAGCTCTTTTAGTGCCTCTCCCGCTTTTCTCAATTCTTCCGTTAATTCTTTAATTGCTTCTACTATCCCTTCTTGTGTATTATTCATACTGTGTTTGCTTTATCAGTCTCCTCATTAATAACTTGTGTGTTTCACACTCTTTTTTATTTGGAAATTTACACTTTTCTTTTTTACCTTTATTTCCGCTTCTGTTAAGACATGGAATGCACACCTCCTCGCTCTTGCACTCTTTTCTCTCATGTCCTTCCCTTCCACATCTCGAGCACTTAGCCCCATTCCTACAGTATTTTTTAATATGTCCTAGGTCCCCACATTGGAAGCACCTAGATACAGCTATATAGTCCTTCGTGTTTATACTACTGAATCTTAAGTATACTCTATCCGCTAGTAGAAGCCTTCTTACCTGAGGACTAGCTTCTATTACGTGGTTCACTAATCCCCTGTCCCTTTGGCCCGTCTTAAATCTTGGGCTGAACCCTTCCAGGAACTTCTCTTTTCCAATCATCCCTATATAATTTTGCTTATATATCATATCACCTAGTTCCTCTTCAGGTATTTCAGTACTTATGTCATACATGATTATTAATGGATTACGCATTCTTGGTTTTTCACATTTTAAATCTTCCTTAATCTTTTCATTTGTCATTATCTTCTCTACGGCATTTTGGTCCGCTGCTTCCACGATTATCATATTGCCCGCCTGTCTTATATACTTAATCCTTATTTTTTCTTCTTTTGGGTCTATTTTTTCCTTCAGAATCTTTTCAATCTCCCCTGGACTTTTCCCTTTCTTTGACGAGATAAACACAGTGTTCATTTTGTTCCTCTCTTCCGGCCTTACCATCTCCCTTATTGTTCCCCCCCGTTCACCTTCCCCCCTTGCTGCTACTGTAGCGTATGAGGGTGCATATGAGGGTGCACCCCTGTTCTTTTCCTTCCTCTGTTTTTCATTTTCCTCCTTTAATCTTTTATTATCCTTCTCTAATTCTTCTATTCACCCTTTTGCGTACATAATTTCTGCTGCTATCTTATAGAATGCCACTAATATGCTGCTGTGGTCCTTTTTTGATATTCTGCCCTTTTCTTTTATGTCATTCATTAGTTCTTGGAAATCATTCTCTTGCGTGACCACCCCCTCTATACTGTTCCTCTTCTCTCTTTCTTCCTCTGTTTCCTCCACAAACATCATCCTAGATATAGGCTCTTCATCCTCCTCCTCACTGACAGAATTATGACTCTTCTTTGTGCCCTTCTCCTCGCTTCCTTTAGGATCGTTTCCTTTAGGCTCATTTCCTTTAGGCTCGTTTCCTTTAGACTCAGTACCTTTGGGCATGTTTGCTTTCCCTGCTCCCTGACTTAAACCCTTTCCTCCCGCCATTTCTTTATTCTTCGTAACGCATTTACCTCTTACCTTTCCACTCAGTCGTTCCAAGGTTCCTGAAAATACTTCAATTCCTTAATCTATACAATTTACCTTCCACACTATTATTCTTGCGTCCGCCACTGAAAATACTGCAACAGTTGTTATCAACCACTTCTTTAGACTTCAATTGGACTTCTCTTTCCTTTACCCCTAAATCGGCAATATTTTGATTATACCCCTTATCAATGTTTTTCAGACCGCCACTGGATTTTTAAAGATCTCACTAAGCTGAATATTTGTATACCTAGTTTGTTATATCTAGGTCCAATCACTACAGAGTTATTCACTAATCAAGTTGTGCGCTAGTATTGTTCTTTACTCTCTACTATGGAAATTTACTACAGGAAGTCAGATCTGACCTCCCTTGACCCTAACTTAGGTCTTTAATAACTACTATAGTTTTAGTCCGATTTTGCTGGAATCAATGACAAAATGTTCGTACTTTTATTCCCGATTTTTCGGTGTAGGGAACTCACCACAATTCCACCTCCTTCCCCTCCAAAAGGGGGTCCTTCTGTAGGGGATGAAATAGCCACCCGATCTTATTCAAATTTCCACAGATGTCTTCCTCTTGCCAAACTTAACAAACTGTCTACCTTTTCTTCTACGCACACCCGCTTTTTACTGATCTAAACACATTTTTCCCGGAGCACTACACGGACACAACCTCTCCGCGTGGCATCTCGAGCGCGAGTCCCCTGGGGCTTTCTTTCTTTTCAACTTCTCTATTTCGATCTCCACCTCTCTTACGTTTATCTCTTCCGCCAACACGCCTACATCATACCTCCTATTAGCTTCTCTCCTTTTAGTTCTATGCTCCGCATTATCTGAGGCATTGCTGTCATCTGGTAGGAGAGTCTCCAGCAGTAACTCCGCTGTCTCCTCCCAACCATTCGTGTAACCTCCATTTACTTTCCTCAGGGTAGATATGGCCGTTGGTGGTTTAATTTTTCCGGCTGCTAACTTATAGGGAATCCCCCACATATCAGTTCTTAATTCTTCCATTACATACCTTTCCCAGCTGGCCTTCTTCACTTCTTTCACCCCTTCCTCAAACTCTTATTTCTTTCTTCTATATTGTTGAAGTAGGTAGTTCCTCTCTTCCGGCCCTCTGCTCATTTGGTAAATCTTCCTGGCTCTCCTACTTTGCTTTCTCAGGTTCTCCAACCTCAAATTCCACATTCTATTCCATATTTCCGGTTTATCTTCCCTTACTGGAATCGCTGCTCTCATTGCGTCCTGAATCATTCTAGTCAACTCCCTAGTTTTCCCGTTTACATCATCCCCCTCTCTTGTTACCTCCAAGTTTACCAAATTATTTCGAAACTTCCCCCAGTCAACCCTCGCCATGTTATATTTGTATTCTCTATTTCCTGCCTCTCCTCCGCCAGGATCAAACTCCACTTCTGACCATATATACTCGAATATGATCATATTGTGATCACTCATGGTTTCATGTTCTAAAACTTGCCAGTTACGTACTTTCCCTTTTGCCTCTTGGTTTGTTATGGTGACATCGATGTTACTACTTGCACCCCATCTACCTTCGTAGGTTGGCGGATTATTTTCCTCATTCACCACTACTAATCTGTTAGCCGCTATAATTTCCTCCACTGCCTCTCCTCTTCTATCTGGTCTTGTATGGGTATTTCTCTTATCTGCTCTTTGCCACTTCCCAGAGTGCCATAGCGGGGATCTGGCATTTACATCTGCCACTATGATCAACGGTGTGTCTTCGTACGCTCTTACTACTCTTTCCATTCTTTCCAGGTACGGCTCTATTTCATGTCTAAATTGAAAGTATATCAAAGTATACCACTCTGCCCGCTTCTGCCAATATTTCCAAACATGTCGTATACTCATCGCAAAATTGTGTGACCTTCGTAATCACAAGCCCACGGTTCACTACTACAATCGCGCTCATAGGCCTTTCTCCTGAGCTTATTACCCTAGCAGTAGCCGGCATGTGTGGGACCTTACCATATCGAGTATATGGTTCTTGCAAGCACAACACATCTACCCTTCGTTCTTCAGCAGATTTTCTTACTTCGTGAAGCACCATATTACTTCTGGTAGCATTTAGTTGCCCAATTCTAATTGTGTTTGTACTGACCATCCCTATGGGTGGTGTGTGTACACATAACAATTAGGCCACGATTCTTTGGAATTAAAACACACCCTTCCATATGCTTTCACGAATTGTATATACACCTCCTCGAGATCCAGTCTTTCCTCTCTTCTCTCCATGACTTTTCCCAATAAGCTTCCTAGGAGCTCTACTCCTGTTGGTATGTTGACACCTCTTAGAGTCATCCTGTCAACCAGGTCTGGAACTGGGAATGCTATACCCTGCCCATCACGATGCCCAACTCGTACTAGGTGCCTTACTGCAGCTTGAAGTATGTTCGGTTCCTCTAGTCTCGACAGTCTTAGCATTTCCTCCCATCCATTTAGACTTTTACTTATCTCAGCATTTGATTCTTCCCTGTCTTTATCCTCCTTATTTTCCCCTACCACCTCTGCTATTCCGGTGTTCGCGTCTATTACCCCTCCTACCTCTTCCTTTAAAGTTGGACCTTTCACCTATTTTATCCATTCTCTTCCTACCTTTCCTTTTTTCCCTATGTCCTTTTCTTTGCCCCCTTTTTCCTTCTCGCTTCCCACCTTGGTGCTTACCGTCTTTGCTCTCTTAGTTCTTCCCTTAAGCATCTCTTTTATTTTCCAGACCCTTTTTTCCTTCTCCACCTCTGTGCAGCATTCTTCCTCGGTTCGTTCTTCTTTTCCTACTGCTTTTCCCTCTTCCTCCGCCCTCTGATCTTCTTCTTCTCCTCTAACTGATATTTCTTCCATTTCCTCGTATTCTTCTGTCATTCTTCTTTCCCTTGCTCTTATCCTGATGTTTATACTTGGATTCTGGACTTGGGCTATGAGAGTGGCTGCCGCTGCGGCCGAGTCTCCGGTAGATCCAATATGGCCCTGCCAGAACTCGTTCCCCGGCCACGCGTTGCCGTCCCAGGCATATGTTGTTACCAATAGTTCCCCTTCCACATTATTCCTCTTCTTGTAGGGCGCTTCCTCTGTTGCAAAAATATTTACTCCGTATATTTCCTTTATTTTACCTTTGTCCTGGAACTCATCCATAACCTTCCCCATCCATAGAAATTCTATGTCTTTAACCCTGAACTCGGCCTTTCTGTGTACTTCTAATGCTTTTAATATGCACCTTCTTGCACTTTTATGGTACCTAGCTTCCTGCTGCCGCGCTCCTTTCCACACTCCAAGCCCTAGACCAACTATCTGTAGGTGCACCGTTTTCTTGTTTTCAGCCGCCTGGTGGTACGCCTCTGATACTGCCATTTCCATTATAATATTTATCCTTTTGTCGTATACCTCCTGGCATATTTTCCCCCCGTCGAATGCCTCCATATAGTTTCGTTCCTCAACCCCTTTGAGGAGAGTCCGCCTTATTACTTCCATGGCCCCCCCCATCCGTTTTGTCTTCCATGTATTTTCTATCCCCTACACCTGTTCTTCTTAAGTTGGGACCCACTAGTCCAATAATGACCCCTTTCCTCTTAATCCCATCCCTCAAATCTTCTTTACCCATGTTCTTCCTGCTGCCATCATTTATGAATATTGTTTTCGAGACCACTCCCAGCAAGCCCGACATTACTACCTCATAATCCCTCAGCAGCCTACCGTCATCATTCCTTTCTCTTGCTATCTTTGAGTATTCTCTTCCTTCTTCCCCCCACCATGTTCCAAACTTCTGTTCTCTTCCATAGGAGTATACACATCTTTGTTTTAAAGCTTTGTCTATCCATGCCTCTACTTCCTTATTCCAGTTTGTCTCGACTTCTACTCCATTTACCTTCCTCCCCATCCCTTTTATTACTTCTTTTATTATCCTCTCCCCTTTAGGGTGTATTATGATTCTCGCGGACCTTATAATTCCTCTACTTCCCCATTTGTTATTTTCCTCATCTCTAACATCTTTACCACATTTGTGCTCTCCAGGGGATGTTTGACCTCTCTACATTTTTGCAAAAATTCTCTTATCCCCCAATCTTTCTTTCCATCTCCCTTTTTCTCTATTTCCTGATCCTTTTCTTCGTTCCTGCAGATTCTTTGTAGACCAAACTCCTTTTCTTTTATCTCCACTCCTTTTTCAAATCTTCCAAACCCCAGTCCTACCCTCCCTTTTCTACTACTCGCATCTGCTTCTTCCTTCCTTATGCCAGTTTCACCCATCTCCTCTCCTTCTAAGCTGTCCTGTGGTGGATTCTTTTGTTCTACTTCTTTCTTTTCTTGAATTCCCTTGCTCTCCAACTATCTCTCCAGATCTTACTGGGTGGTTTTCTTTTACCCTTCTTCGCCAACTCCTTTAGTCCCTTTCTCAATTCTTCCGATAATTCTTTTATTGCTTCTACTAACCCTTCCTGTTGACTATTCATACTGTGTTTGCTCCATCAATCTCCTCATTAGTAGCTTGTGAGTTTCACACTCTTTTTTATTCGGGAATTTACACTTCTCTTTTTTCCCCTTGTTTCCGCTTCTATTTAGACATGGGATACACACCTCTTCGCTCTCGCATTCTTTCCTCTCGTGTCCTTCTCTTCCACACCTCGAGCACTTAGCCCCATTCCTACAGTATTTTTTAATATGTCCCAGGTCCCCACATTGGAAGCACCTGGATACAGCTATATAATCCTTCGTGTTAATACTACTGAATCTTAAGTATACTCTGTCCACCAGTAGAAGCCTTCTTATCTCGGGACTAACTTCTATTACATGATTCACTACTCCCCTGTCCCTTTGGCCGGTTTTGAATCTTGGACGGAACCCTTCCATGAACTTCTCTTTTTCGATCATCCCCATGTAGTTTTGCTTATATACCATGTCACATAGTTCTTCTTCAGGTAATTCAACACTTACATCATACATGATCATCAATGGATTACGCATTCTCGGTTTTTCACACTTTAAATCTTCCTTAATCTTTTCATTTGTCATTATCTTCTCTACGGCATTTTGATCCGCTGCTTCCACGATTAGCATATTGCCCGCCGGTCTAATATACTTAATCCTTATCTTTTCTTCTTTTGGGTCCATGTTTTCCTTCAATATTTTTTCAATCTCCCCTGTACTTTTCCCTTTTTTTGACGAGATAAACACAGTATTCATTTTGTTCCTCTCTTCCGGCCTTACCATCTCCCTTGTTGTTCCCACCCGTGCTCCTTCCCCCCTTGCTGCTACTGTAGCGTATGAAGGTGCACCCCTGTTCTTTTCATTCCTCTGCTTTTCGTTTTCCTCCCTTAACCGGACGGATCGTCGTCTCCGGTTTCGCTAGGAAGAAAATAGGGACTTTTTTTTTCTTCTTAAATTTACCATCCTGTTCCTATTAGCCTGGCACCTAAATAATTTTAATCCAGGCTCAGTTTTCCTCCTTATGTATTTCTCTTTTATTTATTCATTTACTTTATTTATTGTTCCTTTTTTCTATTCTAATCTTGGTAATTTACAGCGTGCTATATCCATTGATCTTATATGCTACTGGTCCGCCCCGGGTATTTTATTTCCCCGGTACCCTTCGCCATCCCCTAGCCCCACGACCGCCTGGGACTATGTTTTCAGAGTCGTGGCTCTCGGTGATGGCGACGAGCATTCCCCTATCCGCCACCTGGGGAGGCGCCCTATTGGTTGTAGCAACCAGCCCACTTTATAGCGATCCACTGCTGCACTCACCCTACCCTAAAACTAAACTACTACACTACGCTACCAAACTACTTACCCCCTTTTCCTAAATTACTACCTCTTTTCTATCACTATTATGATTCTTCCCTAGCTAATTTCCTCCTTCCTCTCTCCGTAATGTACTATATTCTGCTCTTTGTTGGTTTCCTTCTCCAAACTTTTATTCCTCTTCTCCACTTGTCATCTTCCCTCCATGTTCTAGACGGTCAGCCTCATCGGTTCCATCGGTCAGGTATTCTCCTCCGACCGGCTTCCAGAGGAAGGTCCAGTCCCAAACTATGGGAATTAGTTCCTTTTCTCTTCTTCTTATTTCCTTCTCTACTTTCTTCCCTCGCTGAAACCACTTCATCCTCCTTTTACCTCTCCTCTACTCTAGCTACCTTCCTCCCTTCCTCCTTCCTACCCTAATACTATCACTACCACCTAATTATATTCCGTCTTCAGACTTTTCCGGTCCTTCCCTTCTTACTACTCTCATTGTTCCTCCACATATGTTTCACTTTTCTTCATTCTGTGCCATTTTCCTCCTTCCTCCTGACTCGTTTCCCTCATTTTCCCTGTTTCCTACTTATCTATCTTCTACGTATCTGTTTCCATGATGTCGTCTTCCTCATAGGCTGTCCTTTCTATCCTCCACCTCAAAAACATCTTGTAAGTTTCACACTCTTTACTATTCGGCTTCATGCATCCTCTCTTCTTTTCTCCCACTTGCCTCTCCCCTAACCTGACTTCACACGGTATACACTTTTCTTCCTTCCTGCAATCTTTCTTCTTATGTCCCTCCTCTCCACATTTCAGGCATCTCTTCCCTCGCTTACAAAATTTTCTTACGTGTCCTAAATCCCCACACTGATAACATCTTGTCACTTCCAGGTAATCCTCCACTTTATATCTTCCATAATTAATATATAGTCCTTCAAACAACAGTAACAACCTTGCTGCCGGTGACACTTGCACCACCTGATTACATGTCCTCCCCCTTGGTCCAGTCTTGAAAGCGAGCTTGAACTCCTCTTCAAACTCCTACCTTTTCCATTTTTCTGCAGCAAAATTTTGGTTATATACCGCATCTAGTAGTTCCTCCCCCGACATTTCACTATCTATATCATATATTATCATCCTCGGGTATTCTTTTTTCATATTCTCGAACTTCAACTCCTTATTTAGCTCCTTCAGTCCCTTTATCTTCTTAAGTTCCTCCTCGTCTACTGCTTCCACCATCAACCGCTCCCCTGCTTTGCGCATGGTTACGATTCGCACCCCGTTTTGCTTCGGATCCATCTTCGCCTTCACGTACCTCTCCACCTCCACATTTTACACTTCTTTGGTCCTCCGTATCCTCTTTCCTCATTCTCTCATTCCGCCTTTGGCCCAATTGATGCCACTATATCCGCATAAGTTGGCTCTTTTGTTCTTTTTTCCTCCAGTCTAACTTCCTTTGATTCCCTCATCTCCAATTCCTCATTCCTCTTCCTTAGTTTTCCATTCTCTTGGTCCAACTGTTCTATTTGTCCCTCCTTGTTCGATATTTCCTCAAGCACCTCTCTAAAAATCCCCATCATCTCCGCTCTGTCTCTGTACTTCATTTTCCCTTCTGCCTCGGCACACCTATCCAGCACTTGCATGAATTGATCCCACTTCTCCGTTGTCTTCGTTTTCACTTCTTCCCTCAACTTTTCCCTTGTTTTTATTAGGGGTTCCTCTTCACTATCTTCCCCTACACTCTTCCTTTTTCCACTCCTTTTAGTTTCCCCTCTCATCTCTGATTCCTCTCCCCGCTTTTTACCTTTTTCCCTTCTTTTTAATTTTTCAACCAACGCCACTGGATTCTTGTCTGCCATTCTTCCCTGATTATATATGTACCTATTTGGCTATTCTATCTCTATTCTCTCCGGAGTTATGGCAACTCAAAGATATTGCGCTAGTAACACCAATTCTACTCTACTTCATGGTTTACAAAGGAAAATTCCCCGGAAGTTCGATTTGAACTCCCGTGACCTCAACTTTGAACCTGAATAACTTCCACGTTTTCCGTCCGATTTTGTTTATTTTTAAAACAAAATGTTCGTTATTTTTTACCCGATTTTTCGGTGTCGAAAAACTGCCGACTAGTCACTTCCTTCCCCTTCAAAAGGGGGGTCGTTTCCTGACGGCACACTCGCGACCAGATTTAGCTCACACGCACTTTATTCTCTTCCTCTTTCCATTCTGCACAAGATGTTTACAAAATTTTTCTATTCCCGCACTTATAACCGAAGTTATTCCACGAACATCGCGGAGCTCCGCTCCAACACGTCTGCACGCTACGGCAGCCAACACTCGAGTCCGTATGTTACGGCGACCGTGCTTGGTCCGTGTTCACCGTCTCTCTCCGTCCGGCCGCCGCCGAACGGGCGGTAAGGCGGCCCTGGCCGGGATCTCTGTGCGCTCCGAGACCCTCTCGATGTCCCCGTCCCGGCCGCCGAGGTTCGGCGACCGTGCTAGTCCCTGTTTCAACGTCTCTCCGTCCGGCCGCCGCCGAACGGGCGGTAAGGCGGCCCCTGGCCGGGATCTCGTGGCTCCCATGAAACCACCTCTCGGGGTCTCCCGTCCCGGCCGCCGAGGTTCCGGCGACCTGTGCTTGGTCCGTGTTTCACCGTCTCTCTCCGTCCCGCGCCAGCCGAACGGTGGGTAAGGCGGCCCTGGCCGGGATCTTCGGGTACGTCGCCTGGGCGGACGTGTATATCGGTTCGTATCCTCCGGGTGAGAGCCCCTCGTCGGGTTAGTATTCTCCGCCGGAGCCGGTTTCGGGTTTCGGTTTCATAGCCTCGGCAATACGAGGTCGCCCTCGTAATAAGCCCGGTCGGTTTCTTTATAACCGCGCCGCTAGGCGCATGGTAACCGGGTCCGAATTTTCATAGCTCCGGCATTGCGAGGTCGCCTCGTATTAAGCCCGTCGGTTTCTTTATAACCGCGCTGCTAGGCGCATGGTAACGGTCCCGAATTTTCATAGCTTCGCATTACGAGGTCACCCTCGTATACGTTTAAATCTCAGCCAACGTCCTTTTACGCCCGAAACGTATGGAATTAAGGTAGCGGACGCCGGCCCTGCGCTTGCATATTCCGTCAAAATCCGATTTCAGCAAACACAGCCATCAAACGATAATTTAGTCATTCGAGACGAGCTACCCTCCTATAGTACCAAAACAGGCCTATGTCGAGTACAATGTCGTTTTCCAAAAGGCCGATTTTGACGGCCTCGAGGGGACACCTCTCCGTCAAGAAAGTGCAAAAGGCGGACCCAAGAAACTTTTTCGGCTCTGACATCAGCCGCTCTGTCACGTAAAAACGGAAAGACCGGGATACGGCCCGAACCCCTCCGAGGACACCGTCCCGACCGGGGTCCTCCGTTCGTGGTACATTGGTTCACCGTAAAAGTCTACCTCTCGGCCGGCCGCCGAAACCCGTCAGGTCGTTGACTGCCGGCGAAGCCTTCACCGGGGACGTAGCCTCTGACCCCCCGGCCGAGCCTCAGACTCCGTCGAGAGTAGAGACGCCGGTCTACATTGGACGTAACCTCCGACCCCACCACCGGAGGGTCATCCTCCGCCAGAGCACCGACGGCGATCGGTCTCGGCCAACACCGGGGCTCTCGGACCCCTCGGCCGGCCCTCAGCCTCCGTCAAGAGTCTGGACACCGGTCAACCTGGACGTAAATTCTGACCCCTCGACCCAAGGGTCATCCTCCGCCAGAGCACCGACGGCGGTCGGTCTCGGCCTTCACCGGGGCTCTCGGACCCCTCTGCCGGCGCTCAGACTCCGTCAAAAATCTGGACACCGGTCTACCTGGACGTAACCTCTGACCCGACCGTGAGGCCATGTTAGCTTCAACAATTATGAAGCTTCTCTAATAAAAATATTGACAACCAAGTACACATTTGTGTTTAATTATTTTTAAATTTTCTTTAATTATAATCAAGCCCAAAAGATTATTGAATAACATGATGTGTAATAGTAACTTAATTTAATAATTTTGAATAAAATATGTACACTTTGGCATAAAGCCTTTTATATAATTTTTAGTGTCTAAAGTAATATTAATATGAAGTATACAATAATAGTTTTTTTTAACATAAAACACTCAAACTGAAGTTTGGCCATATTTAATTTATTCAATTAAACTTCGTTTCAAATCGAAAAAATTGTTCTTAGTACCTGCTTATTCTAGAAATACTCATGTGTCAAATACTAATTGCAGTTTATTTAGTTGGCTTCACCCAGCCTTAATGTTTCCTGTGCAAGCCTTGTGTTTAAATATACTTAGCAGGACTCGACTGGTGGAACATATTCAAAAACTTCAACTACATTGAACTAATTTAATGGAAAATCATATATTTACTTAAAAAAAAAAAAAAAAAATTGCACCTCGTCTTACTACTTGTTCAGGTTATACACAAACGCATTCTGTTGAATACCCAATTACGATTAGGCCTGAGTATTAACATAAAAAAAAGTTAAAATATGAAAATTTTCTCTTGTCTCTTTTACATAAAAATTTCAGGGGCTGCAGGATTCACTAAGATTACTATTATTATATATCTACCCTAGAGAAAACCTTTTTTCGCCTTTTAAGATTTGTTTTGTTATATATGGAAGGTGTACAGGGAAAAGGGATGTAAATATATAAAATTGAATCACAGCTTTATTCATCAATTTATATCTTTTATTTACATACTTTCATATCTCATAAAATCCATTTTTGTTGTTGAATTCACAAAGTTGTTTCTCAATTGTTTAGCCATTATATGCATTTAAACATTTTCTAATTGAAATCATCACACTTACTTATTCAAAGCAAACATTAGCTCTTATGGCAACATAACCCTTTTGATCAATATATGTGCACTATTGCACACAACACACTAACCCCTTCTCTTAGCAATAATGTTAGACAGTTTTTCACCTTTCAAGTCAAACTGTAATCATTTGTAGACTTATGAACAGTAGAAATGGCTAGTGTTGCGATCTAGCAATAAGTATTGGAACTATTGGGATTGTATTTCAAGGAAGCAAGTTTTGACAAAATAAATTTCATGACCGAAAGGGCACTGACCTACTTCAATGGTCTAGTGGTCTAAATCATCACACTCGCAATAGTCTGAATTGCTAATGACATGCAGATCATGGTTTAAAATCCATCTCATGTACTGATTTTTTTTACTAAATGGTTTTCCAATCTCTTTACATTCAAATGCAGGTACACTTCCTCTAAATTCAACCTTCCTCATCCCTAGCACATAAGTATAATTAGTACATACTTTAAGTAATATAAGGATATTGTATCAAAGTTTTGCCTTGTGTTTTAAATAGAAGCCATCAAAATGCACATAACTTATAATTATAATCATGTTCATTTATTGTGAGAGTTGTCCAGGGTTGTTCTAGGAATACGCATGGATATGCCGTATAAAAGAGATATACTGCCAACATTGATGCAATAGTACATGGCATAGATGTAAGGACAAGTGTCTAAAGATTTTGTTTTGTTCATCGAGAAGCTTATTAAAGGATTGGGCATGTACGTAGCTGTTTGCCACAATTAAACTCAATAGGGAAAGTGACAACAGCCGGCAACAATTTGTGTGATCTGAGAGCAGTAGTGCTGCCATCATTAAGTAAGCAAGGATATTAGGCTGTAAGTTGAGTTTTACTGTGAAACTCTCCCAATTAATGTAAAACTCAAGTGTATTTTGTATTTAAATGAGCAAACGCACAAATATAGTTCTTTATAAAATTAATAAAACTTCATTGAAAATATTGTAAGAAGAAAAGAAAGAAACTGAAATCCCTTTCTTGCCAAAAAGAGACAACTACCAACATATGTCATATGGCCTATAAAGTTGCAAAAATAAATGAACCATTCAATAATTTTGAACTGGAAATTGACCTACAAGAACCTAACGATGTTGATATAGTATGAATACTTCACTCGAAAAATGCTTGTATTAACATTAACATTAGCAAGAAAATGAAAATTAACTTGGTCAGAAAAATTGTAAGTTCCAAATAAAAAATATCATTATTCATTAATTAGGCTACAACAATTAGTCAGAAGTCTAGATTGATCTTGTATATTCGTGGAATGATTTCTTGTTGTGAAATGATCACACCAGTTAATCTATTTATTGACTTGATAGAATTAAATGATTTAACATCGACTGGGATTTTTTTTACTTTGATTTGCCACCTGCAATCTGTCGAATTGACAGTGGAATACCTTAATGAATATTAAGTTTCTGTTGGGTGGGATGGTGCAGCGCTAAGACATATGTCAAGACGTATTTCAAGACATTGTTGTTTACTAATATAATTGTAGTATTCCATACGCAAAATTATGATTAACCAATCCAAAAATATTCACCCAAACTATCTTAGTCTAGCTAATTAACTCACCATACTTTCTCTAATCTGGCCATAACATTGAAATAAACTATCCAGTACCTTGCAAACTAAAAACAAGATAAATAGCAGAACATCACTCTATTGGTCAAACAGCTAAATTGGCGGTATGGAAAGGTCAAATGTCACTTTGCAGTGACACTATCTGATCAAAATAAATATAGCCAGACAATATTATTTCATCTTTGGTAAAAATTGGCCAAATATTTATAAAGCAGCACATAGAAAATATTTAGATTTATGATGAAATCCTGTTATATATGAAGAGGAAAACAAGGAAAATAACATATAAGAAATTAGGTTTGATGTAATTCATGAGATACTATAGGCCAGGAGCACACCCATAGAGGGTGGGGGCTTTGGAGACTGAAGCCCAGCCCCCCCCCTCCCCCCCAGCTAAAGGCCCTCCCCCAGAAAATTAAAAAAATATGACTAGCAATATGTTGTCAATTAATCAATTATATTTAATATAAAACTAATAATTTTGTGCAATAACTAGGGCTTTTCAAAGGAATACTTTTTTCTGTTGATTTTTAATTTTACTGTAAATTTGCACTTAAATGAAAACTAGACATGTGATACCATAATATTTTCTAGAAATGTTAAAGTCTTTACGCTTTGTACATAAAGTTTTTAGATAGATACAGTAATTGAAATTATTATTTTAGAGCAATTATGTAAACACTATTGTATCAGGAAGAGGGGAAGGGTCAGTTGATATTATCACATGCCCCCACCCTTACAACTGCAAATCCTGGGTGTGAAGAAGAATGTGTAGACACAGACCTGTTAACCAGTGGCGTACACAGTGACAGAGGGTAGGCCGAGGATCCGATTTTGGTACAAATTAGCTTAAATATTACCATTTGCATCCTTTTAAATCAAAATTTTGGCAGGGGAGATACCCCCCGAATCCCCACTTTTTAGGGGGCATTGTTGATTCCCTTTCTTTCTTATCCCCTACTTCGAATCAAATTTCTAAATATTACATTAATTAAAATATATAATGGTGCAAATATGAAAATTATTATGTAAAAAGCCCCACCCAGCTCAAAATCATAGGTGCGTCCCTATATAGGTCATCTTTATGTAGGCTACTGAATATGTATTGTTCATTATATTATTATGATTATTATTAGCACCACGTCTTACTACCCGTTCGGGTTACACTCACTTACGCTAATGTGTAATGGTAGGGTGATTGTGAGATGAAATGGAGGACCTACAGTTTAATATGGGATCCGAACCACGGTGGAGGCCTGACCTTCCACACATTCACAAGTTGTGATTAATACAAGTCTTGTCAGAGGTGAAGAAAGGTTTTGGCAATCAGATAAATCTGTGCCGGGACCGAGGATTGAACCCGGACCCCCAGCACAAAAGTCTGACACTTCACCCCTAGACCGCCAGGTCACAGTTTCATTATACTAAAAGTGTATAACATAATTTATACTATTTATTGGACAGGGGTGAGCAAAGCTTAAAAATGCCAAAATTAAAGTGCAAATCTCCTTCACTTTGACACCCACCATAACCTCTTAACCTTTCAAATACATCTGTGAAATTTTTTAACAAAAACAAAACAAAAATAAAACTTTATTAACAAATTTGTAATATTTCACTAAATATGAGAAATTTAAGCAAATATTCATTTTTATTATAGCTACTAAATACTATTTTAACACAATTGAATTTTTATGTAGAGCTAACCACATGTTTCCCATTTTTGTTCCATTTTTTTAAGTCGGGGGGGGGGGGTGGAGGGGGGAGTTGAAACGTCCCATTTTTTTTTTTTTAAATCTGGTCACCCTAGTGTAAGAGGGTACGAAAACAATGAAGAGAAACAAATAAAAGAAAAACACACTATGGCTTTTACAGTAACAAGAACGAAGTTTACACTTTACAATGCTGCCACTGGACGAGGAACATTAATAATGTTAAAGCACTAGCAGTAATGTGGAAGTCTGAACTTTTAATATTAAAAATCATGCCTTTTATTTGTTCCTATCCCCCCTTTTTTATTGTATGATATTATATACACTTTGTTTACTGTGAAACCTTACAGTCTTACCTTAATGTTCTCCACTATGGACCTATCATAAAGCTGGACCATAGTGGAAACAAGCAAGGCGATCTTGCTACCTTTCAGGGTGCTTCAAAAAGTGAATAGAGGTGCTCCATAAACTTTTTTTTTTACAACATGTAGGCCTATATTTTGCTGCCTAATATTATTTAGGAAAATTTGGAAGGATAAACTAGGTGTTGAAATTCAGAGAAAGTTTAAGGAAAACTAGAAATAAAATGCTCGTATTTTATTTCACATCTTTATATTAAACTCATGATTTTCAGACCCCCTCACTAAGCTTTCTAGACTTTTTTTTGACCATTAGTTTATTTTTCCTTATTTTAGAAGAATATTTTGTCTAGGTTAGGAGAGTTTGGAATATAAATGGTAAAAAATAATAAGTTTTAAAAATACTTATTAACCTATTACATTGCATTATTTCTCGCTTCACATTAATTAGTCAATTAATGGTGATAGAACAAATAAGATAATCACGAATTGTCAGAAATTTAAAATGTCTCTGAAATCCACTCTCTTAGTTTTAAATTAAACCCAATTTTTTTTTCTGAAGAAAAAAAGTATCTTGCTTTAGACACTTTAATAATTTACAAAATGACTATTTGCATGCATGCTTGACAGATTTTTGAAGTGTAAATGTTAATTATTGAAATATACTTAACAACACATAATAATAAAAAAATTAATGTGTTATTTCGCTGGCAATATTGTTTGACAAAGTTTTATAGGTGTTAAAGCTGATGAATATTTGAGGCTTTGTGCATCCTTAAATGTGTGAACTATAATTATTATGAAATCATTAATATATTTTATTTTTAATATATTCTTACTCATAGACCAGCTATAAAAATGTGTGTGATAGTAGCCTATTTCTATAGTTATTTTTCTTAACATTATATGCATGATTGTGTTCAAACAATTATTTTATATCATCATACCTATCCTTAATATACAAATATTGTTGAATTTGTTATTGTAAATTAATGTGACATTTTATTATGATAAATGCAACACTGTACAATGCATTAACTACACCATTGTTGAAGCTGTAAAATTTAATTATTTAGTTACTTTAGTAATTAGCTCTTTTTTTTTTTAATAATGTAGATATATATATGTATATATATTTTGTTGAGTTATATTTTTTTATTACAAGCTGTGAGTTTGTAGTTTAATGATGGCATGTATATGTAAACAATTTCTTAGCTTTTGAAGAGGGATTTTTATATTTCAAACTTCATTTGGTAATATTCTGAAGATTGCATAAATAAAGTGTAAATAGCACCTGCATTTATTATTTGTATGTAAGCCATGGAGAGGACAAAAATGGAAAAGCAGGAACATAAAAAAATGTAAAAACTCAAAAAGTAATAAATGTTTACAATATTATTTTACTTTCATGGATTTTTTTTTCAACAGCATTCAGGCATTATCAAAGACTTTTAGTTTAATGTGATAAATTAAAAGGGTAATTAAGAGGACCCTAATTACATTGTAATACAAAATTCTTTGTTTCCATGTATAATATCTTTGATTTGAATGTATTTTATTGCTGTTAACAGATTAAAAAAAAACCTAATCTTGATATTACCCACAAATGTTTAAAATTTTCCCAAAATATTTATTTTTTGTTTATTGCTAGTGTTTTAAGAACAGTCTTGTTTATTCCTTCAACTCTTATTTTGACTGTCTTTTAATTAACAAATTTACATTAAAATTAGGGCTGCGCCGATCACTGATGCCAATCATTAAGTTTATTCAACTTTAAATATTACAAAGATCCTATTATTAATAATAAAAAAATCAAAATTAATGTTCATTGGATAATTTTTATTTTCTTCAGTTTAGTTGGTTTGCTTACACAAGTTTAAATGAAAACTGGACCTAATTTAAATTGACTCCACTTTTCTCATAGTTAAGTTTATGATAGTTTTATTTATAAATTTTATTTTAAAATCTGTGCATGTTGTGATGTATTTCCATGTAGGTTGGCTATCTATCATGTGTGGTGACTTAATAAATTGTCTGCTTCCCACCAACCCCCCTCCTAAACGATTCAATAATCTTATTGATAGCCGGTGTTCCCGAGTAAGTCTTGTTCTTATTCCAGCCTTCCTTACCATGTTACTGATGTAACATTTGGCGACAAGGAAAAACCAACTATCGTGTGACATGTTCCTGGATATTTGAAAGTCCAGCTTTAAAAGTTTTATGAATTAATTTATTTGGATGAGGTGGTAAAAAAGTTCTTCAATTGGAAACATATACATGACAAATTGAGGCAAATCCGAGAACATTTGGGGATTTTAATAACTTAGGGCGTGGTCTATGGAAAATAATCAATAAACACAAAATGGCAATCATAGGAAACATTAGTAGTTTCGACAGTAATGAAGAAACCTGGTCGTCATATATAGAGCGATTTGAGTTATTTGTCGAATGTGGTAGTTTAACTAATGAGAAGAAATTAAGTACGTTACTGACAGTAGTAGGCGTAAACACTTTTAATCTTTTACGAGATTTATGTACACCTGACAAGCCTTCAACAAAAAGCTATGAGGATCTAATTATAATCATCCAAGAACACATATTCTAAACCATCGTTTATTGCCAAAAGGTATAAATTTAGTTTAAGATCACAGTATGAACATGAAAGTGTCTCTGATTATCTATGGGATCGTCTTGTTAGTGGATTGAGAAGCAGCTCTATTAAGCAACGACTTCTAGCGGAGAGACAACTAGACTACGAGAAGGCAGTGCTGATTTCAACATCTTTGGAGGCAGCCGAGAAGGATGCAGCGTCACTGGCATTTGGACATAACACCGGTGAAACAGCTGATTGTCAATCCCAAATTCTTCAAATGTCAAAAAAAGAAGAAAGAAAGGGTGGTATGAGAGGGGTGAGGTGTTGTTGCTTTGAAAGGAATGGTCATTTAAAAAATGAATGCCGTGTATGTAAAAAGAAAGGTCATTTGCAAAGAGGGTGTCGACTGAAACAGATGGGTTAGTCAAGCAATTCTAATAGGGCTACTCATATGATTGCTAGCAAATCTCACAGAGACAGACAAAAGTATGACAGTAATAAACAACATTTTGTGGGGTTGGGTGTGTTAAATGACAAAGTGATGAAAACATTGATGACATTTCAAATTTATTTGGGCTATATAAAAATCAGCTTGGTGAGAAACGTGAAATAGAACTAAATGTTCAGGTGGAAGGAAAAGAGATTCCTTTTGAAGTAGACATAGGTGCAGGGGTATCTGTAATATCTGAAAAGTATTATCTGGATAAATTAAATCACTTAAAATTGCATCCAACTGATTTAATCTTAAATTCATATATAAATGAACCAATTATTCCTGTGGGTATAATAAATGTTAATGTTCAATATCAGGATTTGTCACGCAAAATGGAATTATTTGAAATTAAAAATGGAGCTGATCCATTACTAGGACGTGACTGGATTAAGGAACTAAAAGTAATCATTTATTCCAAAAAAGTTGCATAGTGCTAACAGTGTAATGGCAGATAGGTTACAGACAGAAATGGTAACTAACCTGTTTAGGGATTTTTCCAGACGGTTTTAATAAAATGTTAGGTGATTATAAGGGTGAACCAGATTAAATTTGAAAAAAGATGCCAAGCCTAAGTATTTCAAGCCAAGATCAATTCCATTTGCACTTAAAGAAAAGGTAGAGCAGGAGCTTGGTGCAAGAGGAGGTATTAACTCGGATATTAAATTTAATAGTGAATGTAGTACACCAATAGCCTGTAATTAAGAGAAATGGAAATATTAGAATATGTGTAGATTTTAAAGTGACCTTGAACTCCAATCTAGAACTAAGAGACATCCTATTCCCAGAATAGAAGAGTTATTTGTCACTTTACAAAAGGGAGACACCTATAGTAAACTGGATCTAAGTCATGCTTATCAACAAGTTAGGTTAAGGGCCCTTTTATACAGGCGTTTCGTGATGCACATTCTCTAAGTACACAGGAGAAAATGAGTGCCTTTATACACATTCGCATGTCATTCATGTTGTCGCAATCTGTAAAGTATGTCACTATAACCTAGAGAACGCCAAGTCAAAAATGACGCGCCATGATCCCAAGATACAATGTAATCAATGAAGCATTTTATACAGGCATCAGCTTTCGTGTCACCGTGTTGTCAGACTGGAGGGCAGCCAACCTCTTCGTCACTTGTGTTAAAACCTCAGCATATTTCAGTACCAGTATCAGAGTATTTCTTTAGCAGGAGATGTGTTTCTTATTTGTGTTTGGGTATTTATTGTCCACCACTTTATTTGTTCCTGAAATGGCAACTATTAACAGATCCATCACGAATGGTAGAAAAGAAGAGATTGGCAATCCTGGGCTCGTTTTTTTTTATATCCTCTCGCCCTTTTCATGATGCGTGGCATATGCTGCTTGTATAAAAGCAAACGCCCATGACGTGCATCACGCTTTTCGTGCGTCACGAAACGCCTGTATAAAAGGGCCCTAAGAAACTTTGTGTGATAAGCACTCACAAGGGTGTATTTAAGTACAACAGAATTCCTTATGGAATTTCTCCAGCACCAAATTAGTTCCAAAAATTAATGAAAAAAACATTACAAGTGTTGAAAGGAGTAATTGTATTTTTTGATGACATTTTGGTTGCTGGTAGAAACATGCAGGAACAATGTGACAGACTCAAAGAGGTATGTAAACATTTAAGGGACAAGGGTCTCACAGTAAGCAAAAAAAGTGTAAGTTTTTTCCAAGAGTTTAGAGTATTTAGGGTTTGTAATAGACAAAGATGGGTTGGAAACAAAGACAAAATTGCTGCTAGATTAGATGTACCTAAGCTGGAAAATGTGAAACAGCCGAAGGGATTTCTAGGGGCTAGTCAATTATTATGGGAAGTTTGTTCCAAACTTATCCACATTATTGTGTCCTATGAAAAAAAAAACCCACAGATTTTTAAGTTTGACAAGGCATGCATGAAATCTTTTTCAATAATTAAGGAAAAGTTAGTATCAGCAGAGGTGTTAGCTCACTATAATCCTAATTACCCTTAAAATTAGCATGTGATGCGCCAGGCTATAATCTTGGTAGTTTACTGTCACAAGTGCAGAGTGATGGAAGTGAACGTCCAATAGCCTATGCTTCCCGCACACTGTCTAAAGCTGAGCAGGGATATTCATAGATTTACAAGAAAGCTTTGAGCCTTGTTTTTGGGGTAAAGAAATTTAATCAATACCTGTGGGGGAGGAAATTTATACTATGTCCAGATCATAAACCTTTGTCAAGCATATTTGGGGAGAAACAAGGGCTACCAGCCTTTGGAGCTAGTAGATTACAAAGATATGCTCTTTTCCAATCTGGGTATGATTTTGCTATCTGCTACAGCAAAACAGAAAATCATGTAATGCTGATGGATCATCAGGTGGCCATTAGTTAGCTCTGATAAAGATGAATAGAAAATAAGTTGTATTGTACTATTTATAATGTTTTAAAATTAGTGGGATACCAATAAAATTTGAAGACATAAACATAGACATACAAAAAGGTCCATAATTAGTTAAACTTACAGGTTATGTGAAGTTTGGTTGGCCCTATGATTATGATAAGGAGTTGACAACTTATTTTCATAGGAAAAGTGAATTAACATTAGAGCCAGGAATTCTCATGTGGGGTAAACATTTGTTAGAAGAATTGCATTCAAGTCATCTTGGAATAGTTAAAATGAAATCTTTAGCCATAACATATTTGGTGGCCTAATATTGATCAGGACATTGAACAAATGGTAAACAATTGTGCAACCTGTCTCTTGGAAAGACAAAATTCATCAAAGCTTAAGTTACATGTTTGGATTTATCTTGTTATCATAGATGCATATACTAAAAGGTTGGAATTGTTAGAGGTATTGTCAACAGAAGCATGTCAAACCATTGCTAATCTAAGACAGATCTTTGCGAAATTTGGTTTGCCTGAACACATTGTAATATTTGACATTAGATCACCATTTATGTAACATGAATTCAAGTTTTTTTTTTAATGCAAATGATATTATGCATACTTTAACACCTCCATACCATCCTCAAAGTAACGGCTTAGTCGAAAATGCAGTAAAATTTGTACAAGATAAATTGATTATTGCTATTAATGAAAAAATAAATGTGGAAGTTGCTCTAAGTAGATTTCTGTGTAATTATAGGAACTCGATACATAATACAACAGATGAAACACCATCAAAATTATGTTTAATAGACAACTTAGAACTAGATTTGTTATATTCTAATATAAATGAAAGTGTATAAAAAAAATCAGAGAAAACAGGTTAAAAATGCAAAGGAATGTAAAACTCTGGATCTAATTCCAAACCAACGGGTGCTAGTCAGAGACTATCGAGCAAAGAATAAATGGCTTGAAGGGGGGGTTGTATCACAATTGAGTCCAGTAACCTATTTAGTCAGATTAGGAGCAGTAACATGGAAATGTCATATCGACCAATTAATTAGTTTACAGTCTTCCCATGAAACTAGAGTGGAGGATATAGAACCTAGTATTAGAGCCATATCCCTAAGATTATTATTATTATTATTATTAGCACCACGTCTTACTACCCGTTCGGGTTATACGCACTTACGCTAATGTGTGATGGTAAGGTGATTGTGAGATGAAATGGAGGACCTACAGTTTAACGTGGAATCCGAACCACGGTGGAGGCCTGGCATTCCTCATATCCCTAAGAGATAGATCAAAAACATAGTAGGGAAGGTTTGACATTGCCCCGGCCCCCCCTTCCTTGGTTTCACTTAATGGGGCAATTACAGTAGCTTTCGATAAGGAAGGAGTAAGGGGACATGTAAACACAAATATATAATAAATTACAAACGAGGGAATCAATTGTAGAATGATTTAATGAGATAAGGCACATAGCATAGTTTGACACAAGGTAAAGTTTTGCACATAGTCTCAATAAGTACCATTAAAGAATGTTGATAAGTAATTAGATTGTATAGTGTACATAACAACTATTAAGGCCTAGCAATCACAGGATACATGAAATGAAAATTTAGCAAAGTATTAAAAACAGTTCTTGCCCGTGTGCTCACAGGTGGCCTTAGCCTTGGGTAAGGTCGGGTTCAGGTATAATGAGCGCCTGCTAGGTTGGGCTAGAACCCATCGCCCAGCGGGCAAAGATACAACTTTACAAAACACTAGAATTCGCGAGCCGAGCAGGGTCAGCGGCAATGATCCACAAGTTGAGCACCCTTAGAGGAGTGCGGCAAAAAGGAAAGCCAGTGATACAGAAAACCTGGCCAGTACCTGAGGGGCAGTATCGATACCTGAGTCAGATATTCCTGAGGGGAAAGCAACTGAACTCGAAAGGCAAAACACGAGCCGCGTCTGAAGGACAAGGCCGGCCCGCAGGTTGAACACCATAACCTACGTTAGAGCACAAACAAGAGTGCCTAACAAGGCATACTTCCCAGGTCCTCACTAGTACCTGAACCTTTGCTTGCCCGCGAACCACATTAAAAAATACCACAATGGTTACATAGTATGTGGTGCGGGATACAACACTTAGAACGGCTACCCAAAATGTAGGGCCGAAAAAGCGCTTGGCGCGTGCGGGATTAGGAGCCAAGTTCGCTCCTATCTCAACACAATAACAAAAACATTGGTCATGACTTAACCCTAAAGTATCCTAACATAACAACCAAAACATTGACCCTAACTTAACCCTAGAGTAACTCCTGACAATAAAAGACAGGAAACGCATAACCCTAACCCTGGGGTTTATTAACCCTGCTAAATAATAATAGAAATGATACGACCTAGGTCCAGACTCTAGACCAAGCGGTTGGCTATAGCTGTTCTCTCTTGTACGGTGTGACCATCATTATTATTTCCTCCTATCGAGTGGTGGATCCATCGTCCTAGACGGCAAGTCCCTTGGTGTAATGTATACTTCGTTGCCCAGCGGTGTACGCAAGGTTTCTCGGCTGGTGCAGCAGTGATATTGAATATTTTAACCCAGTTCACCGATGAATATATAGCCCGCTGACAGAACAGCCAGCGATGAGTGGTGGGGGAAGCTTCGATAGACGTCTGGAAACGTGACTTGCATGAGCTGACAGCCGTAGAGGCGCTATCAGTCGGTTTGTTGATTTCAACGAGAACGGAGCTCCAAGTGGGGAGTGGTTTTCAGTCTTCACTCTTTCCAATGGGGCATCGGGCTCGGTGCAGAACTCGGCGGAGTGAGTAAATAAAGAAAACAAATACAAGTTACGAGTCTAGTATGGGACACTAGTATTAAAGTAATATATTTTGTTTTGCTTGCATCAGTTCATTCTCACACATTCCAATCGAACAGGGCTAATCCAATTTAGCCCGTTACAACATATCCTAAAACAACTAGGGGTGACAATCATTCTCCATTCATACACAAGGTTGAATCTCACGAGAGGGGCGTAGCCCAGAATCACACCAACCTCAAAGTGTTGAAACCTCACCACAGGTAAAGGAGTCTAGTTATCCAAACAGGTGTAGGAAACCTGTAATTCAATTCAATTTGTAAATAGTTTAAAGTAGTATTACATTATTTCATTATTGGAAACCATGGTCAGATATTATATTCTGTGTTTTTGTATAAAAAAGTGTTTAACATGTTAACTATTTCATCATGACTATTGGAAATCGTGGTCATGTATTGTATTCTTTATTTTATGTATATTTATGTATTTTGAGTGATGTAGGGTCAAGAAGTTGTGCGAGAGGAAAGTGATGTATTTCCATGTAGGTTGGCTATCATGTGTGATGACGTAATAAATTGTCTGCTTCCCATCAAGCGCCCCCCCCCCCCCTCGTGAATGACTATTGATAATATTATCGATAGCTGGTGTTCCCGAGCAAGTCTTTTTCACTCAAGCAGCAACATTCAACAAAGTAAGTCGTGTTCTTATTCCAGCCGTCCTTACCATGTTACGGACATAGCACATATAATACATAATATGGCAAATATATTATTTTTAAAATGGAAACAGAAAAATATATTTTGTTGATTGAATTTGTCCGAATTTAAATAGTCATAATTTACTATAAGATAACTTAAGAAATATCAACTAGTAAATAAATTCAATTATTAATATACGATGTTCTGAATCCATGAAGTAATTTATATATGCCAATAGTTTTAGCTTCCCTTGAATCTTCCCCAGTTTTAACTTCCCTTGAATATTCCACTCTTAGTTAAAATTGGTTTTCTAGTTTGATCTTGTGGATGACCTTACAAAGCCAATCCCTCCCTACCCACAACCATTGAGATACAGCTTCTCTCTCTCTCTCTCACCGGCTTTTTTATTCTCAACATATGCCATCCCCCTGTTATTGATGAAAGAAGTAAATGTTTACTTAGTCAATAGCAGCCACCCCCTACATCCCTTTTTAGTAACAGAACAAAGGACAGACTGTCTGCCAAGAGCTTAACAAGGATGAGTCATCAGTACCTGACATGTGCAGGTGACCTGACTTTAATAATTGGTCAGCAAATAGCCAATTATTGATTTACCAAATGTCCCATGGTCAGCCGGTGATCAGATTTATAATCGGCATTGCCCCAGTCCTGATTAAAATATAAAACTTAATGGTTATATTTTCTATCTGCAAGTCAAAGATTTAGGTAATTTCAATAACACATTATGGCTTCAATAGTATAGGTAGTGAGTCAGATGAAAGTTATTTTAGTGAAACTTAGCATGAAAAGAAAACATTGTCTGGAACTGAACCAATGGAAGACGACTAATAAGCTAGTAATAATAAAGGCGTTGTGATTACTCTTTATTACTGATTCTCAAGGAGCTTCGACTTTTGAAAACTTAATATATTTATTATGATATCTGTGTAAAGCAATTTTTTGGAGAAAATATTAGTAATTTTGTCCCGAATAGTTCCATCATCTTTTAGTTCAATATTTTATACTTTTAATCTCAAATCTGGGTTAATATCGAGCAGATTTCTATGCTTGTTCTTCAGATAACCAAATGTTAAAAATGTTTGTTCACAAGGATATGTGGAACTAAAGAGAACTAGATGTTTTAAAGCTGTGGAATAAAATGCTAGTGTTTGTTATGTGAATGGTACCATGGATACCCTGGGTGGGCAATGCGGACCGCCAATTGGGAACCAATGCACTTTATAATAACTTAAGTTACCCACTTTAGTGGCCATGTGGTCTAACACGCTACTCTCGTGTTAGATTAGACTGCAGAAGACGGGGAAATTAAGGATTGATCCCAGTCGGGTGCATTGAGTTTTTATTTCCTAAATGGTTTTCCACTCTCCCTCAATGCAAATGTGGGTGTATTTCCTCTATATTTTTAAAACCTTCATAATCCCTAACATATTAGTGTAATTAGTACATGAGTGTATAACCTGAACGGTCATAATAAACACTCTTAATATATTTATTTTAAACAAATTGTTATAGACCATTTAAAAAAAAAATTAAAATACTTTGTATTTTTATTTGCCATGAAAAAAATTCTAAGTTAGGCGTATATATTTTTTAACTTAATCTTAAAAGCCATTTTCAAAAAATTTCATTAGTAAATTACCCTTAATCTAAATTGTCTTGTAAAGATCAACATACAGTATTATTTATCATTTAAAATAGTAAATACCAGTTTTAGATAAAATAGTTAGAGCTACTGTATTTTCAAAAATTTCAAATTTTTCAAAAATAAGTCATCAGCTTACTTCTATAAAAAAAAATTTAAATCTATATAATTATTTATAATGTAAGTAGCATAGTTTTGTATATGCAGCAATTAAATTTCAAGTTCCTAATGCCATAGAAGTAAGTAGAGTAAATAAAATACTTCCCAGAAACCGAAATCCATTTTAACAAAATCATTAGAGCAATTCTTAAAATATTCTAATAAAAAAAATTAGTCATCAGTAATTTAAACTTAATTTTTTTTAAAGATATTTCTGAATAAATTGATTATATCAGCACACGAGAATTTCTATGAGTGAGAGCAAAAGGGTTGACTAATTTTGCCGGAAAGGTATTTTCACATACTTTCCAAGGTTCTTTTACATGCCACAATCGACATGGAACTGATGGCTTTACTTCCCCTCCTAAGGAAGTTGTGCTATAGATTTTTATCAGTCAAATAAAAATATGTTGACCCCAGCTGGGTTTGAACCCACAAGCCAAAGGTCCTGAGGTGAGCATTATAGCCCAGGATCACCGCTATAGATAACCTACCCTTAGCAAAAATTTTCTTGAAAAGAGTATCCAGTGTTATTTATCAGGTCAAACACTTCCTAGATATCAATTTTAAACAAAATTGTTGGAGCAATTTTCTAAAAATGTGGAATTCAAAGAATAGACGCAAAATATACCCCTATAAAATTTAAATAACAAGGTTGAACTAAATCCTTCAAGTCGTTTTGGATCCATGGCTAGAAACAGACTGAATGCAAAAATACACTTTTCTGGGTTTGAGCTCACATAAAACTTAAAAGATTCTTCGTAATTTTGAGATCGATACTTTTTTGTTTGTTTCTCTTTATACGTGAGTTAACATATGGTAGTAGATAAATGTTAAGAAATAATTGATAATAGAATTAGAAAAGGGCTGTTGTGTATGTTTTAGAATTAAATGAGTTTGCTAATTTGTGTGTTGTTATCAGTCGGTTCAGAAAATGCATTTCAAATAGGATATAAATAAATAAAAAGAAAACTAATTGAGTTTACAAGTAAATGTATGATTATAAGAATATAACAAGATATAATCTACCCAACACATTAAAATTTACACTATAAATACTGAACATAGTGTACAAAGCTGATTTATAAGTGTTTATCTGTTATATATAAGGAAATATGAAGATTTAAAAGGTTAGATTACTTTAACTTTTAAGTTACTATCATTATAGAGCTATTTCAAACTATAAAGTATGGTATAAAAGGTTAATTTAAAAAGATGGATAACTATGCTAATGGATTAGGAATTGAGATGGTTGAATTTAGAGGAAGTGAACCCGTATTTGCGTGTAGGGATAGTGGAAAAACATTTAGGAAAAACCATCCTCAGTTCACCCGACCGAGATTTGAACCTCGATCTCCCCATCCTTGGCAGTCTGGCTATAAAAGTTACTAAATCTACTTTCACGTAATCATATGTCGGGTCAAGTTAACTTCAGCTGTCCCTTTTGATAGATATTATATTTATTATTAGTTTTCTGGCTAGTGGCAGTCATCATACGACGTCTCTCCAGGCGGTTCTGTCCTCAGAAATCCTCTTCATCCGTCTGTAACTGTCTCCAACCATGAAGTCATCCATTATCTGGTACCTTCTATGTCCTCTTCCATTCTTTCCATCCACCAATCATTCCAGTGCATTCACCACAGTATACTCTCTCTTCTCAACCAGTGTCTAATCCAGTTTCTCTTCCTGTTTTTGACAACTTCTAATATCCTTTTCTTTTTCCAAACTCTCTCCTCATTCATTAATCTTTCCGCCAGTTTATATTTTCCAACCTCCTTCTCCGCACCCAAACCTCAAACACTTCCAATCATCACTCCTTCTCCTTTCTTTGTGTCCATAACTACGCTCCATATAACGCCACACTCCAAACAAAGTACTTTGTTAACTTCTTCCTCAATCCTTTATCGAGAAGTTGACATAGCAGTTTCTTCTCGTTATTGAATGTTAACTTTGCTATGTAAATTAAATTTTGACATCCTGTCTGCATCACATATTTCCGTGGATCCAGCTTCACAGATATTGAAAACTGGGACTTTCTCTATTTATATAATAATAATATACACTAATATAAATTGCAAAATGTTATCCATTATGGATTTAAATAAAATGTTTATATTTTATAAAACGCTCTTTATATAAAAATTGGACCTTAGAGGTATTTACATACCTTTTATATGAGTTGTGTATTTGGAATAAAGTGAAAATAATAAATAAAATAATGTGGACCTATGTAGTTTCTTAATCTGTGTTGTTCTTATCCAAAATAATATAAAAACTCATGACAGGAGGTTGATTTGAATCAACTGAATGATTAGCAACTTATTCCACATATATGTATATAAATAACATTGCCGTCTATGGTCATTAAAGTTTTTGTTTGGCACATCAATGCCCAAGGTTATAGGCCAATACCCATCAATTTACAACACATATTTGAATTATATTTGTGAACAGCACCTAATTCCAAACCAAAGATTAATTTAAATCGGGCCTATTGTGTAAAAATGCAATAACTGTGCACACAGCATGTAGGCCCTACTATTCGAAAACATAACATAAGTTGCTGTGATTATGTTTCTGATAGCTGACAACCTCAAACATCCATCCTAGACTCTGGGCCAGTTTCATAGTGAGATTGAGTATGCCTCAAGTGTGGCACTATACTAAATACAGACAACACTTACTTGAACTCGAATGGAATGGGCCAGTTTCGCATATAAATTAGTTCATTCGATTCTGGTCTAATTAGGTGTCGTCCTGCATTTAGTAAAGCGCCACAATTGAGATGTATTCAATCTGACTATGAAAGTGGCCCTCTGACTCAAGATAATGAGTGAGTATAATCTTGGGGATGAGATGAGCCAGGCTAAGCCAGTGGTAGAGCATTGATACACTAAGCTGAATGTACCTAATTTGATCCTTGAGGCCAGGATAATTTATAAAGATTAATTTGAATTTATATTAACAGTTAAAGGTCACTTAAACCTTCTTTTGGAAAAAGGGTTTATGATAACAAAAACACTATCGAACAGTTTTTAATCATAATAAACAAATTAAATCACTTGATGTATTACTTTTTACAATTTGTGGATTCTTAAACTAAAAAAGATTATTAAACTCACCTTTTTTTACTAGTTAAGCACTCTGCGATGTTTTTAAGCACTCTCTCTAATGCTTAAAACCCTGAACTTATTACTTAATATATGTATGTATATATATATATTAGCTGAATCCCCTTTCTTCACACAGGATATTGTGTTATTATTTTATTCAGAATGAAACATCTTTACTTTGCCTAATTAGCTTATTAGGAACACTTTGGCCAAATTTCAGCCGTCTAGCTTCGTTTATTCATTCGTGAGTGAGTCAGTCAGTCCTTTTGCATTTATATATATTAAAAAATTAAAACATCATAGATTTTCCTTTTAACTTAAATTTTAAACAATGTGTTTTAACATAAACTGAGTATGCTATGTCAGAAGTCGGTAAAAAATCCTATCCACTGATACCTTATTCATCGCTGTAAGCTTTGTATTAGTTGAGAAAAAGGGATGTTAACAACAGAAATAATATGTAGGATTTTAATTTATGATAATTTTTAAAAGGTTCCTTGCATTAATGAAACTAATTAATGCTGATTGTAGCAATTTTAATGTTCTTTATTTAGAAAGTTGCCTTAGTTAAATAATATTTGGCATAACTAGGCATGTTACAAGAGGGGTCTATTGGTAATAGGTGCAGGACTTCCAGGTAACCGGACCCGAGAGACAGATTCACAAGTTTCAAAGTCTTATGGGTGTGACATGTGGTCTCTTACCTTACATGATGACAACAAATTTAGGGTGTTTGAAAACAAGATGCTTTGGAAGATATGTATAATATAAAAAAGAGATGAGGATATGGGGAGTGGAGGATAATAATGATTAGATGCATACTCTGTACTTATCACAAGACAGTGTTAGGATAATCAAATCTCATAGAATACGGTGGGCAGGACATGCAGCACAAGAGGAAGATTCTAGAACCTTGTTCAGTGTGTTAACTGACAAACCCAATGGGAAGAGACCATTGGAAAGAAGATGGGAGGATAGCATTAGAATTAACATGAAAGATATAGGGTGTAATAGGTGAACTGGATAGAATTAACTCAAGATAGATATAGGGTTAATGAGGTGAACTGGATAGAATTAGCTCGGGATAGGGTGTAATGAGGTGAACTGGATAGAATTAACTCAAGATAGATATAGGGTTTAATGAGGTGAACTGGATAGAATTAGCTCAAGATAGGTGTAGGGTTTAATGAGGTGAACTGGATAGAATTAACTCAAGATAGATATAGGGTTTAATGAGGTGAACTGGATAGAATTAGCTCAAGATAGGTGTAGGGTTTAATGAGGTGAACTGGATAGAATTAGCTAAAAATAGTAATGGGGTATAATGAGGTGAACTGGATAGAATTAGCTCAATATAGAAATTATAATAAGGTGCAATGGATAGAACTAGCTCAAGATAGGGACAGGTGGCGTACTTCTTAGTTGCAGCAATGAACTTGTAAGTTCCTAACGTCAGAGTGTAAGTAAGTAGATGAAAGAAAATATAAAATAAGACATGAATGATAAGCAATAAATTACTATCCATACTAAGGAACACCACATGCTGGGGTTTCCTTTGTAGGAATTTACTAGCACCTACACAATATATCAATGGTTCGGTATAGTCTTGTCCTTATTTCGAAGTGTTCAGAAAGTTGGGCAGTGAAACAAAGTTTAAGTATTTCATTAAGTGTGTAAATAAAATTTCAGTGTTGAGTTGCCTTAAATATTAATTTGCATAGTCCCCCTATACTACTTTTGTTTTGTAAAAGAGACAAGAAAGTTAAAAAAAATGACAACCTTAAGTTGAGCAGTGGTGGCAGAACAAGGGGAGAAGGAAGGGTCATTTCCTCCCATTGAAAGAATTTGTCTGCCCCTCCTTAATGGAATAAACTCACCCCTTCTCCTTGAATATACTTGCCCTTCCCTAGATTTATTTCACTACCCTTTGATATTCCTGAATATTAAAGTGAAAATGGCCTTGCATCAAATTACAAATATTCAGTAGAATCAGGTTTTAATCAGGTAGGAGATTATTCTACTATAAAGATTGTCTAGAATCATCCCTTTCAATAAATTGACAGGGGAATATTTCCAAATAACTTCCGAAACATACAATTTCCAAAATTACTGGAAGAGGCCTACTATAAGTAGCTATTGGATTCATCTAATTAAAAAATAATAATCCCCAGGCGCAGAGTACTCCAAAGAGCTTTAGGTGGCATCCATTTTTCAAAAATATACTGTCAGAGGCCCACAGTAGTTAGCTTCTAGAGGCATATCAATTTTAAAAAACTTGCTGGGGATGAACCACTTTATAATTTATATTTTATAATGGGCATGTACATTTTTAAACATTTTCAGGTAAAGACCACTCTTTTAGGGACACTTTAATTTCAAATAAATGGTTAAAAAAAAACCACAAACTTTCACTTATTGTGTATTATAGGCTAAGCTTGGAAGCAAATTTTCAAAAAGAGGTTCTCAGTAAACTACCATTAACTGAGTTTTCCTCATAAAAACACACACATCATTACTCTTTATATATAAATTTTAAATCAAATTGTTCAAATATTTTTAGCCTAGCTCAAACTTTTAAAAATAAGTTATTTTTAAACTAGGTATCCTAAAATTATTTTTTATAAATGTAAAAATAAATAGGCATTCTTATTTAAAATTATGAAAAACTATTCCCATTTGGAACTCTATCTTCAAAGCCAATTTAAAATTTTCTACCATTTGCCATAAGTATACCTAAGTTATGTACCCTATATTGATTAGCTAAAAAAAAGTAAACATATATCTTATTATTTATTTTTATTTTTTTATCACATCTTATACAGTATTATTGATAGTGTAAAATAATTCTCCAATACAAATTTTGAACAAAATCGTTAAGAGTTTTTTTTTAATTAGACATCACTAAACTAGCAAATTATGTTCTTATAAAATCTAATATAGTATATAATTTTTAATGTAAGAAACTGACAGATACTCATTTTGAGCCAAATCTCAGGGGCCATTTTAAAAATAATCAGTTCAAAAAAACAGTAATCAGTAAATTACCCTTAAATGAATTACCCCCAATTCATGTTTTGGTTATGTAAAACACTACCCAGATATAAATTTATACAAAATCATTTGAACAATTTTTGAAAAATTTGGAATAAAAAAAAATCCCTCTTCTGTAACCAACTTAACTTGAGGGCCATGGCAAACTAAAAAAAAAATATACCTAGTTATTGCCCAATAGTACCGGTAAGTTTCAACAAAATTCATCAAACTATTTCAGATGTGTGTCCAGGTAGAGACAGAATTGTAAACCCCACTTTTTTGGGTTTGAACACATTTAGAAAGTGAAGATTCATCATAATCTCGAGGTAGTTAACATAAAAGTATAATGTGTTAAAATAATTCAGACAAGGACCATTCTAAATATATTCTAGAAATATCAAAATTTAGAACATTTGCTGTGGTAGGGTCTCCTGGCGGCCGAAGCTTTTTTAAAAAAAACACCTTTTATTTACTAATCGCCCTCCTAAGACAAATAAGGTTCCGGTGCCAGTGAAATCAAGCAGTACAAAGAGAGGGGGGCCGGTGCTTTGCTCCCAGTACCTGGCCGTAGTAACAAACCCAATTCTCCCCTATTGCCTTGTTAAAAAAACAAAGTAATACAATACCAAAAAATTAAAGCTTAGTGTTACCAATACACCAAAACACAAATTTTTATAGTTATAAATTATAACAACATTGTCATGAATGGATGGTATAATGTGAATAAGTATTTTATTTGGCTCACTAGATGAATAAATACTGTCTAGCCCAAGATCCCAATAACCATGATCGTAATATTGTCAACCTTGGGGATCTTGGGGTAAAGTGCTCGTCTCAGGACCCAATATTTGTATGGTCAAACCCAGCCGAGGTCAAACAATTTTTCTTGAGTGATAAAAATCTATAGCAAAACTTCCTTCAGAGTGGAAATAAAGCCGTCAGTCACATGTTTATTGTTACATGTAAAAGAACCATGGAAGGTTTGTGAAAATAGCTTCACCAACAAAATCGATAGGCCCTTTGTTGTCAATATAGTGCGTTTTCCAAAAGTGGTAGTAGTATGGACTGTTTTGATATATTAACAATCCTCCAAAATATCAATTAATATCCAAATGGTTAAATATGCTCTACTGCCATTCACAGGAATTAATTTAACCCATCCTCTGGTGCAGACATTGAACGTCTTTGTTTGCCTGAATTTTTCCTGGCACATTTCATTGTATTGCTTGCTATCTGTCGATGAACCATTGTACTTTTAGCCAGTCTGAATAGGTACTTCATATTGAAGCTAATAGGTGGAGCTGTCAGTTCAATACTATTCTATGACCATGATACAGCAATAAATGAGAAAATCTAAAAAGAGAAAAAAAAAATGTGTAGTATGCATATACATGCTATAGAAAAATGGTGAGTCCCTAGTATGCCTTAACCATCGCACAGACATTTATACCTAATATTTCAATAAAATGGTACCATGTTGATATTTTAATCCACTTATACATATTACACTATAGTACTCTTTGAATCGATAACATCAAGATTAAAATTTTGTTAACAATTTTACTAAACTCCTAAATTATTAAATAAACTCAACAACATATTGCTCAAATCACTTCAAATGTGATATTACGATGGCATATGATTTCCTTTGATTGGCACTGGATGAAGATGAAAATTTAGGTTGAGTTGGGTTGATAAACTGTCATAGTAATGAAAGGTTGGGTTAAGCTCGGTTGAATGGACCATATCAATTAATATAAACTTATGTTATTTATATTATATCATTAATATTATGTCTTACTTCGTCTATAGTTTGGTTGTTTTGGATATGTGTGATCACCTACAACTAGTTTAGTAGTTTGAAGTTAATTGTGTCCGTCATAGACGGTTTTAACGCCTTCATAAAGACAGTAAAAATTATGTTTAGGGCTTAGTGTAATGTGTCCAAATAGTTCTAGAACGGCCAAAAGATCCATCACTTAGGTGAGTGTAACTTATTATTATTTCAAGGCTTAAAAAGTTTTTTTTCCTTATTTTTTGTTTCATATCAATTCTACATGTTTTAATATTTGGAATAATGTATGGCTAATAACAATATTTTTGATATTTTAAGAAAGAAATGGCTTAAAATGGATCAGATGACGTACTAGACCCTAAATGGCTGCTGGGCCTGCGTAGATTGCTGTGCTAGGCACACACCAGAAAATGGGTTAAATAAATTGGAAAATTACGTTTGAAAACTAGTTTTATTGCGATGTCCATGTTATTTTCCAAATATATTTAAATTAAAATATTAAGTTTGTGAGATTAATTTATAACATTGGTAACTTGTAAATTATTTTGCAGCCGAATGTAGGCTAATAGGTTAATTTTTTGGTTTGTTTTTTTGTGTAAAACTATACAAATTTATTTTTAAAACAGTGCACAGTCTTTTGAAGCAATCCTACTAACAATAGAATCCAGTAAAGATGAAACTTGACTTTCCAACTCTTTTATGTTATAAGTTTTCTTTATGAAGTTCACGTTAGAAAATTCATTTAATTTTTCTATAGGGTATTGTTCGCCTTGAAAGTGTCTCAACACATTTTCCAACAGGTCTATGTTTGAATCATGTTTTTCAAAAACTCCCACTAATACATTTTTCTCGTTTTCATCAGCTCCAAACTTGACCAGAGATTGTGAAATGTTTCTGGAAGTAGAAAGGTTATACAATAATTCAGTGAATATTGTTTTTGTCATAAGTCTACCTTGTTTCTGACTTGCCACAGCTTTATTGGCTGCTACCAATACTTGAAAAGGATGAATGATCAATGAAGGCTTCATAACACAACAATCTAGAGAGCCATCCATAACCTTATTTTTCACCTCTTTCATGTTCATTACGTTTCTAATCAGAATTAAAGACAATACTTGCTCACTTTCAGTGTCTAACTGTTGTTTAAATATTGACATATTTATCAAGTTATCAAATATAATTTAAATGACAAAGTAAAAAATTGGTATAAATAAATGCGTGACTTTTAAAACAGTTCCCAGAAGTCCGCCACAACCACAATAAACTAACCGTTTTTAGCCAACATATGAAAAAAAAAGACACTAAGCAAAATTTTAGTTCCAAAACTTCTAAGTGAGAGCGTTAGAATCTAGAATTAGTTCCAAAACAACTCATAGGGAGCATTATGGGTAAAATTTAGTTCTAAAACAGAAAATAGAGCGCAGTATACATATAAATATAGCTTCAAAGGATATTATAAATAATTAAAAATGATAATATAAAGAAAATTATATCCGTTGGAGATCAATTGAGAAGGAATAAAATAAATTTAAAAAAGGCTACAGTAATTTACATAGGTGTGGTACACGAGTCTGCCAGATATTTGGAGTAAATTACCATTAAATTGGAACGTGCATGTTTAATGGCACTATGATGACTCTACTTTAAGGTGCCACAACTTCTATATTTGAAACTGCCCCACGACCACACATGCAGGACTATTGTGTACGTACATCGGCTCGAGTATTGGTATCGACACTTTCCGATAAACCACGGGTAAAAATACCGTATGAGGGATTATGTACGTACCTCGATTATGGCGCGGTATTGATCCCGGCTGTTTCCAACAAGATCTAGTTACTCAAATAGTGACTTCACTATTGGCTAAAGTTGGCAACATATATTACCCAAAGTTCATAGCGCCTTGTTTACATTTCTCTGTTGTTTTTAGTAGCAGACGCTTTAACAAAGAAGATATTTTTCTTTTAAACTTTAAAATATATTATTAGTTTGTTTATATTTATTAGATCTTCACCGTTTATTTCAAAGTTGTTATGTTAGTTTATATATGTGATCTTATTTTTTTATAATATTAGTACTGGGTCATTCCATGCTAAATCAACAAATTTTAATAAAAAATTTTGCCACACCATTTTTGATTTTAATGAAATTTGGTAGGAGATTTGCACCAATCTTTTAGACTTCAAAACAATTTTTGTTATATTTTTAAAAAAATTACTCCTTGAGATATAGGCTATTTTTTACATCACGAACAGGCAAAAAGTGTCATTTTAGGGTTATTTTCTAAAATCTGCATTAAGTTTATTTGAACTATCAGGGATGGCAGCTAGGACTCATTTGAAATCTTAAAGAATGAACTTTTTTTTAGTTTAGGTAAAATTTGATTTGAGTTGAGGTTAAGCATAGTTTTTTAAGCTTAAATTTTCATTTTTTAAACCGATTTTCTTGGAATTTGGGCTTGAAAAATATAATGAAGGATTTATAGTAACAGGCCAATATTTTTTCCTGTTACACTTATGTATGAGTAGTATGTGCAGAAAAAAAATTGAACTGTTACTGATAGTCCTTCAACCTAAAAAAAATTGCTAGAATTTAGAAAATTTTCAAAAAATTGCTTTTTTAGAGCCCAAAAAAGTCATGTGGGACATGTGTTAAAAATTTGAAATTGCCAGGATAGAAAGACCCTATAGAGTACTTTAAAACAAAAAATATTTCATCTTGTTACTTAAAGGGGTTCAGGTGGCACAATCCTTTGAAGTAACAATAAAACAACGCTCAATCACTATTGAAAACTGGGCTAAGCATGCAGACATATTTTTGCTGAAAATTGCAGTAGGCCTATAATTTTTTGGCAAAATTCAAATTTGACAGAATTACTGAATTACAAAAACATAATTCAATTTAAAAACAAAGCTTACCTTTTAAGGCACACTTAGCGCTTTAAGTTTATGGCGTTGCCGTCTTTTTTTTCATTAAGAAGAGTCGACAGGTGCTCATTCATCTGTGGTGTGATATTATGACCTCTTTCAGTAGCTGCCAAGAACAACTCACAGGGTGTGAGAATACACAGAATATTATTTTTTTTGGACCCATGTGTTGTAGTCACTAGTTGGTTTTTTGAAAGATGTGCCAGGACCATGAGGATGGAAAAAGTGTATTCGATATTCTTCTTCAGTATCATGAACTTTTATTTCAAGAACCTCGCCCAACCACCAATCCTCATCATACACAACAGATGTAATCCCTAAGCTTTGGCAGTAGGTCAGTCTGTTGTTGAACCTGAACTTCCTTACTGACTGCAACAATTCTGAATTCTTCCGACAGAGAGGGAATGTGGACGTGAAGAACACTTTGGCTAACAGGAATAGAACTATATGATCTAGTCTGTGGTACGGGAATGGCAAGTTGTTACCTTGTCTGAAGTTGCAGTCCAACCTCTTCAATGTCTTGTCTTGAACTAAAGAAAAACTCTATTTTTTTTATATTGTCCACACAATATTTGTACATATCTACTGGTGTGATGTGACTTTTTACTGTCCTCTGAAGACTTGTATTTCTTACAATCCTTTTAACTGTCCCACCAATTCCATCACATGGTCCCTTGCCATGGCATGTGGCAAAAAAATGCCACTCGGCTTGAGCTTCAAAATCTTGTTCATGGTGACACAAATTTATGAGATTTTTTTGTTCATATATTGGGCAGCTGACCCATCAGAAAAGTAAAGCACTTTTTTTACTTGAAGGGATGATTTTAAACTGTCCATGAGTATTTTTTGAAAGGTGTAGAAAGCTGTGGTGTTGTGTTCCAATGAATCGCTGACTACACAAAAACAAGACTACAGTACAACACACAACCTACATGGTCTGAGTCAACCCAGCAACTGAACAGAGCAAGTGGAGCTATGCCTGTTGAAACATGTTTTGAAACAATAGCCAGCAACTGAACAGAGCAAGTGGAGCTATGCCTGTTGAAACATGTTTTGAACCAATAGCAACATTGTCTATGAAAACTGCTTGTCCAGACAAGCTTGTAGGGTAGATGTTATTCTACAGTTTAATCAATACTTTTAATAAATTCTACGTCACATAATTTGTAACATCCCTAAAACCCTTAAAAAAGTATTTAAAAATGAGTCTATAAACAATAATACCTAGATTTATTGTTATTAAAACATAGCCTATCTAATTTAAACTTTTTATAATAAATAATAGACTAATATTATTTATATTTTTTATGTATAGTTACCTAAGTAATGTAATTTTTCAACACAAAATTTTAATTAACTATTTATACTTTTTAACTATATATTAGGCCTATTGCAAATTATCCTTTCTGCTTGGCCCCGTTTTCAATAGTGATTGAGCCTTGTTTTGTTGTTACTTCAAAGGATTGTGCCACCTGAACCCCTTTAAGTAACAAGATGAAATATTTTTTGTTTTAAAGTACTCTATAGGGGCTTTCTATCCTGGCAATTTCAAATTTTTAACACATGTGCCACATGACTTTTTTGGGCTCTGAAAAAGCAATTTTTTGAAAATTTTCCAAATTCTAGCAATTTTTTTTTAGGTTGAAGGACTATCAGTAACAGTACAATTTTTTTTCTGCACATACTACTCATACATAAGTGTAACAGGAAAAAATATTGGCCTGTTATATAAATCCTTCATTATATTTTTCAAGCCCAAATTCCGAGAAAATCTGTTTAAAAAATGAAAATTTAAGCTTAAAAAAATATGCTTAGCCTTAACTCAAATCAAATTTCGTCTAAACTAAAAAAAAGTTCATTCTTTAAGCTTTCAAATGAGCCCTAGCTGCCATCCCTGATAGTTCAAATAAACTTAATGCAGATTTTAGAAAATAACCCTAAAATGACACTTTTTGCCTGTTCGTGGTGTAAAAAATAGCCTATATCTCAAGGAGTAATTTTTTTTAAAATATAAAAAAAATTGATTTGGAGTCTAAAAGATTGGTACAAATCACCTACCAAATTTCATCAAAATCAAAAATGGTGTGGCAAAGCCCATTTGTTGATTTAACATGGAATGACCCTACTGTTTAATTCAATTTTGGGCTAGGTTTAGTTATTCGACACATTGTTTCAATATTTATAAAAACTTTTTACGTTTATTTTAATATTTTATCATTATAATCCACACAATTTTAATTCATCTACTACCCTTGAACTTATTTGGCTTGATGTCTCAAAATAAAGAAGAAACGTAAGTAAACACGTTTTTTAAAATTTTAGATTAGATTATTTCATTAACTTATAAACATAATTCAATAGTATTAATACAAGCTTAAAGGTAATCGGATTAAGTCTCTTTTAAAGACTGGTTATCATAAACATGTAGATTAGGCCTACTTATAAGAATACAAATTAAATACTTAGTCTCCAGTTTGGCCTAAGCGTAGAACCAATTAACTATGAAAAATATAATATTATCTTCTCTAACAATGAATAAAGTTAAAAAATTATGAAAATGCAATATAACTTGCCCCAACTTGTAACGAGCTCTAACAATAAACTATTGTCAAACTTTAATATAAATTGTGTTGCCAATTACATTTTTTAGAAAAGATGATTTTTAAAAATTATTTTACTATAGCAAGAAGACTCGGCACTTCACGGCCGCCCAGATTGCTGAGTTGTTGGACTACATGTCTACCCATTCTGACTTGGCTTATGGCAGGTTTAGTTGTGCGGCGGGTAACTCTGCAATGGATCGCCAATGGGAGGCATTGGGCAAGATCCTAGAAGAACATGGGCCCAAAAAAACAGTAGCCCAGTGGAAAACTGTGAGAAACATATATATGATTTTAATTTTTTAAATATAATTTGGGTATTATACGCAAAAACTGATCCATTTAGGTGGGTTTTTTTCTAATACCGAAAACTCAAAGCAAGGATTTTAAACTATCAATATACTCACAAAATCATGGTTAATCTATTGATACTAAAATTGACTAAATTGTAGGTCTAATTATAGGAAAAGTTTGACATAATGTATGCTTGCTATTCAAAAATAAACTCAAGTCCCTGCCTTCTACAGCGACATTTCCTTTTTTTTTTTTTTTGCAAAACAGTTCAAGCTCTTGAAAATTAGTGTAAAACCGATTATAGCAACAAAAAACTAATGTTTATAAGCCTACACTAGGCTAAAACATATTTCTATAACTCCAAGAAACAAGAAACAAACATAATAGTTTTTGACAAGATGTGAATTATGAATCTGTTTTAGGTATGGCGAGATCTCAAATGCAAGGTGAGAGCCCGCCTTGCAGATGTGAACAGGGCAAGCAGGACCACCGGGAACACTACTTATGCACCTCCATTGACAGAAATTAAAAAAAAAGTGCTGACCATTATTGGTACAGCCAGTGCCATTGGTGTTCCAAGTATGGAGGAGCATGGTCTCGAAGTGGTAGGTATATGTCTATAATTCTTGTAATATCGCTACACATATTTGTGTTGAATACAAAGCTATAATTGATTTTTTTTTAAATGTAAATAGTTGATGCCAAAATCCGAGTGTTCTTGTATTGACATAGAATAATGATGTATATCTGTATTTTATTAATGAATGTTGTAATATTGAACTACATGCACGATAAATATATTTTATATTTGTGTTTCAGCAAATTATGTAGTTTTAAGCCCCACATATTTGGGAAAAATTACATATTCGCACAAATTTGAGTATACTTGATTAAATCTTGCAATACAACACCAGCGTTGCTACTTTCTATACTTACATTATATAAAAATACTATACACTACATTCATACATTTCTTTAGCTCTAATGTGTCTTATTCTATTATATGGGTAAACAACCAGATGTAAAAAAAAAGTGTTTTACTAATGAATAATATTTGGAAAAATATAGAATTTAGGAAAGTTGAGTACCCACATTTGTGTGAAGGTATAGTGGAAAATCATAAGAAAAACATGTTAAGATCACCCAACCTCTAATAGACAAATGGTCAGATCAACCTGACACCTTAGTCCAGCGGCCCTTAGTCAAATTCCATGTGGCCCTCATTTATTAAAATAAATACACATACATTTTGGTAACCCAGTCCTAGCTACACCTATAGCTGGATTTGGTTGCGGCCCACTTGTCGCTCAGAAATCTAATCTAATGACTCATGTGAAAATTCTAGTTAGGACCACTGCCTTAGTCCATGTACACACCTGTTTAGGTTTTAATGTCAAAATGTCTACCTATTGAGTCAATGGAAGAAGATACAGGAAAGAGGGATAGAACACATACCTTACCCTGCTTCCATCCATAAAAAATACTTCAAAAAGTAAATAAAGGTTCTCCTATATAAGATATAAACCAACAGTTTTTAAAATATTCAAGTAATAATTGTTAAGTAATATTTTAATGTTTATTATCATTTAAGCTATATTTTTAAATTGCATGAGCGTGATTTATACAGCTAATTCTTAAGTGCTGTTTCCTTATTTGTAAAGGCTGTTTTGGAGGAACAACCCATTGATATCGAGATTTCCTTCCCGCTTCCATCCGAGGTGGGCCTAGTATATAAAGATGGAATGTGTTTGTAAATTTAGTATAAAACTATATTGAAAACTGTGTAAAATAACTTTTTTTTGTATACTCTAATGAAATGCCTCATTTTAAATACACTCTGTTGGATGGTCGAGTGGCCCCATTATCTTTCATATATATGTATAGATATAATTTTATATATATATAGAGAGAGAGAGAGAGTGGCCTAAGGCGTTAATCTCAAAATAGTAGACTGCATGGGTTCAGTGGAGCCAGAGAGCTTTGCACCACATTGAATGTATAAAAAGTCTGATTCGTCTGAAGACCATTTTCTTTTAAGTTTGAGTGGATTGAGCCCCATGCAGAAAGTTTACCAGGGCCTTCAGCAGGACCTTCGCCAGGGCCTTCATCAGTAAGAAATGTTACACCACCCCTTGCTCAGCCAAATAAACCGGAAAATTTCTGTCAAGCTCCTCGAGTAAGTACCGTGCAAATTCACCAGAGCATGTGTAAAAAATTAAATCATTACAAGACCTTCATTAGTAGACACATGGTCTAACACACAGGTGGGCAACATATTTTCAAATGTAGCCACAGTTGTGGCGATTGAGAAGTTAAATTCACCACAGTATGTCAAAATTGAGGAATTAGATTGCTCAATTGAACATTTTTATATATGAAAAAAGTGCATTGAGCAAAAACATTTAGTGATAAATAAAATGATAGAATATTAGGAAAATGGTAGAGCACAAATAAAAGTAACAACACTGACACATATTTACACACACTTCAATATTTCGATGCTATTGCTATCTGAGGAAGATGCTACAATAGCATCGAAATATTGAAGTGTGTGTAAATATGTGTCAGTGTTGTTACTTTTATTTGTGCTCTACCATTTTCCTAATATTCTATCATTTTATTTATCACTAAATCAATTGAACATTTAAAATAACACACACATATTGAACAGGTTTATTGAAAACATTTACACTTTGACTACAGTACTAATTTACAACTGCCTCAGACTCAAATGATGAATACTGTCCAAATTGAAATTTTTAGAGAATTAGAAGGCAGAATGCTTCCAATGATATGCAGTAAATATCAAGTTACAAAGAGCACACACCATCACTTGTGAGGATTAGCGACAAAGTTGCCCATCTTGAGCCTAAAGCATCACTCTCACATTATTCATGATTGACTATGATGAGATCAAGGTTCAAATCCTGACTGGTTGTAGTGAGTTTATTTTCTCTAAATTGAGGGTACCTTTCTTTAGCCTTAACCTAATAGTGTAAATATACTAATAGCCTGAACAGATAGTGATATGAAGTGTGAAAAACAAAATAAATACATTAAACTAGCAATAGTATAGTATTTTAAATGTTTACATTAACTTAAATGTGTGTCCTTTTTCTTGAATTAAGTTAGTCTGTTATTCAAGTGCTTTTATTAAAAGTTGGTTCAGAAAATGCATTTAGAATACCCCTAGTATATCTTTTTGTTTTTTTATAGCTTGTGCCAAAAATCTTTGAGAAGTGCTTACATTTTTCTCGATTTCAACTCTTGTGATATAATGCAGCTTTTTATATTATATATTTTTTTATGTTTACACACAGCTTTACTGTCCATTACATTATATTTTTTTAAATATATTTTCAGAAAAAAGAAAGAGACACACAGATGTTGAGGAGCTTGACTCAGCTGTAAAGCTGTTCCAGGGGATACAGGAACGGCAAAACAGCACCAACAAGGTAAGTTATATTAAATTATTAGATGGTGACATTTATATTAATAGAACATAGTCCAAAGTTTTTTTACTCCTTCTAAATTATTACACTTTGTTTCATGTCCCGTTACTTCACCTGTTCTTTAGCACAAATAATTTGCTAGGTTATTCACCTACTTGGAAATAACATGAAAGGGGATAGATATTTCAAAGAATCTAATATTCATGTTATATAATGACCATTAATTAAATGCTCTGTATTTTTAGGAACTTGCCACTGCAATAAGTAAGTTTGCCTCTGCACAAGAGGGGTTGCAGAGTGTTGCTTCCACCATAGACAAAGCTGTGGCTGCTCAGTTGGAGAGCAACAATTTGCAAGCAGAGGCCAACAGATTGCAGTCAGAGGCCAACAGGTTGCAGACAGAGGCTAACCGCAACATTACTGCGTTGTTAACAGAGTTCCTCCTTGATCGGCAATTTGCTATTTTCATATTGTTTAGGATATAATGCATTGAAAATAAGAATCACATAATAATTACCAAACATTGTTCTATGTAAAGATGTCAATATATATTTTCAACATTAGTTAAACCCACTTCGGGGGCCGCTTTGTCTAACAGCTACACTCATGTTAGATTGGCCTAGAAGAGGGAAGATCGTGATTGGAGATCATGGCTCGAGTTCTGTCGGGTGCACTGAGGGTAGTTTTCCACTCTCATTCGAAAAAATGTGGGTGCACTTTCTCTTTATTCAACCTTCCTGATCCCTAATAAATTAGCCTAATTAGTACACAAGCGTATATAACCCGAACGGGTAGTAAGACGCAGTGCTAAAAAGCCATTAGTTAAATAGGCCCATTATTAAAAATGAAATGTTACTATTATCTATGTGATTAAATAATTTTTTAGTTATCATAAGTAAAATAAATGTGTATATTGAAGTTTTATTTCAGGTCCCATTGAACCCCATTGAACATTATTATGAATAACTGATTAATGTGCTGTATTATTTTATTTTTTTATTAAAATATTTTCTACTAGATGTCTGTATTTATTTTTTTGATAGATCTAACACACAATTCCTTTCTTGTAAACAATTGTTACCCTAATCATATGATAGCTATGTTTTTTGGATGACCAAGTTCACTGCCAACAAGTACACATCTACTTTAGTTAACACTAACCTGAGATAACAGGATGATGTTTAACTAATCCACCGGGAACATGAGTTAAGATCCGTATTGTTATAGTTTTTATATCAAAAAACATTTTGGACAAAATAAATATAACATTATATAATAAGATATATTTGGTTTAATATGATACACATGGTTATCTCAATATTTCTCAACAGTAAGAGTATAGTGACATTTGAACTAGAATTTCTCTTTTAAAATTATAATGTTTATGTCAAAATTCAACTATACTCATGGTAAATATTAAAAAACTGTTAATATTACCATAGATGGAAAATGTAGTTAGACATTTCTACCAAAATAATATTTTATTTATCCAAAATGGTGTTTCATTAAAAAAATATTTAAATACTAAGAAACCTCTTTGAACCAAGAAGTGATCCTATAAGCAAGGTGACTGGCTGACAAGGAAAGGGCTTCAAAACTGTTTATCTGAACAGATGATCAGAAAAAATATTGGAAACATTTTGGGACAAGCATAATATTGTAATAGTATAAATTGGTTTCACAATGTTTGCATTGTTGTTTATTGTTTTACATAAAATGCGTAAATAAAATTGATAAACATAAGTTTCATCAGTTGAGTTTTTTAAAGTTTCTATTACCAAAAACAAAGTGATATAACAATAAAAATGAAATTACTTAAAACAAACTATCCTATTCCTGCAAATAAAACTACTTCAGTATTGTAACAATTTCATATGAGGCATGACAACTTCAATGGTTGAAATATCGCTCAACAATAGCAGCCCTCACTCGTCTACCATCATTAGCTACAATGCCACCAACATTTCCATTGGCAAGGGCAATATTTGTTCTACAACAGCTTCATGTACATCAAAAGGAACTCTGAAATTTAAACACAACAGTGATAAGAAAATACTGAAATAAAGTATATACATTAACTCTACCACATTTATTGATATATCAATTGGTCAATATAAACTAAGTACAAGTTGAATATGAAATATACCTGTAGTGGATCATCATGTTATGTAAAATAACACATGTTTCAATGATCTTTCCAGATTGTGGTCTCGAAGCAAGCAGAGGAATTTCCCTTTCAGCACTCCAAAAAACCTTTCTATAACATTTCTTGCACTACAATGTGTTTCGGTGTAAAATGCTTCAGGGGTTCCCCCTACAGTATTTGTGATGGGGGTGAGAAGCCATGGTTCTGGTGAATACCCAGAATCCCCTGCACAAACAGCAATTTGAAAGTTATAACTCACTGTTTTTTTAAAACATAAAATATATTTTAATATAAATATAATGTAAAATATACTGCAATGTCTAATGCAGTGGTGCCAAACCTTTTTCAGCTAACGCCTCCTATGAACTACCCAGTGACATAACCAGGATTTCATTTTGGGGGTGAGGGGGGTCCCAAGGAAATTTAGATTTTTGTCACATGCTAGAGACCTTGCAGATGTCCATGTGGCCCTCGGGGAAAAATGTCTGCCCAACTCTGATCTAGACTATGGTGTTTCTAAGAAGACAAAAATATAAGTTTTAATAATTTGTTAGGTAGCTACAACACTTAAGTAATTAGTGTGCCAATTTTCGGCATTTTACCTTATCGGGAAGTTAGAGAATATCTCTGGACTGACAAACATCGCATGTATCAAAGTTGTAGTCATGTAAATGGGATAGACGATATGTATTATCAGTTTATCGCACATTTAGTAGTCAAAAATAGTATTGAGTGTTACCATTTTTTCGGTCTCATTGCTATTCTGTGGAAAGATTTGAATCAAATTGGTCTTCTCCTCGCATGTAGGGGTTATATTATCTTACTACACTAGATTTATAATATAATGTGGTGGAAAAAAAAGTTATGTGTGTATGAATGATTTTTATTTTATATTAATTATTTTGTAATGTTGGGCACCAACTACCAACCCCTTTTATTTTGTGAGGTAGGTAGATTTTTATTATTAAATAAATCTATAAACTGCTCAGCCGTAAGACGAAAAACCTTTCTCTCAAGACCCCTGGACTTTACCTAAAGTTTTAACTCAAGTTGGACACTTACAACTAAGGACTTCCCAGAGCAGATTATTATTCTTGCCATGGACATCCAATCTACTGAAAATATCTGTACATGGGATGCAATGTTCAAAAATACAATGTACATTAATATGCTAAATAAATAAATTACACAGTGAAATGTATAGTGTGTTTGTAATTATTGTTGAAGAGAAAAAAGCTTTAAATTAACCCTACCTAATAAGGCATGTCTCCTATATTATAAAATTAATAAAAGTATTGCTAGGCAATACTTGAAAAATGTAAGATTCTTATTTGTGATGACAAAATAATAATAAATTAAGATAAATAAATAGTCCATTTTGGATGAAATAACAGCAGATTTGGAAGATTTGTATAGAATGTTAAAGTATTGCGTTCTTCAAAAAGCTAATTTAAACTCCTGCAAGCTGATGATTCTTTAAAAAAAAAAAATAGTTAAGATGTTGAAAAAAAAATTATTATTTGGAAATTGAAGTTATTTATAACTGTTGTCTAGTATTCCCTCTTCTTTAAATAAATGTTCAACACTTCTAAGTTTGCAAGGCTAGAGGGATGTTCTAAATTACAATAAAAGAAAACTGTCTCAAAAGGAACTTATCATATTTAACATTTTCATCATATCATCAAAATAATAAAATCACCGAAAATTAAGTTTGGAAAGTAAGATACACTGCAATTCGCCGAAACATGTCATCACCCAGCCAAGAGTTGCAACAAACTTTATAAGGAGAGGAATCAAAACATCAGATAAGGAACGTCACTTCAATTCAATTTTTTAAAATTAACATTCTTCAATTAACATTTTCCGTGTATTACACTTCTTTTATAACAACCAATGACTTATAAATAAACAACATATATGTATTCAAAATATAACTGACTAAGAATTACCTGGATGGCACATCTGTTATTACAACAATTCTATGATCAAATCTTTTCGATTGTTAACTCATGCATTTTTTAAACCATTTGACTAGAATATAAAGTTCTTAATATATTCCAAACCCTTATTAAAATTTTGTGGAACTATGTTGTTGATTATATCTCAATTTTAATTTTAATATGTTTCATGTATTTATATTGTCAGTAGTTTTTATATGTGGAAGTTTCACAAAATAAGTATCTGGTCAGTTAATTAACTTTCTATTAATCACCTTTTTTATTGTAATTGTTTAAATATTCCTTGTAAACATATTTTTGGGCTATTATTGGTATAATTGATCATTCAAGTGATGGGTTGTTGAATCTTTAGTTGTAATATTAACGGTTCCAATCTAATCATATGACAATTTACACTTTTTATAGCTTATCAGTTAATTCTTTACAATATTCTGCTTAGTAGCATCCCGCAGAGATCTACAGTTTTACCTATTTATGGAAATCAATTTTTGTTCTTTAACAATCTCTGAGGTGATTTCTTAGGAATGTTATTATGTCTGTTTTAATTAATCTAATTTATTGATTTAACAATTTCTCTTTGAATAAAGTAATTCCTTGTTATATTCATAATTATATTGTTTAATTGACTAAGAATACCAATCAATTTAATTATCAAGGTATGTTCCTTATATTATAAATCTCATATTTATCCATACTACAAGTAAAATGAATTAACTAAAATTACTACACTAGTCTAAAGAATATTAATTTGAATATGCTTTGTAGTAGAATAATTCTTCACCAGTGACATTGAAACCACAGAATTGTCATTCCACCTAACAGCACACACATTTTCTTTTACGACAACACAGCATAAAAACTACCAATGTTTATTTAAATCATGGCTTCTTTTAGTAGTTAGTATTCAAATTTTATTTTCTCCAATATATTCGATTATATTAATTTTTTATGTTTTTATTTTTTTAAAGTCAAGAGTATGGGAATAAATTAAGAACTCAGTTTTAGATTATTATTCTTGGATTTTTTATCACAACCCTTTCACACAATCCAACTTCCCGAATTCCATTACATTTTCTTCCTTGTTATAAACTATCGCGAATACAATAGTATAATCTAGTGGCATAAACTTCGAATTGAATCCGAAACTGACAGGCCTACCTCAAAATAATAAACTGCTTGAATTCATGACGGAAAACATAGAATCAATTACTATAGTATATTGTTATAAGATAAAATGCATTATATTATGTTATAAAAACGCAAGATGAGCAATTTTGTTACTTACTATATGAAAGCTGACTGATATACAACACTATTTGAGACAGGCAGATGAGGTAAAGTGCTTCCCCACACGAATATTCATAATTTTTTTTATTATTAGCACCACGTCTTACTACCCGTTCAGGTTATATGTGCACCCGATCGGGATCAAACCCCGATCTCTCCATCCTCTGCATTTAGTCTTTTGTGTGAGTAGCGCTGGACCCCTCGGGCATAGCATACTTTCATTATTATTATTATCATCATTATTATTATTATTATTATTATTATTATTATTAAAGGAGATCTCTTATCATTAATTTACTTAGTACATGTTCTAAATCTACATTATTATTATTGCCCTTCTGTTTTTTTAATGAAGCTATGCACCATTATTTAGTTACCATTATAGAGATGAAAATTTTCCGCAGCTGCGGCTTGTGGTTGGGGGGTTAAAATTTGACACTTTGAGACTATTATACTTCAAAATATAGTGTTTTAGGAGACGAGTGTGTTAAAAGAAGGGGGAGGGAGGATTGGGGTGGGTAGGGGTCGATAGAAAGCACAGAAGATAGGGGGGGATAAAAATGGTGGGTCAACCTTAACATTATTTTAAATAACTTATTGATGACCAAAATTTGGAGTATGATCTATGAACATAACGTGTCTACAAAGGTTCTCATTCATTTGTTTCTTTACTACTTTTTTACTACCATGTCTTACCATGTGTTCGGCTTACACACTTAATCTCCTCAGTTCCTGTGTCCCCCAGAGGGTACATAAAACCATAGTTGCTAAATGTAGCCTACCGACATCTAATGATCATTTGTAAAACTAGATTTCGAGTTCCTTGTTAAGAGAAAAGATAGCAGCCCATATTGGATGCTCAATGACTTGCTGAAAACTACTTACAGTCTAACACATTCAATCAAATATGACGTACCAAAGTTCTAGGAAATTGAGTGCAGTTCATGTTGGTAAGTTTAATCTTAGCAAAGTAATTTCAAATGTTTATATTTCATTTTATTTTTAAAAATTATTAAATGTGAACTTTATCAAGGAAATATACATAAATTAGATAAATATACCTTATGGATAGATATAATGCTTTTGAAATTGTATGTCCAGTGTGGGACATTGGGATTCAATGGTTGCATTATGCAACATGGCTATTCTTGATATTATTTTCCATTCTTTTCTTTTTCATGACACAGTTCTTGATATGACGTTGTAAAAATTAAAATATAATTTCCAAAGTAAAATAGATTTTTGAAAGCTAATTCTCATTTATTTTGTAAATTTTCCAGCTTTACTAATTTTATTTTTCGTTATTTTATATAGGTTTTCATATAGCTGTATGGATATAATTTAATGAAATTATTATGTAGCAATTATCGCTACAAGTCAAACAAAATTGGGCAATCAACAAAGAAAAACTTACTTACCAATACACATCTAGGCTACGTTCGAAGAAAAATAACAATATGTCCGGCCGCACCTCCGCCCCATGAACAACTGCCAGACAGAACCAAGAGCTAAGCCACGCCCGCTAGAGACACTACCATGCGCAGTGCCAACCTAACAACCTGAGAAGAGGAGAGTTGCCATCTAGAAGAAAACAATGGCTTCGAGAATGCTATAGACTTTTCCGTGGTCACACACGTCTCCCCCCCCTATATCATTGTGTTAAACTCTGTGATCCCCTCCTTGGATCCTGTCTCCCTATTCATCGAGTTGTGCACTGTATAAAAGATCGGCATGAAATAAGCTTCACTCTTGACTGGGTTTGGTAGCGGTTAGACGAAGCTGAGGCTTCACAGACAGTTTGAAATGTAAGGAGAAATTCACTTTTGGCATAAGGATAATCTGAAATTAATCAAAATTCTCTTTCGGCTTTATTTTTTTACTTTTTTCTTAAAAAAGTCTGATATTATGACATTGTCCTTGAACATTGAATATATACTGAATTATTTAACTTATGAATTATTTCACTATTAATTTGTTAGATTTACTTTGGAGAATTCAGTAAGGACATTACGTCAGAATTTCATAAAATTAATAATGTTATGCGTTAAGTATGTTTTTTGTAAACATTGAATTTATACTGAATTATTTTAACTTATGAATTATATTCACGCTAGTCTTGTTAAGGATTTACTTTGGAGAGTTCAGTAAGAACATTACGTTAGAATAATTTAAAATTAGTAATTTATGTGTTAAGTACGTTTTTTGTAAACATTGAATTTATACTGATTATTTAACTTATGAATTATATTTTACAATTTATTTGTTAAAGATTTACTTTGGAGAATCTGTAAGAACATTACTGAAAACGTGCCACCTACAGTTTATAGTTTATTCTACAAACATCAAACATTACGAGACGAAAGTAGTTTATTAACTAAATATTAATATGAACTGAAAAACTAAATACAAATCAGGCAAGAACAAATATCATTAACAGAACTACCAACATCTGCATGAAAATGTACCAATTCATAATGAATAAAAAATATGTTAAATTGCTATACAAGACTTCGCCTCAATTTAACATATTTTAAATGTACAGAGAGAGAGGCAAATGTATTAAACATGGATGAATCCTATTTGTAGGTGCCGAAACAAGGTGTGAAGGAGGTAAATGTCATGAACATGGAGGAATACAAAACCTATTTTATGATGCATTCAATCCTAGCCACTTACATAGTTGTTTAAACTTAGTAACATTTAAGCTTTTGGTTAAAATGTCAGCAATTTGAAATTCACTTTGGACATATTCAATCTTTACAACTTTATCACACACTAACTCCCTTACAAAATTATACTTCACATCCATATGTTTCAATCTTTTGTGTTCCCACTTCTCAAGACACTTGATGGCAGGCTGGTTGTCCTCATATATGATAGGCACTTCGGGGTTGATTCCCAGCTCCAGTAGTAGACTGCGTAGCCACAGGACATCAGTACAGGCATTGGCAAGTGAAATGAATTCTGCCTCACAGGTACTCAAGGCAATAGTGGGCTGCTTTCTAGTTGTCCAAGATACAGTTGAACCAAAAACTTTCAGAAGAAATCCAGATGTTGACTTACGACTGGAATCGTTGGCCCAATCTGTATCGGCATATGGGATTAGGGGTGTCCCTTCATCTTTAGGAAAGTGCAGGGCTAGGTGTGAAGTTCCTTGTAAATAGCGAAGAATGCGCTTCAGTGACTCCCAGTGAGTGTTAGTTGCACAGCTTTGAAACCTGCTGAAATAATTGACAGAAAAACTCAGGTCAGGTCTGGTGCATAACATTAAGTGCATCAAACTGCCTATAAGCTCTCTGTATGGTTTGATGCCAATTATAGAGGTTGATCTGACATCATCAATAGGGGGTTTCGTCTCCATTGGTGTTTTAGCTATTTTACAGGTTTCCATGTTAAATTTGCATAAAAGTCTTTTGATATAAGATGGTTGACTAAGATATATACCATCGTTTCTTTTCTCAATTTTTATTCCGAGAAAAAAGTGTAATTTTCCCAGATCTTTCATGTCATATTTAGCTCTAAGTGCAGCTTTGATCTTCTCAAGAGGTTGTATGCGAGTACTGCTGATGATCAAATCGTCAACAAAAATAAGTATGTATACCTTGGTATCACCGACAACATGTAGGTACAGACATGGATCATTCTGCACTGGTTTAAAACCAAGTGATCTAAGAAAAGTGTCGAGGCACTTGTTCCATTCTCTGGGTGCCTGCTTGAGGCCATACAATGATTTCTTGAGCTTGCAAACAAGTTCTAAATTATTTGAAAAACCAAGGGGTTGTTGCATGTAGACTTCTTCGGACAAGGTTCCATGCAAAAATGCATTCTTCACATCCATCTGACATGTATGTAAATCTTCTTGATTAATGATGGCTATCATTGTTCTCACAGTAGTCATACGTGCTACTGGGACATAGGTCTCACTAAAATCGAAACCTTTCTTCTGTTGACAACCTTTAACTACTAACCTTGCCTTATAGCAATCCTTGTTACCATCTTGATCTCTCTTGATGCTGAAGACCCATCGACAGGAGATAGCTTTCCTACCAGGGGGTAATGAAGTTAGTTCCCAGGTGTCGTTTTTCTTGAGGGAATTCATTTCTTCTTCTACAGCTAGCATCCAGTTCCTCTCATCAGGTCTACCCTTGACATCATCAAAATCTTCAGGCAAATTTTCAAGAAAGTTTTCTGCATTCATAGCAAATGCTACATAATCTTGCAAATAGCTTGGTTTCACACGTGGGCGTGAGCTACGACGAAGTTCACCTTCATCTGATAGTGGAGGCGTTTCTTTGTCCAACTTTTCATGACTTGCTTCGCCTGAAGGTAGGCTTCCTTCTGATGGAATGTTAACGGTTTCACAAAGTAGTGGTGCTCTCACTGCTGGGATGTGGTCATATTTTCTCCACTCCAAGTGGCATTTTCATCAAAAAACACATCACATGCCAAAACAATCTTTCTTGTGACGTATTACGTACCCAGCATCATCTAATAATTGCTCAAACTGCGCACTCCTATTTTTTTAATAAATTTTGAAGTTTTTTTTTTATTTTGGACCCCTCTAGTTCTAGAGTTTTGGGTAACAATTACAATACTTAAAAAATTTATTTTATAGCATTCATGACAAATTTATTAGTATTTTATATAATTGTTTGTAGATTCAGATCAATTTGCGCAATTTGTAAAGTACCGCTTGGATGTGTCAGATTGTGATATATATTATCTGATGATGAAGAAGATGATCCAACATTTCAAGTTCAAAATTAGGTAAATGATGCCACCTCAGATTCTGAGAGTGAAACTACCCAAACAATTGCTTTTATGGAAGCTTCAGGTACAAGAAGAAATTCCTGGAAAAGAGGTAAGCCTGATGACTTCCAACCTTTTCCTCCAGCACCTGAATGGGAAGAGGATGTAGAAGCTATTGAACTGCCTGCCTTTGATTATTTCCAAAAGTATATACCAAGTGATATTATCTCTGATCTTACCATTTTCACAAATCAAGGTATATTCTAAGTACAGGGAGAGTTCTTGGTCTAACTGATGATGAAATGAAAAAATGTATCACTATCATCATGTCCTATCTGAAATATCCAAGAATAAAAATGTAACGGATGACTAAAACTAGAGTGCCTGGCATTACTGAAAACATGACTATTTTGTCATTAGAAATAATTTGAAGTTATGTGATGACTTAGTTGTCACTAAAGAGGAAACGATGAATGATAAATTTTGTAAGATAAGACCATTGTTAAAATGCGTTTGCACTGCATGTTTATTAAACCCAAAATTCAGGTTTGTTGCAGTCGATGAACAAATGATCCCCTTTCAAGGGTGTCATTTTGCTGCTAGGCAATTTTTGAGGGGCAAGCCAAATCCCTGTGGCATCAAGTGCTTTGTTGTAGCATCAACTGATGGTCTTCCTCTTGATTTTTTTTCTATGAGGGTAAAGGTGATGAAATAACCTGAGAAGAAGCGAAATACTTGAGTATAGGTGCAAAAGTGGTTATCAGGCCATCTGAGCACTTAAAAGCAGGAAGTGTCATCTACATGGATAGATATTTTACATCAATTCCTTTGCTAGATGTTCTTCATTTCAAGCGCTCTTGCCAGGGTACAGGGACATTGCAACAATATAGAATACCTTCAAACACTAACTTGAAACGCGATAGCGACATGAAGAAACTTGTTCGTGGGTCTTCAGACCAAGTAATATGCAATGATGGCCAAGTAAGTATTGTCAAATGGTTTGACAATAAACCAGTCATTTTAGCATCTTCGGTAGACGGGGTTGAACCTTAGGATGGATGTCGACATTGGTCCAGACAAGACAAAGTATATTTTAGTTAAACGTCCAGCAATTGTGCAAAAATACAATAATAACATGGGTGGCGTCGATTTACTGGACCGCATTATCAGCTACTACAGAATTTCAGCCAGAACTAAAAAATGGACTATAAGATTAATTATGCATTTGATCAATTTTGCTATTGCATCAAACTGTATAGATTATTGAAGGCATAAGAATGCATTTCGTGAACCTTTATATATATATACATATTTATATATAAATTTATATATATTATGAACTTTTTGAGTTTTTGAATAAAAATGAAGGAACATTTGATTCATGATGAACAGCCGGTTGAGTCATCTGATTATGAGCCTTACAATGAAACACACACAAAAAAAAGATCAAAAGCAAAAGCACTCCATCCGTCAAACCACTTGCGTACGAAAAATGTTTTGCATTTGCCAGAAATCCCAACACCAGCTACCAAGAACTGGTGCAGATTACCAGATGTAAATCAAATAAAGCTAGGTTTATATGTTCAACCTGCAAAGTGAATCTATGTATGCAAGAAGACAGACAATGCTTTAAGCTCTATCATGAACTATGATTTGTTGATTTAAAACAATGTTATAGCAAAAACATTTACCTATTTTCATATAATCTATAATTTAAACACATGAAAACTTTTTTAATATTTCATTATTAAGTTACTTTAGTTTTTTTGTTTAATTTACATATTTGTTCTTTTACCTTATTTTAATCTATCTTTAGAATCAATTAATATGTATTTATTCATTAATGACTAGTATGCTAAAAATAGTACTTTTTTTATCTGATACAAACCTAATGTATCCTGTAGGGGACATGCCTGTATGCCTAGTAAAAAAAAAATTATATTTTTCTGAAGTCTTATGACTTATTGTGAGTCTAAATCAAACAAGAAAACAAATATTTAAAACAGAAAATTTATCTTACGACTGAGGAGGCTATGTACTAATTACGCCAATGTGTTAGGGATGAGGAAGGTTGAATTTAGAGGAATTACACCTTCATTTTCGTGGAGTGAGAATGGAAAACCATTTAGGAGAATTGGCCTCAGGATACCCGATCAGGATCAGACTCCAATTTCCCTGTCATCGGCAGTCTAGTCTATTGTGAGAGTAGTGCGTTAGACCGTGCGCCCACCGAAGGTGTTTCTTTACTAATACTACTACTATCACTACCACTAATTATTATTACTGTTATTACTATTACTATCCATTTAATCAGTTGAAATTATTTTACAGAAATAATCATTAGAACATGTTTCTGGGAAAAATATAGCAAAAATTTTCCGCTTCATATGTCTAATTACCTATGATTGCTTATTTTATATTCTAATGCAGCTATACTTATATGTCATACATGTGTATTATTCAGTGATGGCCTGTTATGTAACTTTTTCTTAGCACGACATCTTTCTACCTGTTCAGATTATACGCCTTTGTACTAATTAAACTAATTGGTTAGGAAATGGGAAGGCTTGATTTAGAGGAAGTGTACCCGCATTTGTGTGAAGGTAGAGTGGAAGACCATTTAGGTAAAACCAGCCTCAGTGCACCCAACCGTGATCGAATCCCGATCTTCCCATCTTTGGCAGTCTAGTCCAATATGAGTTTAGTGCGTTGAACCATGCTGCCACCGAAGCTGATGTTATGTAGCTCTTGTGACTGTTGGCCAGCATTATAATAAAGAAAATTATAATTATTATTATTATTTTACTATCAGCACCACATTCAGGTTATATGTGTATGTAGACCCCACTAATTGTGCTAATGTGTTAAGAATGAGAAAGGTTGAATTTACCAGAAATGTACCCAAATTTGCATTGAGGGAGAGTTTAAAACCATTATTTAGAAACAAACACCCTCAATACACCTGAATGAAACTTGAACCCTGATCTCCCCATCATTGGTGGTTCAGTCTATTGTGAGAGTTACACTCCAAAAGTATTTCTTACAATTGAAAAAGAGTTTGTAAATAAAATAAATCAAACATCCTTTTGGGGTACATGAGATCTCTCGAAGGCTTGACAAGAGTTAGTGACGAATTTATTTCTCTGTCTCATGCTGTAGCCACCCCTAAAGAGTTTATCAACAGTTCCTTTGTGTGAATGTGTCAACTCGTGCAGCTTGTGTAAACATCATACAGAGAGAGAGAGAGACACACACATTCAATACACACACACACACACACGGATGAACTTCCTCTAAACAACCTTTCTTAATTTGAACGTGAAGCTACTGGTAATTTCATGAAAACTATGGCGACACAAATGATAGGTGTGGGATATTCTTTACGACCCAAATTTTACATTCATTATTGGCATAGGTATCAGAATTTGTATTGTTGATGGTGCTCCCAGCCGCATCCACAATATTTTAATATTCTCCAGAAAAGAATGAGGTCACAAATTACAGGAGTTGGATGTCTTTATGGTAAAACTAAGAAATAGGTCAAAGATTTAGAAATTTGTGCCATTAATTTAATGATAATGCTATGCGAAGTAAGCAGCACCCAAGGTGTTTGAATATTTTGTACGAACACTATTACAGGCTTATGGCACAAATTATGGGAATGTAATTTACTTTTGGCACAAATTGAGCACTACATAGCGGCATAGGTTTAAGAATTGAACAGTACTCAAAGCTCTTACACGTTAAACAAAAACTGTGGCAGAACATAATTTGAGAATCATGGCACAAACTCAACACATGACAGTGCTATGTATTTGCATTCACAATGTATACATAGTGATCCATAATTTTTATCAATGCTAAAGAAATACATTTTGAAAAACATATATTTTATTATAATAGTAGTAAAAATAATGCTTAGTTGCAAATTATAACATCTAAGAATTCAGTTCCTCAAATTAGTCTTCATCTAGCCTTAAGTGTATACAACTATCAATTCTACAACTAATAAGTAAAATGGGGTGCTTTTTATAAATTGTTTATTAACAATTATTTAGTCATATTTTGAACAGCTATATTCAAGTTGCTAGATTTTTTTTTCCATAGACCCCAGTTGGATACCACTATGACGTCACAGGGTGTACAGCCGGGAGAAACTAGGGTCGCCTTGAAGTGAGGGCTGGCCGGTACTGAGTACAATGTGGTGTTAACACAACTTATCGTTTTAAGGTGTTTTCATGGAAATTATGATGGCAAAAATTATGAGAGTAAGATATTCTTGTTGCACAAATTCAGCACTAGATATTGGTATAGGTTTCAGAATTTGTGCCTTTAAGGGTGCTGCCAGCAGCACCAACTGTTTTTGGTGTTTTCACTAAAACTACCATGGCACAAATTATGGGGATATGATATTCTTGTGGTACAAATTCAGCATTAAATATTGGCATAGGTTTAAGAATTTGTGTTGTTATGAGTGCTTCCAGCAGCACCCACTGTGGGTTTTTGAAGTTTTCATGAAAACTACAGTGGCACAAATTATGGCTATAGGATATTCTTATGGCACAAATTCAGCACTAAATATTGGCATAGGTTTCAGAATTTGTGTCGTTATGGGTACGCCAGCAGCACCCACTGTTTTTAGGTGTTTTCATGAAAACTATAGTGGCACAAATTATGGGGAAAGAATATTCTTGTGGAACAAATTCAGCACTAAATATTGGCATAGGTTTCAGAATTTTTGTCGTTATGGGTACTACTATGTGAAGTTGGAAGCACCCAAAGTTTTTTTTTTCACAAAAACTATGGCTGCACAAAATAATGAGACTATGACATTTTTGTGGCACAAATTCAGCACTAAATATTGGTATAGGTCTTATAATTTGTGCCGTTTGTGGTGCTGCCAACTTCACGGACCTGGACAAAACAGTGTCTTAGGCAATACACATCAGAGATATATCAGTGTTATAGCCATTACCTACCAGAGACCTAACAGTGTCTCAGGCTTTACCCACTAGAAACAGAGCAGTGTCTCAGTAACTACCCAACAGAGACATAGCAGTGTCTTAGGCTCTAATCATCAGAGACATTGCAGTGTCTCAGCCACTACTCACTATAGATATAACAGTGTCTTAGGCTCTACTCACCATAGACATAGCAGTGTCTCAGCCACTACCCACCAGAGACATAGGAGTGTCTCAGCCACTACTCACAAGATAAATAGCAGGTATTTAGCCACTACCCACCAGATACATATTCCTGTCCAAGCCACTACTCACCAGAGACATAGCAGTGTTTCAGCCACTCCTCACAAGAGACATAGCAGTGTTTCAGTCACTTGGTACCAGAGACATAGCAATGTCTCAGCTACTACTCACCACAGACAAAGCAGAGTCTTATGTTTACTCACCAGATACATAACATTTTCTTAGGCTCTACTCACCAGATATATAGCATTGTTTTAGGTTCTACCCACCAGATACATATAAGTGTCTCAACCACTAACTACAAGAGACAAAGCAGTGTCATTGCCACTAGCCACCATACCCATAACAGTGTCTTAGTCTCTACACACCAGAGGAGCAGGAAGAAATAGCAAAAGAGAATGAAACAAGGTACAGCCTTGGGTGTGGATGAAATGAATGTTGAAATGATAAGGGCTGCAGTTGAAGTAGGTATACAATGGTTATACATGGTGTTGAGAGTGATTAAGAAAGAGAACAAGGTACCGGAAAACTAGAAAAAGGGAGTTATATACCTATTTTCAAGCAAGGAAAACGTTATAGGGGATAACGCTGATATGCCAATGTACAAATATATATGAGAAGATAATGGAAAAGAGGATAAAAAATAAAGTGAAAGGAAGGTGGGGAATGGAATAGTAAGGATTTATCATCTCATCATCATCTATCTATCATCATCATCATCATCATCATCATCATCATCATCATCATCATCATCATCATCATCATTATTATTATTATATTATTATTATTAGCAGCACCGTATTTACTACCCGTTTGGGTCGTACACACTTACGTCAATGTGTAGTGGTAGGGTGATAGTGAGATGAAATGGAGGACCTACAGTTTAAGATGGGATCCGAACCACGGTGGAGGCCTGGCATTCCACACATTCACATGTTGTGATTAATACACGTCTTGTCAGAGGTGAAGGAAGGGTTTGGCAATCAGATAAATCTGTGCTAGGACCGAGGATTGAGCCCCGGACCCCCAGCACAGAGGTCTGACACCTTACCCCTAGACCGCCAGGTCACCTACTAGTACGGATTTAGAGAACAGAGGTTTTCATCTATAACAACAGACCGCTGATGGAAAGATGAATTTGAGAAATAGGAGTTGTAATGAAAGTGAAAACCATTTATGAGGATAGCAGTTGTTGTGTTAAGACAGAGAGTGGGAGGACAGTGATTCCAAATAAAACATTGAGTGAAACAGCAGAGTGCTATCTCACCTCTACCATTTGTAATGGTAATGTTCATGAACAAAGTGACAGGAAAACATGAGGAGAAAAGAATTAAAGCCATTATATTTGCTGATAGCTTATTGATGTGGAGAGAAGGAAGAGTTAATATAGGGACAGCTACAATAATAAAGAGAAGAATTGAAAGAGCGTGGAATGAAATTTAGTCCGGCAAAGTGTGAAATGTTAGGAATGCCAAAGAAGAGGATAAGGCCTAATTAAGATATAAAGTTGGAAGGAGTAGATCTAAGAAAAATTCAAAACATTAAATATCTTGGCAACACGATTAAGGTGAAAGGTGAAAGTAGAGAGGATCTAAAGAGAAGAGGAGAGTAGGGAGAGTAGTTTTATAGGTGTTTAAGAGTCCTGCTATGGAGAAGAGTTAGTGCCCTTGAAGAGTAAGAAAGTGTTGCACACAGCGAACTTTGTACCCGTTTTCACATATGCATCAGAAACATGGAAAGTGAATGTAAAAGAGATTAAAAAACTGGAAGTCATGGGAATGGAGTTTATGAGGAACATGTTAGCTGAAACGAGATTAGGAATGAAGATATCCGGGAAAGAGTGGAGGTACAGGGAGTTCATCAGATATTATTATTAGTATTATTATTATTAGCATCACGTCTTACTCCCCGTTCGGGTTATACGCATTCATCAAATAGTATGGGAGGTAATACCAAGATTGTAAGGGCATGTAATGAGGACGGAAAAGGAGAGGATGCCAATGAAAATGATGTAAATGAATTATGTAGGAAAGAGACTGTAAGGGAGGATAAGAAATAGATAGGAGGAGCAGATAACAGAAGGTATGCAAGATAGAAGAGAGGAATGGAATTAATTAAAGGAGGAAGAATGGTGGAAGGATTGAGGAATATTTATGAATTTTATTAAACTGACCTGACAACAAGTTGGAAACAGTTGATGATCATGGTGATTAGGCCCACCCTTAGGGGTGTGCGAACGGTACGGTCAAACAGGGCTCCGCAATTTGAAGAGCCTTGTGCTTACTAATGGGACAGAAGGAAAAGACTAGTTGGAAAGGGAAATTTTTGCTTTCATGCTTGCATATTAGCCTCCATGTTTAGGTGAATCATCAGTGTGTCAGGTTAACATTTTTTTTTTTTTTTTTTTTTTTGCTTTCACTAGCAGGCTTATTGTTCTGTGGAGATTAGGTTTAGCTGCAAATAATACAGGCAATGCAGAAGCTTTGTCCTCGACAATAATAACAAGACCTTAACCTGCAAACAGAGGGGTTGTAACTTACTAAATGGTATGAACTAGAATACAGACATCAGCATTGATTAAATAGTGTCAGCTTGGACCTCCTAGTCTGTACTGTGCGTGTTTGTACAAACATATAAAAAAGCCATGTTTAAGTTGCGGGTTTGTGATTGTCCATTGTTAATTGTAATTTATTTAAAGTAAACTCTAAATGTGTAAAGATTTGTTTGTTTTAGTGTTAAAACCTAAAGGTGCCACACGTGAATTATCTATTTATTGTGTTTTATGATTGTTGGACACTGTAGTGAGTCTTTGAGTGAAATTTAGAGCCCCTTTCCAAATGTTTTTAGCATATAGGACTTTGTTGATGAATTTTGATCATTACATTGATGACTTCGCCAGACAAAAAGCCAGGAAAGCTAATTTTTTATCACAAATAAATGGCTAGTTCCTTTATAGTATAAAATAGTTTCAGTAACATTGTTACTTTACATTGTTTTTTCCTTATTCTCTTTGGATGTACCATACTTAAAATTGTAGGAATCTTTAACTTTGATCTATCAAATAACGACAAAGTGTAAAAAACAACAACATAATAATGTAGTTTGATTTATGTATTTGTATTTGCTAGTATCTATGGTGGATATGTTTCTCGATATATATTTTGAACGCATAAATTCATTTAATTCAAACTTAGCACAATTGTTCTTTGTGCCTTTATACAGAACACCAACGGTTCTCAAACTGGGATACACGTACCTCCACGGGTACGCGGGCAGATCTCAAGGGAAAGTTGGCAAAATGACTAGATAATAATAATAATAATAATAATAATAATAATAATAATAATAATACTTAGCATAGCGTCTTACTACCCGTTCGGGTTATACGCTTAAAAAAAATGACTAGAGACTTATGGAAAACCCTAATTGTTGGCTTTTATCATTATCTGGTTATTTCCAACCATCTTTTTCACCTATTTGCTCTCAGCTGGAGACTGATTTCTGAGAATTTTCAACCCTCTACTTGACACCTTCTACGTTAGCAGTTATCTTGCTTATATTTAGAGTATTTTGAGCATCTTTCCTGAACAGTCACAACTTGATGACATACTCTTTCTCTCTCAATAATATTACTCAAACTCGCAATGCAATTGTAGAGATTGTAACCTCGTTACAACAAGTAAATAAAAGGTTGCATCACTCACCACCCTGGCCCTAGTTGACTCATCTCAACAAGACTGCGGCTCTACAACACTTCCCGACACTGTCTCAAATCTGACTGAATCAAGGCCCATGGTTTGTTCCCCGTTGTGATTACCGAGCCGCACCCAGAAAAAAAGAAGAACGGTATGCACAAGTGTTCACTATGCTCTATTGGCTGTGTTCGGCAAGCTCATGGTCCAGTTCTTTCCACATACGCCTGGAAAAGTGTGGTATAACCCAGTATGTTCTAGAAGCATGCTAACCCTTACCCCTTTACCCATTATGTTATTCCCGCATCTTGAGAATACGTGGTAGATTCAAGGACTGGATTATGCAATGTTGTCACATATTACAATACTGGCTTCGTAGGTGAGCGACGGTACTATAAGTTAATTAATTTCTTCATACTATAAATTCCCTTTCAGTTTAAATTATATCTAACCTTTTCAAAATTACCGTTTCAGAATCTCTAAATATTAAGCTTATTAATTTTTGTCATGGATTTCACATAAAATGGACTTTGCATTTTTGGCCTCTTAAGGTCATGGCAAAAGTTAAAATCTTGGTACGGTTAGAGTAAAAAGGTATTTTCAACTTTGATATTATGCTTTCTTTTGGGGACATTTGGTCCATGTGTTTCTCTCACTGATGTTTTTCAAACCCTTTCTGTATCGATAGTTTGGTCGTTTACTAAAATATAGCGTAGTTATCCGGCTCCATTTATTTTAGTATCATGCAGAGTTATTATCATCTTGTTATTTGTTGATAGATTATTTAATATTGTTGATACAGTTTAAAGTTTATCGGCTGTTTGTTTGAGATAGGGCCGCAAGATGGCGAGATTCCTCTGTAGTCATTGCTTTAATAAATGGACCTGATTTACGTTGCGTATAGTTAGATTTGAGACCGCCAGAAGGTGCAAATTACAATTTAATATCTTATTTGTCCTTTGATTTGTCAGCCGCCTCCAGAGGAAACGAAGGGCCAATAACTAGTTAATGTTCTATCATTGAACTTTAAAAGCTTTAGATAGTTAAGCTTTCAACCACTCGGCATTGTGTTTTTTTAGCATCTTTGGATCGCAAGTAAATTTGTGTGCCGGTCGCTTGATGGCGTCATCATTAAATTAAAGTGTGACTTTTTGGTGAATTATTAGAAATTATGTCCAGTTCCGATTTAGGAGGCCGATAATTTGATGAAGGCATATCATTTATTATTTCAACAGAATGAGAGCTGCCAATAAGAGCACTTAGATTGGTGTTATGTATTTTTAAGAGTGTATTCTCAATTCATTATTCATATCAAGGATGTTGGATTTTGCCAGTATATTCAATTATGACTCGTTTAAGAAAAATAAATAGAGATAGTTAGTTAGGTCAATTAGGATTTAATACATCATGTGTTTTGCGATGCCATTTATGGGCGACAGCAAATTTTTTGCGAATATTATATTTTGTCTGATGTTGTGACTGATGCAAGGCAGTCCAGGAAACTTGCCGCTTTCAAGCTTACTTGTACACTACATCTCTCATATTATATAAAGTTGTTTTGGCTATAACTATTTCTATGGTTCCTTTCTTTGGAATGTTCATTTCAAATAAATTTCGCGCTTTGTGTGAACACTGATGTTACCTAACGCTTTGAGCTGTCTCACTCATCTCATTGAGTTGTATTGTTATGTTATTTAAATAAAATATTCTCTTGTTAACTCCTTGACTATTATTTCTGAGTAGGGATGGGGGGTTTCATAATATATATTGCAGTGATGGTTATATATTAATTAGTTCCAATCTATTTGTGTTTATGTATTATATATCAGCCTATTGATGACAATGTTACATAAAAAAAATGCGTGTTAAGGTGGCTTCCAAAAATAATTATCTTGCTCGTTTGTTTGAAATGAGACAAGAATTTAAGAGTTTTCCTCTGTGACATCAAGTGTGAGTTTAGTTACAGATTTACGAATGAGCAGTGGCTGTGTGGGCCAGCTTTCATGGATGATGTATTTCAGCGACTAAATGAGCTGAATATAGGTCTGCAAGGTTAATCACACAACACCCTTCATGGTTTATGACAAATAAAATCTTTAAAAAAGAAACTTCAATTTACAAAAAAAGAAGTGGGAAATTTCGTAGAAGAAAATGAACTTGAGCTTATTTTGTTGGCAACGACATAAAAGATTGTCTGTGTTTGATTAAAGACTTTGGCGAATATTTTCCTGAGAATGTAGGGAGTGAGTTCTGGATGTGATATCCTTTTTCTACTATGCAAGACCCCAATCTACCGAAATTCTTTTCAATGAAAGAAATTATTGAACTGTCCCTGATGAAACCCTCAAATCCAGTCTCAAGAAAACTTCTTTATGAGTGTTTTTTTGTGGCAAAGGCTGAACGAGTTTCTTCATATCACTGACCATGCCATCAATTTTATTATGTCTTTTTCAACAACATATCTCTGTGGAGTGGTTTTTCATCCATGGTGTACCTAAAAAATAAGTACCACAATAGGCTAATTTCGAGCCAGACCTTCGCTTTAAAAATTCAACTGGACAACCAAACATCAAAAAGTTGTGCCAAGCCATGTAGCCACACCCCTCTCACTGAAAAACTTTAGGATTCATAATATATCAGCTCCAGAATTATAATTAAAATTATGACTTGAAAATATTGTGTTTATGTTTACTTTTTTCTTTATTTTTGAACGAATTTATGAAGAAATTGTATAAAACTTTTCTACAGACTTTTAAAGTAAAATTATGTTTTTTTTAAACTTATCATTATGATTCTCAATAAGGGATATTGTTAAGGCTATAGCAATAGGCATCTCTCTAAATAGCTTTGTCACATTTGAAATTCTTTGATTACAGATATTTTTTTCCAATAGATTAAATAACTCAATAATATACCAAGTGGTCATAATTTTTTTAAACCTGTACTTAGGAATTTTTTTATCTTGGCTGTACATTAAACTTTTAGTCATGGCCAAGGGGTACAATCTAAAAAAAAGTTTGAGAACCGCTGCAGTACACTTTCATTGGAGAAGAAAATCTAACAAATGTTTGGGAGAAATCAACTCTTAAATCTATAAGAACAATGTTTTAAAATAATTAAATATTTTTACCTCTAAGGCATTTCCCGATACCTTGTATGGCTGAAAATTGGTATATAATTGTGTGAAAAATACTGTCATAACACTAAATAAAAATAAAGTTTTTTAATATGTTTTTTAACCATTTCGATGGCCACATGGTCTAAGGTATCACTCTTGCAATAGACTTGTTGTCGATGACATGGAGATCAGGTTTCGATCCCATTTGGGTGCACTGAGGGTGGTTTTATCACAAATGGTTTTTCACTCTCTCTGTCCTCGTGAATGCAAGTGAACCTTCCTATAAATTCAAATATATCTATCCAAAGTCATTAGCGTAATTAGTACATAATAATATAACCTGAATGGGTAGTAAGATCTGGTACTAAAAAAATATTTAGAGGGAAAAGGGGTATCAGATTACTTGGGCCCCACAAACAAGGTTTGCACAGCGCCCTACGTCTAATAAGGATGGGCCTGATGGTGATGAATGATAATAATTTATAAACTCCTCTAGGTTTAAACTCGCTACTACTATAAGACAAAATTACCGCTCTCTTTTGTTATTCTAATAATTGGAAAGTAAATAATCAAAGTTGGCACACTTGTATTATCTAGCAGCCTCTTTTGTTCCTTTGATGATAGAAATGTATAAGATCAGGATAGCTTTACCTAATGGTTATCAATTAGTATTACAAGAAACTTCCTTGGTAGAATGACAATTGATTGGTTGTTACACTTCCTTAGTCAATTAAATAATATTAGTTGTGAATAGAAGGAATTAGTTAAAAGAGAAATTGTTAGATCAAGAAAAAGAATTTAAATTAATAAGTCAATTAACAATATGAATTGATGGATGTAACAAGGAAATAATTATTTAGAATCTTGTGGTAGGGTTATGTATTGCAAGGAATAACCAATGACCTGACTTACCTCTAGGTGATCCTACATAAATGATGAACCCCGCTAGCTTGTGCACGAACGGTAACCCTCCAATACAGGTACTGATATGCCACGTTCTAAACTGCGTAGCCCAAAAATTGGCAGACCCATTTATACTCGAAGTTGATTAGTCAGCTATGTTAGCTGGATACACTACTTTTTATTCTGCCTTCTGGCCTGGTTTACCATGAGGAATGCTGACACTCTGTTTATGATGTCAGCGCATATGTCTTATTTGTTTACAAGTTTATCACAACACCTTGCAATACTCATTTTGTAATTTACAATACATAGCACAACGATATTAAACAAGCAAACCTCTCAATTTAGGCCATTTGATTACATTTAAATATAAATGTTCTGCTTCGATTTATAGTTGACAACAAATCATTAATTACATATTTTGTGATACAGGATTTGGTAAAATATTCTCAATACATAGATACAAATTTTATTTCCCCATCATTTATAAGTAAATATTCTCTTAAAACAAAGTTAGCACATTATTTGTTTTCAATCAATCTTTGTTTCAACATGTTACTTATAGTTTACCACTACTTGAAGAATATATTGTACAAGTAGTTTTTTACATTTATATTACTATTGATAGGTCAATGCTTTTTACATATTACAACCTCATTCTCAACATAAGGGCTCCTGCATAATTTAGGCAAATTCTTTTCTATTTAGTTAGTCAAGTACAACCTTTGATTATGCATTTAGAATTTCTTCCACCATCCTGGCTCCAAAAACATTATTTTGGAGCAACTTTAGTACAACTAGTTTCTTTGCATGTATATTTATGCCTAGTACCTCCATGCTTTATACATACACCACATCCATTGGATTTTTTTCTACAACCTTCGACTCTACATAATGGTGTCATATTTATTCCTCCATGCTTTATGCATAAGCCATTACCAGTACCCTGTTTAGTGCAACCTTCATCTTTACATTTAGGCTTTGTTCCTCCGTGCTTTATACACAAACCTCTTCTTACTGCCAATTTAGTACAATTAATTTCTTTGCACGTATATTTATGCACAGTACCTCCATGCTTTATACATACTCCACCTCGTTTGGATTTTTTACTACATCCTTCTACTCTACATAATGGTGTCATATTTATTCCTCCATGCTTTATGCATAAGCCGTTACCTTTACCCTGTTTAGTGCAACCTTCCTCTTTACATTTAGGCTTTGTTCCTCCATGCTTCATACACAAACCTCTTCTTATTGCCCATTTAGTACAATTAGTTTCTTTGCATGTATTTTTACGCCTAATACCTCCATGCTTTATACACACACCACCTATGGATTTTTTACTACAACCTTCGACTCTACATAATGGTGTCCTATTTATTCCTCCATGCTTTATGCATAAGCCGTTACCAGTAACATGTTTAGTGCAACCTTCTTCTTTACATTTTGGCTTTGTTCCTCCATGCTTTATACACAAGCCTTTTCTTACTTCCCATTTAGTACAATTAATTTCTTTGCATGTATATTTATGCACAGTACCTCCATGCTTTATACACACACCACCTCCCTTTGCCTTTTTATTACAACTTTCGACTCTACATAATGGTGTCTTGTTTATTCCTCCATGCATTATGCATAAGCCATTCCTAGTACCCTGTTTGGTACAACTTTCCTCTTTACATTTAGGCTTTGTTCCTCCATGCTTCATACACAAACCTCTTCTTACTGCCCATTTAGTACAATTAGTTTCTTTGCATGTATATTTACGCCAAGTACCTCCATGCTTTATACATACACCACCTCCTTTAGAGTTTTTACTACAACCTTCGACTCTTCCTAATGGTGTCATCTTTATTCTTCCATGTTTTAGGCATAAACCATTTTCTTTAGCACGTTTAGAACAACCTTCCTCTTTGTATTTAGTGAGAGTCTGGCCATACTTAATAGAACAAGTTGATGGTAAAGCTTGTTTTGTACAAACATTTTCCTTACTAGTATATCTAAACTTGATTCCTCCATATTTATCTTTTATTTTCAACATTTGAGTTTCTGATTTGTATGGTGTGACCTGTAATAAAAGAGATACATTTTTATAAAATTTATATGAATGAATGATTCTTAAATAGCTACACTGTGTTCAGTATCCACCCTGAAAGGTAGCTTTCTTACCTTGACCACACTATTCCTGGCCTTATCTTACAAGATTCAGGCCTGTAATATATATAAAAGTAAAACAAACGTTCTAATTGGTGCACCCTCATTTTTACTTTAGTATGAAATGAATAATTCAAAGTAACATTTTCATATGTATATTGGTTTAAGAGTAAAGCTTTGAATATATTAAATGAATGTTAAAAAAAAACACTACTAAGGTGATCAACCTATGGTAAACATAAGTACATAAATATATAGGCCAAGGCATAGTTTGTTTAACATTTTGGTTAGTTTATGAGTTATCATGACCAGTGATCAAACGGTTTAAGGCGTTAGGCTCTGATCATATGTTAAAGTAAAAAAAGGCACAGGTGCACATCTTTAACTATCCCAAAGTCTTATATAATTTTATTGGTTTTAAATTTACAGATTTAACACATTAATGTTTGTATGATAATAAGAGCCCCAAAATAAAGCAATCAAAACCTTTTCCAGATTTAGGGATTTTTTTCCAATTAAAAATACCTGACCCTTGGCCTTTTATTAGATTAGTTTGATAACAATTTTAACTGAAGATATAGTATTAAAAAGCAAATTATTATTATTTCTGAATACATGGACTTTAGTTACTTTCAGTCAATGTTTGCAGTAAAGAGACTTCTGCTAACTTTCCTGAAATGAATGCCCTATAACCGTAAGATTAAATCACATCATTATCTATGTGTGGTTTTTAATTGTCAAAGAAACATGATCTGACTACTAATGTTAATACTAAACAAACCACAAAATCAAAATAATTTTTTTCTTTTAATTTTGGATACTAATGTATTCAATAGTTAAACTTTCGGTTTAAATTGTATTTGATGATCAATTTACACATAAAACAATATTCAATATTACACTATATTCCTAAAGGATTACCATTTATAGTGGGTTGAAACCGAATATTCGTAAACACATACATTTTATTGTGTATTAACATGGAAAAATAATAGTCTCTGTTTGTATTCAGAGGAAGACTTGGGAAGATTCGGAAAAAACCTGTCTAAATCTCTTGAGTTATGCTCGAGTTTGTCGTAAGAATACAGATAAATAAACAAAACTTTTATATGATTTAAAGATAAAAAATGATGGTACAATAAAGATTTCTGAACAAATAATCACCAGACGTTGTCAGTAACAATAATTAATTGCTTCCAAAAAAAAAAGCTTTCTTTGAGTCTAATAACATAGTTTAAAATACTTTCTTCTAGCCCACAGCAAAAATCATGTCACTCTCACAATATACAGGAATGTTGGCGATTTAGAGGTCAGGATTCGAATACAAGCAAGATGTATGGGGTGATATTTTTTAAACGGTTTTCATTCTGCAGCAATATAAGTGTGGGAAAAATTTACTCTAAATTCCATTCTTAATCCCTGTTATTTTTATTAAATATGTGGTAAGTCTGGACAGGTAGCAAGTCATGGTAAAATGTTTATTAATAAAAGAATAGGTTTATTTGTATAAAGTGAAAAATGTGATGTTTTATGATCAATCAATAATGAAATGAAATCTTCTTTATGGCTGGTTTGGCTATTGGAACTAAGGTCCTACTAGAAAGTGTTACATTTGCTTAAAGGCTTTGGTTTGACAATTAAACAATAGATCAATTAGCATTTTCTTTAAAGATTGTAGGAAAGAAATACTTGAATAAAACTAAGATAATCTTCTTCCACATTCCATGTTTTATAAAAATTTATTGAAATAATTAACTTTTTAATATCAACTCCCCAATTGAAGCCTCACTTTATTTTTTTTAAAATCTTTTAATTTTTCATCTTAAGAGAAAGTACTATTTTCCCATGTGTTGGAACACATTTGATCTATAAAAATAACTCCATGACCTCTGTTAGCAAATATTGTGCCAACTTCTGTGGATATAAGATATCAGTACATCCCACCTTATGACTGCTGATAATCTTGGTTTTCTAGACCTGAGCCGCTCCCTTTTCATTCATGTTGCTCCTCATTTCTCCTCATGAGGTTGAGTTGACCCTGTTCTAGACCTTTTGTTTCACAGAAAATTTAGAAACATCAGACTCAAACCCAGGACCTTTGGATCTGTAGAACAGAACTCTAACCACTAGACCATACAGTTGTGCATTTTTAAGCTATTGAGGTGAGGAAAAGGAAGGTAGACTTTTATATTAAATATATCCAAATTATTGTGGAGGTAAAATAGGAAACAATGTAGGAAAAAACACATAAATTGTGTTGCCTTTTTAACTCTGAACATAATCTGAAAAAACCATATATTGCTTGCACACAGCTATAATGAACTATAAGACTTATTTTAAAACATTATGATTTTTCTAAAAATGTTCAAATTATAGATCTAGTCAGTTTGGGGTGGGGAAACAATCATGTAAATAATATTGTAGAAAAAATAGTAATAATTTTCAAGCTTTCTAGAAATCGGATACTATCAATTTTTTTTTGCCAAACTTAAGAAACCTTATTTTCGAAAAGCAAAATATTTTATAATTACTTTTATTATATTGCAGTAGTATTAAAGTTTTTATTTTTTTATATATATTAGATCCATTTTATTTAAAAAAGCTACTTTTTTTTACATACACCATGTATTACAACCCATATTGGCCATCATTATTTACACCTATGGATTAGAGGTGAGAAAGGTAGAATTTAGAAGAAGTTTACTTGTGTGGAGGAAGAGAGAGAAAAACTGTTTCAGAAAAAACAACTCAAGACAACCAGCACTAACTCCTTGTTACTGTAAAACCCTATGATGTGAAAGTGACACCTTGTCCATGTTACTACTAGCATATAAAGAAGGGCTAGATTTGACTCACCTAGTAGTGTAAAGATGAAGGATAATTTTTATAAAATGTCATAGTATTAGTCGAGATAAAGAGAATATCCCTGTGATAAATTATAATAAATGTGAATAAAACACAATGTGTACTAGGACAAAGATTTGAAGCCCTGCTTTGTTTGTATTAACGACCAAGTGCAAAGCTAGTATAACAGCTTAGACCGCTTACTCACATACACTTAGTAATATAATATAGTTAATTTAGTTTGTGAATCAAATCTTTCAAGTTAAATTTTAAGTTTTCAGAAAGTTTTACACTCCTGTTCACAGGTCCGCCAGGTGTTCAAACCAGGAGTATCTTTCAAACAAACCTATGGATGAACACCGAAAAATTTGACCCGATGTCACTCTTAAATCCAGCAGACTTTGGCTGGAAGATCGGGCCTACCGGATCTACCTGCCGGACGAACCTATCTGGTTTGATGGAGAGGTTGCTCCACCTGTTGTTATCAATGCAATTGCTGGCGATGAACCATCAGGTATGTTTATTACATACACTTTATAAATTGTCCGATGACATAGCTCAGTCGGTAGCATGCCTGCCTGCTGGGCTAGGATCCCTGGCTCGATTCCAAGTATGGTCAAAAAATTTATCATTTGTGTAATGTGGGTTTTCCCTTCCTTAGTGATGAATTAATGGCTAGGAGCTGGGTGTTGTGTTTGTTTTATACATAAGTTAGTGTAATTAGTATTTAAACGTAGCCCCGAATGGGTAGTACGAGGCGTTTCTAAATAATATTATGAATTATATTATGAATTATATTATAAATATAGCATTATGAATATAGCATGAAGGGTAATATGTTTTAGATGACGAAAATGATGATGCAGCATAACCATCGGAAGATGAAGAAGCTGATGACTAACTAAATAATACTTGTAACAGAACTCGATTGAGTGTGAGCTGTTTGATAACATAATAGGTTGTATATTTTACGAATTATCTTAAACATAACAGATGTAAATGTTGTATTACCAAGATGTATTGCATAATGTTGTGTTGTATAATGTTGTGTTGTATAATGTTGTGTTGTATAAAGTTGTATTAAAGATGTATTACTACTTAACTACATATTTCGTTTTCTTATGGCTCGCTTACAGGCTCACACCATGGAGGTTTTATTTTTTTATATTTCTCTATACTACGGTAGGTTGTAACTTATATTAGTTTTACAAGTGAAAGAAAGAAACAACAGATGTGACATCTTAAATCGGCCTGGTACACACAATCCGGCCACCTTGGGGTGCCAAACTGAATACTTAGTGAAAGAACTGCTGTCAGCAGTAAATTGAAGCAAACATTAAAATTAGTTTCAGTTGAATTGTCATAAATTTTTCCCAAATTTGTGTAAGTTAGGCAAACATTTTCCGGCCGGTTTCAAATGCCAGACCAGATTATTTATGTTTGGAAAGTAAAATATAAGAAAATTACTCATTAAAGAAAAGTATATTTTTTCTGATAAACTTTACCTAAATATTACAAATATGACTTCTTAAATAAGTCTGGCAGCCCGAATCCGGCTGCTTTGGACTGCCAGACCAAATTATTCATGAAAGGCTTACAGTAAGCTGCAATTTGGTGCCAAAACTAAAATTAGATCATTCCGGTTAAATTGATATCAATTTTTTCTAGCTTTGGGTTGGTCTAGCAGCCATTTTCCGGTCGATTTCAAATGACACACCAAACTAAATTTGTTTAGGGATAAATTCTCTAAGAAACAAGCTATGAATCAAAAGTAGATCTTTCCAGTTAAATTAAAGTCAATTTTTGATTAATTTGAATGGCCGCCATATTTAATTCCGGCCGCTTTGGACTGCCAGACTAACAGATTTTCATTTTTCACCGGCGAAACTATAAAATAGGATATTTAACTTAATTAGATCTTTCTGGTTAAATCAAACGGGAGCTAGTTCTTGGTCGCCAAGTGCCCAGCAGAGGCGCCCTATCGGAGTTGGTGCTCCGCATAATTTCTAACCACCACATTTCCATTTTCACCCTTCCTTCCACCCTTGTCAATTGAATTTCATGATCTACCCCCTACATAGTTCCCCCCCATCCCTAATTTAGCTATTCTAACTACTAAACTAAGCTAGCCTAACTACTTTATTCCCATTTCTGCCAGAGAACTCCGTCACCCCAATAGTACCAGAGGGCTGCAGGCAGTGCTTCTCATCTTGACTTGAGGGCCATCAAACACAATTACCTCTCTGTTCCAACTGGCGATCATACGTGCAGGGAAACCCTCAGATTCATATTACTCACTAATTTGTCACCCCTGGAAACTTTCCTTAGTCACAAGGCATCCTGTGTTCCTCCAGACACTCATCTACTGAAATCCAGTCCAGGGCTCATGCTTGCTCCTCCCAGCACCTGAATTTTTACCCCAGCAAGGATTGTTTCAGCTTATTCCCCTTTAACAATGCTTCATTCTCTCTATTTAGTCCCTGCTGAGAAAACACCAGTATTTGTTCAGTCTCGCCTTTCACTGTCATTTTCTTCGTTAATGTCCCGTTTTGTTTGTCCCTGTGTCCTCTTTAAGCGTTTTTGCTCTGCCTGACGCTTCCAGTGCGATCTGGTCTAAGAAATTCCAATAGATCGGGGTCCCTCAGTACTTGCCCACTAATCTTCCTGGATCTCTTTCTGGTAGTTCCTTCTCGCTTTTAGCTTAAGGATGCATCAAGAACCACATGTTCAGAGGTTCCCGCTTCACAACATTCACAACTCCTCGACTCTATTAATCCCAGCTTCCTTAGAGATGCCAGGTACGGTCCTTTCCCCGTGAAGAAGTGGACAAGACCCCGGGTTGGCTAGAGGTATTTATTCTCTAGTCTCTCAACCACATTAGGGAACATTGATAAGTCCTTCTACCTTTCCCACGTCTCTCGAAGCGTCTCTGACACTCCTCCAACTGGGCTATTTCTGCCTCTACAAATGTTGTCACATTGGGTGTAGTTGCAAAGCTTAACAGCTTAAATTTAATGTTCAAGTTCAAGCACATATGAGTAAAAATCAAGAACAAAAGATTGAAAAATAAAATCGCAAATGTGGTGGATCCAAATTGAGTTATGTGAGTCCATGAACAGTATTTTACTGTAAGAATGTCAGTAATGTCATTGTCTCACGTAAAACGAGCAGTTCCGCCTTTCCCCTCCAGTGAAAGTTTTTAAAATAGCCTACGTAGTAAAATGAGCATGGGACTTCGAGATTGTACCTCCCACCCCTTCGTTTCCATCGGTGGGGTTGTTACAACTGTTTAGTCTATGCTTGCACATTATTTATATACTGTTTGTGTGTCTTCTTTGATAACAATGAGATCACGACCCCTATATGTTGACTGTTGGGAAAAGCCATTGTTTATATCTGTTTGTGTAGTCTTCTTTGATGAAGAATGAATAACCACTTCTATGCACATGACTGTTGTGAGGAAGTGTTCACCACCTACAATATCGATTTTGGTTTCCCTATCAGGTAAAATCCAGCCACCAGCCATATTTGTTTTTAAATACAGTACTATAAATATATTTTTGTGTCAATTATTTGGTCACATTTAACAAACAAGCTTAGACAATGTTTGATAATCTAACTTGTGCTTACAGAGTTGTTTTATTTAACCAATCCATGATATTATCCTGAAAGTCTGATATATATAGCCTAATCACATTGCTCCAACTTAACATTTACTTATAATATTAGGGTTGTCAAAGTGATTTATAAGGGAATAGTTATCGGGATATTTGTATAAGACATGTTATTGTCATAAGTTAATAGTGTTTCTGATTGTTTCAAATTTAAAATAAATGATGTAATAAAGTTTAGCATTTTAACTGACTGAGCTAATCACATTGGTATTCTTAAACTACTGTGAGATGTAGAGTTTTTTAAATGCATATTAACTTGCTAAATTGGGTGTGTTAGGATTTCAATATACTCATACAAAACATTTTTGAACAACTAAAGATTTACCCTGTGACAAAGAAAGCTTTCATTTTAATTATTTTTGTACTAATTTAATATTTTTTCTTAGATAAATAATTTTTATTTTATTTTTAATTTATAGTGGTTATGTATAGCATATGATTCATTTATTAGAAAATTCAAACTTTTTTGCTGTTTCATATTTTTCACTAATTAGAAGTTTATATTATACATATATAAAAACAATTGTAATGTTTGCTAATTTTATAATTGTGCTCTGTTAGCGATCAATGTATGACAACAACGTAGGCCCCTTTTTTTTAACTATTCTTTATCAGCACTTAACTGTTATTATTTAAGCAGATATTTGTTGCGCCATTAATTATGTCCTTCCCCCCCCACACACTAAACCCCTTTTGGGGTGTTTACCTAGTGTGCTCAATATAAAAATATGGCCATGTTATTAACACTTTAAAATTTAATATAGCTTAGTAATATGTTTGTCTTGATTTGAATAGTGTTTGAACCTTCCTTTGCATTTTTATTTTAATAATGTAGGCCTATTTATCATAATAGTTAAATCACGTGCTGATAACTGGCTATTATAATGCCATTTGTTACTGAACAGGTTGATTAAAGCTAAAGATATGTAAAAAGAAAATGAATACACAATCATTTATTCTTCAACCTAATATAATTGATATTTTGATATGTATAATATTTTAAATTTTTTTTTAATAATTTATTTGTTGTACCATACCACTCAAGAATAGTTTTGAGTTATTATTTTTAACCATAGAAGAATATTTTGGATTTACAGATATAGATTACAATTACATCAAATTAACACAAATCTGTGTTTTCATGGTGATGCAAACAAAGAATGATTGTACAGATTAACTATTGCACATACAGCAGAAAATATGGAAATTGGTCGGAATCTATTATTTTTGTCAAACTTATGAACATCAAAATTTTAAATGATGGTCTTTGTCAGAATCAGTTCAGCTGTTTTATAGTTGTTTTAATTACTAGAAATGGGACTAACACATTATATATAATATAGATAATTATTGCCATAAAACAAATTAGATTTTATTGGAGTAAAAAGAAAAGTTTTGAAGTTCCACATAGAACAAGACTATTTTTAGATACTTGTGTGTGCAAATTTATATGCCATACAGACTACATGGTGAAGATACCCAAGGAATTATTTCCAGTAGATTGACATTCTTTATTATATTGTGTAAAATATGTCTTCTCACTTATATAAAGAGATTCATTAGTATTTATAGGGTTCACAATAACTAGAGAACTTCTTAATAATTTAGACCGGATTTTCACTATTGTGTTTCTTATGCTCAATGACGACTAAGTTACATGTTTTCATGATAAAACCAATAAAATTGATGGTTTCTAAAATTGTATGTCTGAAACTATGCAAGCAATGGTTATTATATATGAATATAATGTATTCTTGAATGCAGTGTTATTGTTTTATGTCTTACTTGATTGCTAATCAAACCAATTAAAAAGAAAGATTATAGAATAAATTTCAATCTTAAATCCTAAGATAAATTATGGTTTTGTATCTATTAAGAATAAAAGTAAGCTCACATTTGGAATAGGCATGTGTACTCAAAGACATTAGAGTTGGGAACCTTTATTTTTATATATGATATGAATCCTCAGTGAGGCTGACATATTAAGACATTGTCCAAAGAAATTTAAAAAGGATCATCGACTTCATCCAGATAATGCTGGGAGCCCACTGTTGATCAATAATAAATATGACTTTAAAAGAAATAAATATATAGAGGGGCAACAAAGAAAGAAGAAGATTGAGAGAGATAGAGAGAGAAGGTGAAGGGAGAAAGACTGGAAAAGAGAGGAAAGGTTAAGCGGGAAAATATTTGGGATAAGGGCAAGAAAGGAGAAAGTGAACAAGTGAGGGAGAGAGAGAAAGAGGGAGGAGAGAGAGAAGGTGGAGAGTGAGAGAGTGGGAAGAGAATGAGAGAGAACAGGGGAGTAGGCAAGTGAAATTAATAAATTCATAAATTTGTAGTTATTCGATTTTTTTAAAATGTATTTTAATGCAAAGCTATCATCCAGATTAATATCAGAAGTTATGGAAATATAAAGAAAGACGACAGGAGGGGTAGGGAAATATTTCAGTGTGTCTACAAAACTTTTATTATAAATTTCCTGACTTTTCCAGATTTTCCAGAGGTTTAAAAAAATTCACTGTTTAACCTTTTTAAATTTTTCTTGGTGATTGATAATTTTTCATTTATTGCATTTATTACAAATTTTCGGTAACCATCCTCCTAAGAGGAGTCAAATAAGTTAGTTAACATCAAGAAATCAGGTCTCTAATTTTTTAAATTTTTTTTTATGTTTAGGTGCAGAATTTGTAAAGTCTTTCAATTCCCTGACTTTTCCTTATCTTTTATTAAATTCTTTAACATCTCCCAGTTTTCCCTGATGGTTCCAGGCTTTCCCTGTCTGTAGCCAACATGAAATTTATTCCAGGATGAAGGGGATATCAATGACCCTCCCTCCAACTGCCTACCCTCCCACCACTGGTTCTACCTCCACTGTATTCAAATAAAAAATATATAAAATCAACTAACCTTAAATTCTTGAAGAGTTGGTTCAAATGGTGGTGGCCTATAGTGTTGTATTTCATCATAGATTCCTTCCAAAGTTTCTGTCGAGGGCTTCTCATCCATCTATTCAATCAGAAATTATTTTTAAAAAAGTTGTTTTAATATACAAATTGAAAATTGTATATACACTAGTTACAAAAAACGTTAGCTGTTTAGATGCTGTCATAAAACAAAAAACAAAACAAAATAAACACCAATTATTTTAAAACAATTAGAAATAAATGTATTGTGCAATACTGTGAAATCTCCTTTAACGGCCACCTCTAAATAGAGGATTTTCCTTTATAGAGAACACTTAAAGTTTATCTGGGTGAATAAAATTGGCTCTTACGGTGAAACAACTTCCCAATCACAAAGTTTCTCGAAATGGACATAGACACTGCTCGAGATGCATAATTATGTGTGATAATCTCTAAACAGCAGAAACAAAATATTGAAAATACCAGTCCATGTACATTATTTTACCATAGGAATTTAAGGAATGCCCCAGTCTTGTGCTAAGTGTGAGGAATCCTGACTCGCTCCAATAGGGACATTTTCTAAAATAGCCTGGATGTAGTAATGACTACACTACTTCAAGGTTGTACCTTCCACCCCTTCCGAGTGATCAGCGAGGGTGTTTCATTAGTTTAGGCTGTGCTTGTGTACACGTATAGGCCCCCAGTGCTGAAGGTCTACTGTCCGCATTTCATTTTATTTGCTTAAGGTTCTGAGTATAATGCAATATGTACTGTAAGCTATGTACAATACTTATTAACTTGTCATATTCATCCTGCATACAATACACAAATTATACTATAATTACATTGCTTTAGTTAATATCCACAGGTGCATATATATTAAACTACGTTAAAATTTAAATAAAATCAAAATAATGGCCACTTCTATAACGGGCATTTGTTTGATTCGGAAGGTTAGATCCTATGTTAAGATTTGCTATTACTATTATTTTTTTATTTATATTGTATGGTATAAAGACATGGCTTGTTATAGAGTAAAGTTTGGATGTTTCGGTGTTTGCTATCATTGTTTAATAATTGCAGAGAAATCTTTAAAATATAACTCAAGTAAAAATTAACATCACTGAAATTTGAATTAAAATATGTTAATCTTGTCATCAGCTAGAGACTGAGGATACAACTCTGGATATTTGTTTTGTTGTTCTTAAGGTGCGAACAAATCACTGATAGGCTCTATAGTAAAATGTTGCTGTCTAGAATTATTAGTGAAGTGTTGGATCTAATTTGGATGACTAAATTTTACAAGAAAGATAATACAATTTGGTTTTACAAATAACTTTGTCCATCAATAAATGAAAACTTCTTTAATATAATGACATTTGTAGGCTGAAATTTGTTTTTTTTTTGTTTGGTTTTTCCCTGCTTCTCTATACTCGTTCAAGTTAGACATATATTAATTCATTATTCAAATGTAATGGGGTGAGAAAGCTAGAGTTTAGAGGAAATAAACCTGCATTTATGTAGAGGGAGAAGAAGAAACCATTGAGGAAACAGCAATTACAGTACATCTGACCAGAATTTAAATCTGATCTTGTTGTCTCCATCAATCCATACTATTGCAGAGAGATGTCTTAGTTAGACTATGTGCCGCAGAACAATGGTGGTCCATGTTAGTTTTCCAGATGGTCCGCAAATAATGAATGCCATGATATAATCGTATTTGATTTCTCAAATGGTACTTTATAGTTTGAGACAAAGTAATGAGTAGTATGACCTAAATGATTTTTAAAGTAAAGACTCTTCAGATATCCATTTTAAAACTAATTGTTAGGCCAATTTTCTAAAATAAGCCAACATTAAAATAATCTTTATTTAAAGCTACAAAACAACATCCTGAGAAGCTTTTTTCGGGGGTTATGGGGAACATAAAATGTAAGAACTTATCATAATCTCGAGGTCAACATTTTTCACAGTAACGAAAGAGTACAATACCGATAAGATAACTCTGCTACCTTGTTCCACGACTAAAGAACAATTTTCAGTTGAAGAGCCAACATTCATAACATGCATATCAAAAGTGTTAGATCATATAACTTGACTTGAAAGTAAATTTAGCGTTGCTTCTAGAAGTCAGATATAAGTCTCTTGGATTGTAAAATGTATATATAAATATGCTGTCTTTACTGTTTGATACACACTTTCATTATAACAAGTTCATCTTCAACAAGTAACAAGTAGATAGTGTATTTAGTTGGGTGGTCTGCGTGTGCATAGAACCTCCCTCAAGTGGTCCATTATGTGAGAAACACTGTCTTATCCCATCTGACCAGCAAAGGGTTTCACAGACAATGTGTTTATGTTCTCCTCTGACAGTAATTTATTTCAAGTAGGCACTCTATGTGAATAACTTTATAGTAATACAAATTAAGCATTTATGAAAATACAAATATTTATGATAACATAAGTAAAATAGGGTGGATTGTTTCGTAATCTCTTATTTTATTCCATATAAATAAATTAGGTTATAGTCCTTTATCATTCACCTAACCAATATTTGATTTAAAATAAAATGTGTACACCAAGCGGATAAAAAATGTGTCATTGTGAAATTAGATTAGTTAAAAATACTGTCATTTAGTAGTAAATTAATAAACCAAGCGAGGTATTGTTTGTCATATAATTTATAATTATGAGATGTAAATAGACCCACAGTGTAAAAGCATAATTTAAAAAATAGTCCATCTGTTGTTGATATTCAACTATCTTTGATTTCGTATACACATTTGAAAACTACTAATCTCCTCTACTATTTAACTTTGCACTTGAATATGTAGTAGCCTTGAAAAATAATACTCAGGGGTCAACTATTGACCTCTACAGATGATGTAGATGGTTTGGGGATGATACCAAGGAGTATTAACAGAAATCAAGAAATTTTATTTAAAATCAACACAGGTTTAAAAGTGTATAGTAATCAAGACCAGGTACATGAATGTCATATAGTGGTCCAAATAAATGGATTCATAGAGATCAAAAAAAATGTGTTTTAAAGATATTGACCTATTAAAATTCAGAGGAACTATGCAAACAGATAGGAATAAAATTCAATCAGAGGTCAAAAACAGAATTAAATCAGTTTATAAGCTGTTGTTTAATCTTCTGTCTCAAAATATTAAGTTGAGAATATACAAAACAATACTCGTACCACCCGCTTTGGTGGCTGCGGGGTCTAACCCACTACTCTCGTGTTAGACTAGTCTGCCAATTATGGAGCAATCAAGGCTTGAATCTCGGTCAATTGTATTGAGAGTGGTTTTTATAAATTAGTTTTCCACTCCACATCCATGCTAATGAGGGTACACTTCAACTGAATATAACATTCCCAATCCCTAAAACCATTAGCCTGATTAGTACATGAGTGTATAAACCGAACATGAAGTAAGAAGGGAAAAGAAAAAAAGATACTGTACCATTTGTTCTTTTTGAATATGAAACAATGTATTTCAGTTTGTAACAGGAGAATAAATTGGGAGTTTTAGAGAACAAAGTAACACTAAGGAAATGTGGATCTATGCTGTGTAAAGAAATATAACTGATGTAATTCATGGTTTACCAATTTAGGTGACTATGGTCTAAGCCGTCCCTCTTACAATAGATTAGAATATCAATGACAGGGAGATTAAAGTTTAAACCACAGGCAGGTAAACAAGTGGTTTTTCACTAAAGAATTTTCCACTCTACCTTCATGAAAACTCAGGTACATTTCCTCTAAATTCAACCTTCCTCATCGCTAACACACTAACATAATTAGTAAATATACATACATCTCAATGAGTAGTAAAATACACTGAAAATAAAAGGCTTCATGTTTTTCATGTATCTCCAAATATGCGGTCTGAGTTGAGGTGATCATGTGGTGTCTATGGGTGACAGGTGTGTACAAACAATTTTGTATTGCTACCTAAAGAAACAAAACCCCTTGTAGAACAAGACATAATTGGGAAAAGAATTAGAACTTGGATTTTTTTTTACTACCTGTTCAGGTTATACGTTTTAAGTACTAATTACGCTAATGGATTAGGAATTTGAAAGGTTGAATTTAGAGGAAGTGAACCCACATTTGCGTGGAGAGAGGGTGGAAAACCAATTTAGGGAAAAACCATCCTCAGTTCACCCGAACCAGATTTGAACCTCGATCTCCTCGTCCTCGGCAGATTGGCTTCATAATAAAACTAGCGTGTTAGCCAACTACGCCAATGAGGTGGGTTAATATGGATTTTAAGAAGGTTGAATATCAGGTTAGGGATTGGATGGACATATTTAAGGATATAGTTGAATAGTATTTTTACGTTCTGGAAGCCATAAACTTACTAGTTCCTTATGGCCTCGAGTTGGTTCTTCTGAGTAATTATCTGTTAAGCCTTATTTGAGTTAATCTTAAATGAAAGGCTAGTATTTCATCTGTATTCTAGTAAAACTTGCCTGGAGCCTATAATTTGAAGAAAGAATGTATCTGACTTTGTTTCTGTTCATCATCCAAAACTATGGCAAGGTGTTGCAATCTTTGACAAAGAGATTTGAATTATTGAAAACAAATATGTCACTGCTCTTTATAAAATAGTGTGAATTAAAGATATAGCAGCTAATTGGTTACACTCTGTTAGACTATTCAATATTTTACTAACAAATAATCACAAAATAACTATAAATTCAAGTTTATATATGAATCTATTTGATTTATGAACATTTGCTAAGCCGTTTGTTTAGTTCAAATCAAAGCAAATATTATTCACAAATTTTGAATAATTATTGAACCAAATCATAACCTAGTTAAATAACTTATTCTGAATTTATGTTACATAAATATAGTTATACATCATATATAAATAACATTATATTAGTTTAGGACCTTAGGCCTCCTATAAGTTATAAAGTATAAATGTAAGTTCCTCAAGATGTTAATGCAACAAAGGTTCACCTTGTCAAAGTTGGGTGATAGAGAGATAATTAAGAATTAACAATAATAACCTAAACAAAGATTTATATCACTTTCCTTCAATATAATATTGTGTTTCTTAACAAGATAATTGACAGAAATATTCTATGATGACACTTGTAAAGTGTGCAAGACATATTTAAGAAATAATAAAGTGAATGAAAATAGTATGTGATGCAGCCCAGGAAAACATGCCACATGTCTATTGAAGAAATTGTTCAGCAGAGTGTAAAATGTCAATTCGGGTCTAAATTGACGGTTTCTAAATGTCAACGCCATCTGTTAGTTTGAAACGTTAACTACGATCTCAAACAGTAAACAGCATTACCATGACACTGATAATACAAACGTTAACTACGATCTCAACCAGTAAACAGCATTACCATGACACTGATAATACAAAAAAAACCAGTTTGAATATGGTATTGCGAGGGAAATTATTCCATGACAGATGTCACCAATGCTAAATTCTATAGCGACAAGAAGCATGGTTTATTGAAAGCTACATAATCGGTGGTTGTGATGTCTTTCTATTTTTATTGAGTATTTCAAACAATAATAAAACACCGCAGCAGTTTATCAGCAAGTTCCCATTGTGCAGTGCCAATATGAAACCAATGGTGAATCCATTTCATATGTCATTGGAACAATACCAACAGATAAAGAATACACAGCCCTCGGGAGATCTTCCCTGTAGGTTTGACTCTTGATTGTAAAAAGTACCTCTATGAGAAAATTAGAGAGTTTTGCTTTCCAGAAATAGCAGATGTGATCTGTCCTCATTCACCTGAAAGTTCAGATGATGAAGAGGATCCAGAGGATAGGGAAACTAACAAAGAGTCCCAGCATGCACCACCAAAGAGTTACATTGGAAATAACAGATAAGAATACAAGCCTCGGGGATCTTCCTGTAGGTTGATCTTGATTGTAAAGTACCTCTATGAAAAATGAGAGTTTTGCTTCCAGAAATAGCAGATAGATCTGTCTCATCCTGAAAGTTCAGATGATGAAGAGGATCCAGAGGATAGGGAAACTAACAAAGAGTACCCAGCATGCACCACCAAAGAGTTCACATGGGAAAATTCAGATGATCAAGAGGATCCAGAGGATAGGGAAACTAACAAAGAGACCCAGCATATACCACCAAAGAGTTCACCTGAAAGTTCAGATGATGAAGAGGATCCAGAGGATAGGGAAACTAACAAAGAGACCCAGCATGCACCACCAAAGAGTTCACCTGAAAGTTCAGATGATGAAGAGGATCCAGAGGATAGGGAAACTAACAAAGAGACCCAGCATCACCACCAAAGAGTTCACGTGGAAGTTCAGATGATGAAGAGGATCCAGAGGATAGGGAAACTAACAAAGAGACCCAGCATGCACCACCAAAGAGTTCACGTGGAAGTTCAGATGATCAAGAGGATCCAGAGGATAGGGAAACTAACAAAGAGACCCAGCATGCACCACCAAAGAGTTCACCTGAAAGTTCAGATGATGAAGAGGATCCAGAGGATAGGGAAACTAACAAAGAGACCCAGCATACACCACCAAAGAGTTCACGTAGAAGTTCAGATGATTAAGAGGATCCAGAGGATAGGGAAACAAACAAAGAGACCCAGCATGCACCACCAAAGAGTTCACGTGGAAGTTCAGATGATGAAGAGGCTCCAGAGGATAGGGAAACTAACAAAGAGACCCAGCATGCACCACCAAAGAGTTCACATGGAAGGCTAAAGAAGGCTGCACTTCTATAGAGGGTATACCAGAAACACCAGTTAGTTCCTGTGTTGTGCCAAAGTGGTGATGTTTTGATAAATTTGACAGTGATTAATTTCAGTTATTCTCTAATTTGTTAGTGAATGCTCCTGGTAGTTAGAACTATGCCAAAGTTTAGAAAATGGAGATCATTTTAGTCACAGTCAGAAAAGTTGATAAACCAAGTTAGGAATTTTTAAAGATTAAAGTGTTAGATTAAAATTAAAATAGAAGAGTAAAAACTATAGCTATAATAATTATGAATAGAATTAATACATTCCTAAGGTCAAAATGAGCATTTTTAGTTCCGTAAATGTAAATAATTTCAACAGAATCCAACTTTACAGATTTTGTTTTTGTAGGTATATGAATTTTTCCAGGTAATATTTGCATTTCTTTTGCTGATAAAAAAAATAGAAATCTAAAAAAATTTAAGCGGAAAAATGTATTCCTCAGTTCAAAAATACCTTAGATTGTAAACAAAAATGATAATATTTAATTTTGTAGATTTTTTTTCTTAAACTTTGGCGACCATTTACCACAAATCGGTAATAGTAGATATGGATGTTTGAAATATTATGAAAAAATGTAATTTTATAGATAGAGAGGTAATTTTTTTTAAATTTCAAAATTAAGTTTTCTATTGGTAGAAATAAAAAAGTTAAAATGATTTTTGCAATATGTGGCATGCTTTCCTGGGCCGCATCATATATATTATCGAGATATTTTTTTAAGTTCAGGTTGAAAATATACTATTTGAAAGATTATTCGAAGTGATGTCCTGTTATTAAATCATTGCTTTGTAAAATAAAGGAATTATAGAAGGGCATGGGAAGTGTTTTATTTAACCTAATGGCGGCTGCATGGCGCACTTTGTGTGGTATTGGTTTTTGGTTTGAATAATACCAATAACTATAGCCTTTTCTTAGGTTGTTGGGATTTTTTGACAAGATTTTCAGTTTTAAAATAAAGTAATTAATATTATGATTAATTTAAGATTTACTTTTATGTTTTGAATAAAATATTTAAGTTTTTCATAGTAATATCAAGATAGTTTCTTAATATTTAAAATCACATGAATAGAAAAACTTTGTGAAAAGTATTATAAAAATAATTATTTTAATCTGGAACAATAACGACACCACATACTTCACAGAGGAAGGTAATTTTCACACTGTTCTTTCACACAAACATATTGCACTGGTCACAAACAATTGTGGTGGTGTTGATTTTCTTACTTCTTCTACTTGTATGGCATCTTCCACACTTTTTATGTACTGGCTTAACAAGTTCATCTTCATCCTGTGGATGGTACCTTTTTAGAACTATATTCATATCACCCGCCTCGGTGGCGTAGTTGGCTAACGCGCCAGTCGTGTTGAGCTCGACCGCCGAGGACGGGGAGATCGAGGTTCGAATCTCGGTCGGGTGAACTGGGGGTGGTTTTTCCTAAATGGTTTTCCACTCTCCTTCCACGCAAATGCGGGTTCACTTCCTCTAAATTCAACCTTCCCCATTCCTAATCCATTAGCGTAATTAGTACTTAAGCGTATAACCCGAACGGGTAGTAAGACGCGGTGCTAAATATTATTATTATTATTATTATATTCATATCCATTGGAAGATTGGTCAATGATTACTAAAGAATCAATTACTCCTTCATTAGCTTAAGGGCTAAATTTTTGAGAAAAAAAACTTCTGTATTTTGGATGTCTTCATTAAATTGAAACACAATCTGTGCTTTAATACCAGCTACTTTCATCAGTGCAAAATGAATCAACAAGGGCCATCTTTATGTCATCCTAGATACAGAGTAAGAATAACACATCTGATTTACTGTATCTACTCCTCCTTTGGTTGCATTAAAATAATAACAGGATTCTAAAGTCTTTTTATAATCCAAGCAATAATGAAACAGACTCTGTTTTTAAGGGTGAGAAACTTGGTATGCAATTACTTCTTGTTTTTTCATGGAGTTCCGATGCATTTCAAGTAACTCTCTAGCCAAAGGGACACTGTTGGGACTTGAGTGATTCTGTCCACTCAATAGAGCATTTTGTAGGTGAACATTGACAAACATGAAGAAAGACACTGCCTTCTTAATGTTCCACTGTGTTTTGATTTATTTTGCTTTGTCCTATATTACAAATTATATATAGATGATCTGTGTGTTTTTGTATGATCAAGAGTGTAAAACACATCATGAACATATTTGATTTGTGTTTAAGACATGTACACTGTATTACAACCGTTAATTGATGTTTTCATACCATTTACAATAGACACTTGTATAGCTATTGTCTCTTGTGAAAGTGCAGTTTGAGCCTTTGATTTCTTCCACTAAGAATCAAATAGCCAAAGCTATTATTTATGCTTTTAGTGAGGATTACTCCATCTAGAGATCATATTCTGAAAATTGGACACGGGTTCGATTCCCGTGTCCAGGTGTCATTTTTCAATTTTCAGAATATTCTTCCACTAACCTGTGAACAATTGCAAACTGCATGTTCATAAGTGAGAAGGGGCCATCTGGCTGATTTATAGTATACTTCTAAGATACTGGTATAAAATCCAAAATTCATTACAAATTTCACAGGTTTGTTTGGGATGTATTGTATAAATCTACATCGGCATCTGAATGGTTCAAAATTTTCGTCCACAGTAACATACTCACTCAACCAATATCTTGTTTTGCACTTGTCTGTAAATCTGTCAAGTATGCATCTGATATGAGTACACTTGTCAGTCTTCAAACTTTGACTCCTTGTCTTCTTGACATCAAACTTTATGCATCTGAGAAGTAAGGGAAGTCTCTTTGAACTCATTTAAGCTCGTAGAATTTCAAGTTTGGTGTCATGAGATATCCACAACTCATGCAAATAAGTATGGATGAGCTTTAAGCCCAACAAATGTAAAAGACCAAATAAAGCCATCATTTAACATCATGTTGTGACTTTTACATCCATTTCTCCAAAGTATTGCATTGATTCTCGCATACATGCTAGAGTGGTGCATATTACAATTTCATCAATCATATCAGTATCCATGTAGAATAAAAAGGGTTCAATTCTTTGATTGATTTCCCTGTATCTTTGAACTGGCATAGGATATCTCATTTTTTTAAATATTTGGTGTTTGGTTTTAGAAACAGAAGAAAAATTAGATTTCCTCCAATTAGTTAGCTAATTTATTCCCATAAAAAATATGCTATATTCACCAGAAACAGCATCATCACTATCATCATCTTGCCATCAAAACGTTGTTCTGAGTTAATCTGGTAATCACTAAACTGTACTTTTTCGACCTCTCTATCAGACGCCTCACTTTCAGTTTCTTTAGGGTCGTGTTGCTCTATGTTATTGTTATCATCTTTATCACAGAAAGTGAAAATCGGCTTATAGAGTTATCATCAAAAAAACTTCGACCTTAAAAAAAATTGTTTAAGAGCTAAGAGACTTGCCCAGTAAAACAAATCCTAACAACTGTCAAGAGAAACAATTATTTATTGCAAAGATTACAAAATATTCAATTAGAAAATAGTTTGACAGAGAATGAACGAGAATAAATGTTTGTTTGAAGTTATATCCAATGTTATAATCAAAATAAAAAAAGAAGAAAAATACAACTAAATGTTTACTTGCATGGCAGGGTACACAAAGCATTGGGTGCGCCAATACTGTTTACATTTATGGAGTATCATTTCCTGAAGATAGCAATGTAGAGCAAAAATAAAAGTAATCTCACCAGCAACCATACGAAAGCAGACACTCAACCAGAAGAATAGGTTGAGGCAAAAAAAATGGCTCCTTTAAATCACATAATTGACGTCATGGTGCGCCAGTCAGTGGGTTGAAGACCATACCTTCCCTACATTTATTAATCTTTAAACTATTTGAACTTACTTTAAATTTCACAAATTTACTTACAACTTCCTCTTTAATTGGAGGGAAGATCAGCGGTACTGGTCCAATCTCTTGATAGTGGTAGCATTGCTCCTCCGGTACTGGTCCAATTTCTTGGTAGTGGTAGCATTGCTCCTCTTCGTTTAACATTTTCTCAGACTTAACTGGATGGTGAAATTCAGTCTGACAGAAAAAAAATGATTTAAAAGACAAGGACGATTTATGTAGTAAAAATATGATAGATTAATATCATTTTAATAAGATAAAAGTATTATCAAAGTGTGTGTTCCTATAATTTAAAGCTTTTTACCTGCAATAACAATAATTTGTGGCATTATACCAGGCAAGGTACAAAACATAAACCTATATCTCGAGCTTATTATCATGTTATTCTAAGATAACTTTTATATGGTCACTTGAACATTTAGGATACACATATGAAGAAGGTACCCATATAAAAGAAGGATAATAACTAATTTATATAGGTGGAATAGTCATCACATTAATAAGCATGATATTGGATTAGAAATTGTTTGGATAAAAAACACATAACCACATCAACACATTTAAAAAACCAGCTTCAGCTGTACCTGTGAAGTGAGAGCTAGTTTTAAAGATGTTTGTTTTTATTGGAGTTTAACTAAACTGAAAGTGTAAATCAATATCTTTTTCACTTTCAATGTCTTCCTATGTCTCATTCTCTTTGCCTCACTTTCTATGTGTCTATCTTCCTAATTTTCTTAATTTCACTCAATCTCTGTTTTTCACTCTCTGACGTCTATGTCTTAGATAGGTAATTAATGTAATTTCAACAAGGCTGAAAAAAATTATTCCCTAATCGGTCCTGTTGTATATTAGTTGTCAGTGCTCCTGGCTACAAACCTAGGGGTCTCAGGTTCAATTCCTAGCTGGTACCATGGGTAATTTACCAGAAATGGGAATCATCCCAACAATCACCAGGGTCTGGTCGGTTATGGTTAAGTTAGATTCAAGTGTTTACACTGGTTCCACTCCCTCCTACTCACTACCACCATCATCTCAACTCACAATGACATGGAAAGGATGTACGATTAGTCATTTGGGCGTCCTTGGGCAACAGTACATTAATACTGGATCATCTTTCCACCAACCAGGCTATATATATTTTTTTTTTATTTGACTCTAAGCTTTAAGGTCTTTGCATTAAGAAAAAGCAAAAGGAAAAACTTTAAGACTTTAATTCGAACAAATCTTAAAAAGAACACTTTGATTTGAACAGATATTAAAAAATTCAAGTTTTAAAAAATCTGATATGCTGAGTGGTATTTTGATATGAAATTGGTTTATTCCACAAAAAATTATATGATTTATCTTTCGGTCTCTGTCACAAAGCTATTCAGTAAAATCCTCACACTTCTCCCCAATTCATCCTTGCTCCATTGAAGGGAGAAGTTGTTTCTTGGCCCTCTTAATCGCAATGGCCAATGATACAGAAAAGGTCCATTTCCTAGGCCTAGCCTTGGTTATAATTTATATATATAATCAATTGAATTGAATCAAAGTGTTAAATTTCTTCATTTTGCTTTTTCTTATATGTAAATACCTTAAGGCTTACAGTTAAATGTACCAAATTTCTAAAACAAAAAAATCCTTGAGCTTTCCAGCTCTCCAAGTGTGTAGTAACGCTATTTTAATTCAGATTATTATTAAAATGTTAATAATATAATGATAAATTATATAATATATTTTATGGGAAAATAGTGTTTACACAGAAGGGTAATTTTTTGTTTAGAAACTTTCTCAAGGAGATAACTGATTTTTAAAACTATTTAGTGTGTAAAAAAAAAAGTAAATTATGTAACTTAAATGTAAACCATATTATTTCATTCTCTTTTCTTCTATTTTAGGGCTACCTTAAGTCTATGACTAGGTCTTGGATTTATATCTAATTTAATTACATATTTTAAAATTTTTTTAAGACTACGCTCATAAATATATCTCCATGAAATGTGGGATTTTTAATGCTTTAACCTGAATTTATTATAGAAATATTTTCAAATATTTATGTAATTTTAGTTAATAGATATATATTCTTTGTTATAGCTTATAAATACTTATTTTGTATATTTTAGTACAAAATTTATACTTGATTTAACCTTTTGACAGCCAACAGCATGTATTCAAAGAAAAGATTGTGTGTGTACTAATCTAGGCTGTTCTTAGAGGAAAAAATTATTTTTATTTACCCAAAGGAAGAACAATAAATTAACCTGGCATAGATTTTCTACCCATCATCAAGATTGAGATTGTAAGGCATGTAATGAGGATGGAAAATGAAAGGATGCCAAAGAAAATGTTGGAAATGAAGTATACAGGAAAAAATACCATAGGGAGGTTTGGAAAGAAATGGGCGAAGTAGATAACACAAAGTGTTCAAGTGGGAGGAAAAGAATTGACTAAATTAAAGGAGGAAGAAAAATTGAAAGATATAGTAAAATGGAGGCATTTTACTAAAATAGCCCGGTCACAAGCTGGAAACAGTTGATGACGATGATCTCCCAATGAGTCAAATGTCAGGAAAAACTACAATGCTAATGTTATTGTTGGTACTTTTAAGACTGAGCCATCACCTTCATTTTTTCTCACTATTGAGTGTCTGGAAGGATCTAACAAGTGAACAATTAAAAACACATTCAACGATTCAATGATGCTACTTTGGCCAGATAGAATAAAATTTGACCATGTTCATCTACTTTTCTTCATTTGAGCACCCTACATGATGAAGGCAGGAAAGAGATTAAAAAATACTCTACACATTTATGTTCTATTTAACATGTTTGGCGCATGGTGTTAGCCGTTTGCAGGAACTTTGTCATCATAAATTAAACGTCCATAATTTTAAAAAAATCTGGCTACAGTAAATTAAAACAGTTTGGTGACATTTTGAATACAAACTGACAGTTTATGCCCAACAAAGAATTTTCGTTCCCCAAACATTGATAATTTTTAATATTTTCAAAGAATTTGATATATATTGTAAGTTTATCTATCACCGGTCAGCTTGTAAGTATATAGAGTCAAGTATCTGAAATGTGAGATATTATCTGTACACTCCACACATAGATCCATATATGATGATTCCAGTGGAAGATTGAATCTGTTGAAAGTGATGCTCAATCATCATGTGGTATTGGGTGACATGGATCTAGGCTGTTAATTGGTGCTTAATACCATCATTGGAATCTCCTAGTTGGCAGATTCTAGCTAGTGTGTGTATCCTAGAGCAGAGCTCTGGACAGTTGATTTAAGCAGTTGGTCTTAGACAGTGGTCAAAGTATGTATTGAGATGAGTCCGTTTAGCGATGGCCTTACTCGCCATGAGTGCAACCATGGTGAAGACAGTGGTTAGACATTGGTTAGACAAAGGTTTAGACAGTGGTGAGAGTCTTTATCAGGCAGTTGCCAAGTGTAGTAAATGATCTTAAGCTATGACACAGTAACATAATGGTGACCAGGGATGGATGAACATAATACTCGTCTTTACAACAGCAGTGTACGAGTGCATATTTAATTTAACTAACCAATAGTGGTGTTACATGGCTGTCTTTATTTTGCGCTACATTACACGTTACAGAATAATAGCCATCAGTCTCTTATATTTTGTGTAAGACAGTGGAATAATCTTGGCTTAGCCGTTACATGTTGGTGTCAGAAGTGGGATTTTTATACATTGTGATTAGAAGTCAGGCCTAAACATCCTGGTCAATATAAGGAAGCTCGGCCCCTCTTAAAATTTTCCTACAACCTAATGTGTTGTTAAAAGAATTTTTCCTGAATTAAAAAAAAAAATTTTTTGGTAACCGACAATCTTTGAAATATGAAACACTTAAGATGCGGCTTGTTGGCCACCATTGTAATGGTAGTATTTAGTGCCAAATAATGCTAAAAAATAACAAGCGAAGGTATGTTTATGCGGAATAAATTCTACTTTTTACGTGTTTTTATGTTGGTTTGTATTTATTCCTATAGATTATAAAAAAGATAAGTACATATTTTAATAAAATATCTTGACTATTTTAAGCACATTCAAAATATATGTATTTTATAAATTTGTAAATATAAATTAAGTCCTATGATGACTTGTAGAAAAAACTCCATGGCTTCAACCTGGAATCAGGTTATATTGACCAAGCAGCCACCATTAGTGATGATGATAGTGCCAGCTATTTGCAGATAGAGGGGGTCGTGTTACTATCACAACAAACTCTCCGGCTATTAATCTCATTTTTCTAACCTCAAGCTTGAAATCTGATTACTAGACCACTAAGGTGTTCATTATGACATATAGTGTGGGAGGACTGTAGTTAAAATGTGATTTAGTTCAAAAAAACATGACAAAATATTTAAATAGCAGCTTGTAACTTTTTGTTCCCTAGAACAAATAATTAATATGTAACATGATAAAAGTGTAATTATAAATTGTGTAAAGTGTAGTGCCATACCTCATTTTCCAAATTAACTTCTTGATGAAAAGGATCTTTAAAGTCCTCCTCAAATTCAATCTTCACATCATGTGTTGTTTCCGACATATTTTAGTCATCAAGATAGCAGTTGGCACAGGTATTTCAAAAGAGAGTCCTATTGAAAGGCCTAGATCGAGAAAATAAAATTTCAGAACTTAAAAACAAAATTTAGGCCTTGTGCAAATTTTTAAATAAGTAAATATGTATGTATCCCAACCCATAAAGAGTATTATTAAATGTCTCTAAACAAATCATTTCTTCTATTATTTTCAATTGTGTGGTAATTTTTTCATTACAAAACTGTATAGGCTGTAAGTAGGAAATTTCCGAACTTACATATAATAACTGACAAAAAATGCACAAATACAATTATCCTCCAGTGTGAACAAATTTTAATGAAAGAAACGGTAAGAAAATGGTCATAGAATATGAAACTATCACCAAATATTTAGGTGAAAATGATGCAATTAAGGATATTTAAATTTTGGGAATATATTTTAATTGAGATATTTTTCTGACAAACAAAATGAGAAACAATTTAATAAAAAATTAAACTTATAAATATTATACACCTCCAATCACAATATGAATAGTTTTGTTATACTCTGATTAATTCTCAAACAACAAGTGTGTAAAAAATTAAAAATTAACTCCAAATAGTATTTTAAATCAAAAACCAGACTACAAGCAATTTATATGGTGTATGATATTTGTGTAGGGTTGCCAGATGTCTCGGTTTTCTGAGATTGTCCCGTTTTTTCGATGACAGTCCCAATATTATGAAAAACTACCTAGGAACACATGAATGTCTCAGTTTTTAATATCTTTTGTGTTATCTTCTACGCCCAAACGGTAATGTAGGAGGGCTATTAACATTAGTTTTGTCAGGTTGTATGAAAAAGTATAACACAATTCGAGAAATTACCTCCTATTCCATAAGTTTAGTGATTACATTTTCTTTGAATTTTTAAGTCATTACATCATTGTGAGAGTGTAAGTTTAAATTCAGGAATGTGTTTGTTTCATAGTTATGAAATTTACTTATATATTAAATTTAATTTATAGTGTTAAAGTCTAAATATGCCTAAAAGACAGGACAAATATTTTTTAAAAAACTATATATATATAAAAAGATTCAATAGAGAGGCATTTTGCAAGCGAGCGATTCAAATTTTAGTGTTGGTCTTGGCGGTATTTCCGACATTAAAGAGTACGTTAGTAGTTAAAAACATAAATATAATGTTGCCTTGTCAAGAAAATGTGAATTACACCTTTTTTTTCTAAACATGACAGTAATGATTAAGATAAGTCGATTGTTATCGAATTAAATTTTCAACAGCCGGAACCTAATCTACAAAATTGATCCCCAAAGTCCTAGCACCCACTTAAATATATTCAATTCTCAAAGAATTATCAACTTGTTTATATTATAGCATTTGAATGCTAGATTTTTACCATAAAGTGTAAAGATAAATTTAAGAAAACACGAGGACTCTGGATTAAACAGAAAAGTTAATACTTAATATAATGTAGGCCTACGTAAAGATGAAACTATTAGGCTTGATTTAATGAAACTTTTGTTGACTACTAACCTGCATTTTAAATTTTTTTTTGATAATTTCATGAATGAACTGAAAAGCATGGGAAAAAAGTGGAAGAAACAATCAATTAGGCTAGCTAAGAGAGAAAAAAATTAATTTAAATCATTTTTCTTTCCAACCAAATAAGTAAAGTTTCAATCCTGATGGACAAATAAACAAATCATGAACTGATTTTAATAATAAGTTGGCCGCTAAGAAATGGAGCTTCATTTTCACAAAAATGGTAACAGAAATCCAGGAACAATACTCAAGATACTTCAGTGAATATTTATTTGCAATTCCTAGTTATAATGGGAAAGTTAAACAAATTTGATTCAAATAGCTGTGAAATGTATGACAACATCTTTAAAAAATAAGACTTTGATAAAGAAGGTAAAATATGATGACAAATAAGAGTAGACTTTTAACTTTTTGTTGTCTTTTTTAAAAATTAAATTATTAATTCTGCTGTTTTCATTTTATATTATATAAAGGGCATTTAGTGTGTGTGTTGTAAAATTGAAATAAAATGGTAGTACTTTTATTTTATTTTGGTCCCAGTTTGCCCTAGAAAAAAATCTGGGGGCCTACACTTCTGATGTAATGAATTGAGCCTGAATTTTTATGTAGCACTAACCTACAAACTATTTACATAAATATTTAGCAAGTTCAGTTAAAATATATTGAGTATTCAAATTTACTGAACTTTTCCACATCCAGATAAATGTTTATACTTAATTCTAGTGGTAGGCAAGCAATGCAGTATGACAATATCAAACTTTGAAACCAAATATAACACTTAGTTTAGGAATATATGTTAAAAGACCAAGCGCTGCTAAAGATTTTTTAAATTCTGTGGGAGGAGGAGGAGGTAATACAAACAGCATGGAAAATTTCCTTTCTGATTCCAAATGTAAAACCGGGTAAAAGCACAGTGTTAACAAGTTCTTATCGGCCTATTACACTCTCGTCCTGTTTTGGTAAAATCATGGAACACTTGGTTAAACCCGTTTGGAACAATTTCTGGAAATGAACGAACCTCTTAATCCTATGCAATTTGCGTTTAGAAAAGTACGTTGCACACTTAATGGTGTCTCTATATTAGTATCAGTGATTGAAGACACTTCAAACTCACATCAAATGGCAATATTTAATCGGCTACGAAGCTAGTATTGCTTTTTCTAGACACTCGAGTAAATACTCGCTTCGTGGTCTTTTTTATTTTTTATTTTCTACCAGATTATTGAGAATTGACCTTATTGACTGGCATGTTTTACGTATTATTTATATTTAAAACACTTGATCTCGTAGAGCTCATTTTTCAAAAACATTATCAGATTGCTACGTAAAAATGACTTTTATAGTTTAAGTGTTTCATTCACATGGGTTTTCAATACAAAATATTTGTTGTAAAGAACAAAATCGAAAAGCTCGCTTACTAAGCAAATCACATTTTGGATTCTTTTTAAAAGTAGGCTACTATAAAAAAATAATATTTTCAGTGATGCTATCCCCAAAATCGAACATAATAAATTAAAATAAGTAACAAAATAGAAACTATATAAATAAACCTAAATATTTACTATGCGTTGATGATCCTTATCATCCTATAGTCTAATCTAAACTTTATTGGCCTCTAATAGATGTATAGTTCATCTACTATTAGATTTACGGTATTTAAAATAAAATAACACTACAATAATATATGACATGCACTCCAAACAACATTTTCTAAAACAATCACCATTACGTTATGTTCATTTTTAATGTGACATAAATTTAATAGTAGTAAAACAGATCAATAAATAAATTACAGAATTACAATAGTTTATCATAGTACGTAAAATAATTTTTAATATTGGTATTCAAGCTTAACATAATGTTTGTTGGACTACTAATTTCGCCCAAACTACGTAACATTTCACTATAAAATATTGTATAAAAATTTTGTTTCTGTTTTTTATCAACTGTATGAAACATCTTAAAACGCATACTTTTGTATTGACTGTACATTAGTCAGGCAACATCATTGATCTCTATGATATAACTGGATGGACATACACATGCACATTCCAAGGACAAAAGCGTGACGCTCAAGTGTATCATCTGCTACACAGAGGGATGGGGGGGGGGACAGATTTAACTGTTTCTTTAAATGTTCTTATGCGAAAACATGTCTCTGATGAATAAAAGTGTTATTGTTTGAAAATAGTTTCCTGAAGAAACATTTACATTAAAGGATATACAATCCAGTTTTACATGTAATACTGTACAGATATGAATAATACCCTTTGATATTCCCATTTCTATGTATTTATCATCAATGTTGTTTACAGTCTGGCACGACTACACTTATATTTAAAGTTGATTATTAGCTTGTATATTGGTTTCAGAAACCATATTATATTGAAAGTTCTATAAATATAATGAACAAGGTATCTTAAAACTTGATTACATTTGTTTGAATGACAAAATTTGAATAGTTGCCATGCATTCAAATTATCACTTAGGTTATAGGCTTGTGGAAAGTATTATTATAATAATACCTGTTTTTTTTTAAGTTAGCTCATATCTTTCAGAAACCATATTATGTTGAAATTTCGATAACTATAATGAAACAAGTCAGCTAAAAACTGTATTACATTTGTTTGAATGACACACTTTGTGTAGAAGTCTTACGTTCAAATGATAATTTAATAGGCTTATAGGAAGTACATTATCTACTAAACCCTGATTTTAGTAATAATCCCAATCTGTAAGGCTTTATTTCGTACCAAAATAATATCATATATATAATATTTTGGTAGGATGAACGGCAATTTAGAACAGAAGTAGAAATTTCCTTCTGTAAGGTCTTTTATCCTAACTAAACACAACTATAGGGTAGGATTCTGGTACGAGATAAAGCCTTACAAGTAAGCTTCCTTCAAAAATTATCTTACATATTAGGTTACATCAACTTATTTAAAGAAAAAACTAACCAGTTTTGAACTTTTATATGCTCTTCAAAGCTTTAACTAACATATTTATTTAATTTAACCACTCACACATTGATTTTTCTCATATATTCAATCAGATTAATGAACTATGTCAAAATGACACATTGTCTTGTATTGGTAAGAGAAAGAAAGAGATACCCGAAAGTTTATTTCTCTCTTACACAATGGTATGCAGACGACAGCTCGAAAATTTCAGCCACATATGTCCATCCAGTTATACTATAGAGATCAATGGGCAACATGAAACCCATATGAAACCTTAAGCTGTATGTCGATTGCCAGTGTCAGTGCCAACAGGAAGAGTTTATGTTAGGCCTTTAAGTATCGAATTCCATTGCAGGCCACAAAACACCCGAGTAATTAGTTTTTCTTCCAACATAGACTGTTCGAGTAAATACTAAATACCAAATACTCGATTGTACTCGCCTACTCGGACAGCAGCTAAATACTAGCTTTGACCGTGGTTGGAAAGTGAAAAAATATTAGTCCATCAAGACATTGTGAACACTGGTATAAATCGCCTATATTTTAAAATCACAGTGACTGTAATTACTGATATCGTAAAATCAATGTTTAGCCCATCTCTACTAGCGAAGGATAGGGATAGGTAGCGGTCTTATTTGAGTGTTCCCAGTGTCATAGAGTAAGTAAGTTCCCTTTATTTATCAGTTGATTGCTTGGTGCATGCACCTTGTCTCTGGATTATTTTCTTTCAAAAATTTTATTGAACTAAGTATCTTGACTATCTAATTGATTGGCACGGTCACATGATTATGGAATAGTATTGCTTGAGGATTGCGGACTATGGACCTATGAATAAAAAGTCTGTGTTGGGGCCTTGAGCCTTCTCATAAGGTTTGAATTTTTAAGCCGCTGTTTACATAACTTAAAATCATAAACAATTATCATAACAATACAATTCATGAAATTTCAATAAGGCTTAGAAACCAAAACATAAAATTTGAGAGTTAAAATAACAATACTGGTAGTTAACTTAGGCCTATGTCAAAAAGGTACATATTTGTGGTAGGCTAAAAAGCTAGGGTCTAGTTTGTTGAGCTTTTAGTAAGCTAGTTTTTCCTATTGATGTCATGTAAATAATAGGCCAACATAGTTGGTAGGCCTATATAATTTATTATAATGATATTTTATTAACTTAACTTAGTTTAAGCTTTCAAGTGGGCCTACTAATTAATTAAATTTTTAATTATTGGTGATTAAATAAATTAACTACTGGTGGCAGGGGATAGAAGGTTTATTAAATAAAAATAATGTTTACTAATGGTATATATAGGCCTAGAATCCAAAGACATTATAGTACACACATTTCCATTTCAACTGTACTCATTGAAGCCGCCACACCCAGGATTAAAAGAAAACCATGTCTTAAATCTACGTTAAATAAACTACTATTGAAAATAACTATTTGGATAAAAATATAGCTAGCCTTCAATAATTATTTATATAATTTTCATGGTTCTTACCTATGCAAACTCAACTGAACCTTTGTACCGTCTGCTAGTGATGGGCAGAATCGGATGAATAGAATCGATTCATTCGATTCTTTCAAAATCATTCGAATGAAAACAGTAGCTGACCGATTCATTCATTTACTACTTCCTTGCCAGCACTAGAGAAAATCGACCTTATGGTTTCGAATACTTCTAGGCTATCTCAACACAGGTCTTCATTTCTATTAGGTTCATTTTCAATAAATTGTTCCCATTGCTACACAATAATCAACCTTACGCTTTCAAATGATTCCAAGGCTAATATAATACAAAGTTTAAGTGGTTGTACAGTTTAAAATCTAATAGCAGCCAAAAATAATTCGAATGAAAGTAACAAAATGATTCGATTATTTTGCTACATTTTAACTATTGATACTACGTAGATTGTTTATTTTTCTGTTGCGCTTTTTTTTTAATTCCTGTTTTGAATATGCCACCTAATTTTTAAGTACAGTAAAATATGGTTTTGTTACAATATTTATATTTGAAACTATTGTGTTTTTTTCTTCCGATTCTCCAATAATTGTTTCTAAGCGAATAATAAATATGGAATATGAGTAAAAGGAAAAATGTACACTAAGTTCAAATAAAAACTTACCTTTTTGTGGATGATGATGGACGAGTCTCGTTGTTATTTGTGAGGCTAGTATTCCCGACTTAATGTAGAATTTTATTTTGGTCGTGAGTAATACAGGCGGGTTTTTATTGTTCTAATGTTGTCCCTTGCGATCGTTGGCAATCTTCATCCCCTCAAGAAAATCCTGGATCCGCCCCTGGTTATTGAGATTTCCTTAAATGGCTTCCCACTCTTCTTCCATGTGAACGCAGATACATTTCCTTTAATTTCTACCTTTCTAATACCACCACCATTGTGTAACCAAACGCGAATAGCCCGAACGGGCTGTGAGATAATATATTTTTTAAGTTGACTCAAATTTATAAATAGATAAGTATATATTTTTTATAAATGTAATAAAACATTGCCCGGCCGTAATATTCAGATCATCTTATCATTTTTTTCATTCAAATAATTTTACATTCTTATAACTGTTAAAAAAAATATCACTATACAGCAAACTTATGTTGCCGTTTTCGGGTAGTAAATTGTGTGTTTGATTTACTTACGTTTCCATTCCTGTTTAAGAGTCGAAATAATTGACCCTCTAATATTTCCTAAACATAAACAATTATAAGCTTACAATCCTATTTATACATCGGGTAAGTGATGACATATTTTCGATTTGAATATCTGAATCAATTAATTATATGCCGCCTGGAATTCAAATAGAAAATGTGTCATCACTTAACCGATATATAAATAGGATTGTAAGCTTATAATTGTTTATGTTTAGGAAATATTAGAGGGTCAATTATTTCGATTCTTAAACAAGAATGGAAAGATATGTTCTTTATTTATTTACTATGATTCTAACGCAAAAGTATTTCTATTAATGGCGAGGTACTTATGAAACTAAAGCGTTCACTGTATAGTATTTTGTTGTGGCTGTACTTTGATCTTTGACACCGACACAAGGAACTAAATACAGTAAAGAAAAGTGTTGATAAGTTGCAAACGTAAAGGAATGCGTGTTGTGAGAGCCGACAGCAGGGTGGAGACAATAGTAGCACAAAGCAAAACCACCAACTAGTAACTACTTTTAAGAAGTAGTAATAGCTAACATCCGATTATTACCGACTCTTTACTACTTCTCAAAATCATTCGAATGATTCTTTCGATTATTTTTCAAAGAATCGAATGATTATTCGATTCTTAAAATCACTCGATTATGCCCATCACTATCGTCTGCGTCACACCCGGTTGTTTGGTTGAAAGAAGTGCCGCTAGACGGCACCTCGCTCTCTCTAAGATGTGGTGTAAGGAAGTATGGTTCAGACTTCAGTGCAGTGCCGGTCGAGGTATGAAATGGACGCTAGCAAAAGAAAGACAATCGAAGGAAAGGCCGGACTTGAGAGTGTGTCAAAGAGGAATCCGGGAGTACCCGACCTTAAGAAGTTAAAAATAAAACATAAGTGAAACATGATATAGTTGTTGATCTTTTTGTTTCTTTACGGAATGAAATACTCCCGTGCGAAAGAATACCAAGAGTGGGCAGTTCGTGCCAACGACACATCGGTGCTAGGGGTGTTGGGGAAATGTACCCAGAGATAGTAAAAAGGGTACAATAGATGGTAGCAGAGCGTGGTTTTCAAGTGATAAAACGACAATGAGAATTGCCGGAAAAATCAACTTGAAATTAAAAAAAAAAAAAATCGTGAGTGAGGTGATGGGGGACTTGCGTAGGAGACAGCACCCGACATCCTACGTTCCGAAAGTCAACAAGGAGCGAGCCAACTGTTGGGGTCGAATGACGTCCAGACCAGCCATTCAAAGGAACAATGATCGGCAGGGACAAGAAAGTTGGGGTGGAGAATGGTAACGGCCAGTGAATCGTCTCGTCACGTGAGGAACGGGGAGCGTTTTAACAACTCACCAGGTATTCGGGGATGCCGGAAGGTCAACCCGCATCAAAATAGCTAAGTACACTCATATTCAAACATCATTAGTGTAATTATTTTGAGAAATAGGGAAAAGGGAGGTACTATTTCTAATAGTATAATGACCGGTGATAGTTGGTTGTGAGCCTTATCTACTCCCTTGTACTACTGTGTGCAAAGGCACATTTCTGGAAAAAAACATTTTTATAACTACGGTGAATGGTTGTAGCGTGTCGACCCTTTGAGACTTTGATCATGACGATGTGACCATAAATGTATATTGTGTAGAAGCCCGGTTTTGAAGAAGGGACAGGACAACTCGATGTTTACAGAGCAATTAGGAGGGTGTCGAACGGGTCGACTGTGGTTAAAGGAACATATTAAAGGGGAACATCGGTGAAAACAACGGGAACGAATTTGTTATTGAAAATTGTAGGAGTGATTCTACCCTGATCAAGATACAAACGGTTACATTTTATCCAAACTAGTCCTTTAAACTTGGCTCTGACTAACTAAACCTATGTTGTTAGTACTCAAAATGGATTTACTTGCTAGCGGTACTAAGTCTCAGGACTTTAAGAAGTGATTGTTACGTGCTAGTCGAGTTGGAACATATTGGTAGGTGCGCGGGATCATGTTCTATCAAGTCTCATATCAGAGCCAACGTCAGTACTATATCATACCATTGTTAATAAGTTTTGATTATGTTTACCATTAACTTTATAATAGAATATGTGTGACTTGGATATCCAATGAAAATAAAAATATTCTGGGGACTTTATAATCCTATAGGGTCATTTACCTTTTGAGTTGGTGCCGTAAATCAAAATTTGTTTTGTCCCCTTTATGTCGGCTCATGATTATTAGTTTACCATAGTGATACTTTTTTAATTGGATGGTTTCGTGTATAATATTAAGTGTTGATGGATTGTTTACGACCACGGAGACCTGGTATACGTGGTGTTTACAGCGTGTGTCGCGGGGAGTTACTGGACTTAGTTAAAGTATTTGTTTTATATTTTAGAACACTCTTGTTTACCAGGGGGAACTTTGTAATTTTCATGGACTTTATCTGTCTTAAATAGACGTTTCATATAAGACTAAGTTTTGGTCTTTTTTATGTTAAGTCAATATTATTGTCCCCTTGTAGTATAATATATTATTATATACCTTAAATTAATTTCATGCATAATATTAGGCTGTTAGTGGCTGTGTTTTGTCAACAAAGATCTGCTTAGGCATTGTTTAGTTGGTGTTTGATAAATTAGAACACTCTTGTTAAATAAACTAAGCTGTTTGGGTTTGGTTATTAACATTATGTGGGGACTCTGTTTACCAGGGGGAATTTTGTAATTTTCATGGACTTTATCTGTCTTAAATAGACGTTTAATATTAGACTAAGTTTTGGTCACCTTTATGTTAAGTCAATATTACTGTCCCCTTGTAGTATAATATATTATTATATACCTTAAAATAATTTCAGGCATAATATTAGGCTGTGTTTTGTCAACAAAGATTTAGCTTAGGCTTTGTTTACATGGTGTGATAAAATTGCGTGATAATTTTCAGCTCGTTTGTTTAACAAACTACGTATATTGGGATTTTCTTATTAGCTTCAAGTGGGGCTTGGTTTTTAATGGGTAACCTTTTTCGGACATTAACCTTTTCGAGTTGGGGTAGTAAAACAAGTTTGTTTTCAATACCTTAGGTTACGTTAATTTTATTTCTTCGTCGTGCGTATATATTTTATATATTATTATATATACATAAACTTCTGATTCTTGGGATAGTTAGCGTATTAGATTTGGAATGTTAAGGGGTTATTACGTCAGTAATGTATGGTTTGGGAAAATGTTTACATTGTATGCTGAGTGAAACTTCATGCCCTTTTCTAAGAACTGTGATAACTTACAGCACACTTTTGCCGAACTAAGCGTACTGAATTCTATGACAAAAGGTGGAACACGGGTTATGATGGAAGGCATTATGATTGTTCGTGGACCTTAAGGGGTCGAGCTGGGATGGTATATCCAAATTTTTTTTTTATGTTTTCGTGTTACGTCAATAATGTTATTTCATCGTTGTGTAATATACATTGAGTTTCTGACGTTAGGCGATTTAAATTATAAAACTGGGGCGTTAAGTTTTTTCAACAAGGCCATAATTTTGTTATGGTTCCCATCATATGTTATCGCGGAAGGTCTCAGCCCAATCTGAAAGCATAGGCAATTTGCAGGACGTTTGTCTCCTAAACCGAGAATACCAGGATTGGGTTGACCACATGGTGGGGGTCGGTGCCATCCTGGTTGGCGTGTAGCGTCCCGGCGAGATGGACCCGACTCGGCTGGTAAAGGACGAATTGTTCTACGAGATTTCAATAAGGGGTGGGACCCTGGCTAAATCAGTGGTGGAGATGAGATGTCAATTGTCGGACTTGATAGATCGAGAAGACGACGAAGGGGTGATATTGATCAAGGGGGAACTGGTCCCTGGTTTTACAACGGAGGGCCCTCACCTGTTACGTAAGCTTGAAAGATTAAGAGAAGACACAAAGGGGAATCCTAAGCCCAGTTATTCTCAAAGAAAAAAATGGTTAACTACGAGTCAGCACATTCTAGATAGAGCAACGCGTGCCCGATTAGATGACCCGTCTTTGGAGGGAAAAAGAGAAAAACTCCTAGAAGAAAGTTCTCAATTACATAAAAGTCTCCTATCTTTAATAAAGGGCCCAAGAGGAGAGGAGAACAAGTCGAACATAAGGGAATCTTACGGACAGGAAACTTTGAGGGCGACGTGACACGGTAGAGCCGGGGACGGACACCACCTGGAGAGGGGAGTCGGTGACCAACCAACAGTCCGGGAACTAGCTCGATGACGGAGGGAACGTCCCTCAGAGCAAATCGTTCGGAAGCCGGACAACTTGACCAAATCCATTGCGACGAGCCAGTATCGGAGGGTTTAGCACGCAGGATGCCCACTGAGGGAAGAAGTCGACTGGTGTTTGTTCTCAATCTCGTCCGTGATTGGAAAGTCAAGTTTACGGATCAGATACAACCGGTCAAATTTATCGAACGGATAACCGAACTCAAAGACATTTATCAACTCACGGACAAAGAGGGGTTGGAAGCGTTGCCAGAACTATTCACAGGGAGAGGTCTGAGTTGGATCCAGAACAACACTAATACCTGGAAAACCTGGGACGATTTCATAGGGGGGTTTAGGTTGAACTTTTTCCCTTCTAATTACCAAATGACATTAGAAGACTATATCAGAGGACGACAACAAGGACCACGAGAATGTGTGGCTGAATATCTTGTAGACATTCAGACCCTAATACGACGTCATGGGGGGTTTTCATTACCGAAGAGCATAGACAGGATTTACAACAACTTAAGGCCAGAAATTAAAATAAACATCGAACGATCACGGATCGGCTCCGTTAAAGAACTGCAGGAGGTGGCAACACGTTTCGAGCTCGCTCAGAGAGAGATTTCCCAGTACAAGGAGAGGCACCCCGAACAAATAAGTATGGACGAACCTGTCCCCCCAAACAAACACGGGGTAATGGGGCCGACTAGGCCGTGGAGTACACCAGGAGGGTTCCGACAGCGCCCACAACCGGGGACGGTCGCCCGAGAAGGGGTTGGCGCGGAAGGTAGGAGGAAACCTTCAAGTACTACAAGCCAGACAGGGAAGGGAACCGGGGGTGAATCCGTGAGGGGCTACCCGAGGAAATGCTACCAGTGTGGATCGACCGATCACCTGATAAGAAATTGTTCTTATGGGAAAGACAGCCGAGATCCCAAGAATGGGCGCAAAGACACGCATTTGTTTGCGTACAGGGAACCAAGGAGTGCAGAGTGGCTTCCTGGGAGAAAGGGAGACAACCTATTAAACGGCGTGAGAGTCAATATGGGGAAAACATCTACGGTTGCCCTATTGGATACAGGGGCGGGAGATAATGTACTTTCTGGAGAATTCTACCACAAACTCCGAGGGAACGGATTAGTAAAGAGGGTAGAAAGGTGTGCCTTAACATATATATTAGCCAATGGACAGCCCTTGAAGATCGAAGAAAAGGCCAAAGTATCAATAAGTATAGGGCCGTTTACGTGGCCCATCTGGTTTTTAATATCTCCCTCGTTGCTCATGGATGCCATCTTAGGGAAGTGGTTCATAGAGAATTCGGGACTGAAGATGGATTTTCACGAAGAGGAGGTGACGTTCCCGTTTGCAAGAGGAGTTGTGGTCCCATTAGAGACAATAGGTAACTTGGGAGAGAGGCCGGTCAGTCTGGTAGGTGAATCGACAAGGATGGAGTTAGTGAGTCTTATGGAAGAATTTCCTGACGTAGTGACAAACAGGGTCGGTTGTACCGACATAATGACACACTAAATTGAACTATTCGATCCGACCCCGGTGAGATCCAAACCTTATTACTATGCACCGCCGAAGTTTCAGATATTATGAGAGCACATAAAATCTTTAGAACAGAAGGGCATAATACGATGCTCCAGCAGTCCCTAGGCTTCTCCTTGCTTTCTGATTTCTAAAGAAAATTAAGAAGGACGGTTAGTTATAGATTATAGAAAATTGAACCGGAAGATCATATATGAGGCAACACCAATGCCTACCATAGAGATTGCGTTGCAGTTCTTGGGCGGAGCCACGGTGTACACCATAATTGACCTGAACAAGGCATATTACCAGATACCGCTATCCAAAGCGACCAGACCATTGACTGCCTTTATTTCGCAGGTTGGGTTGTACGAGTTTAACGTCCTCCCGTTTGGGCTAGCCACGGGGGCCCAGATACTTACACGGCTCTTAAACACCATTTTCGGGGACATACAGCACGTTTTAACATTCATTCAGGCTTCAGAGACTGCCTGACAAGAGACTATTTTTGTTTTAAAAATTAATACCTAGATCTCAATAGTGATAAATAAAAATAAGCTGCCAGTCGGGGTCTTCAGCTCCTCACCCTGGAGAGGGTCCAGCCTCTTGTGATGTAATTTTGTTGGAGACTGAGCTCTGCGTGTAGATTTTGTAAGTACCCCACTCACCAGGGCCATCCATAGGAGGAAGGGGGGGGGGGGGCTGAACCCTCAACCACCCCCCCCAAATAATTAACTTTTCAATGTGTTCATAAAATGAAAGTTAAATTACTTATTGATTACAGCAGTGCTTCACACACAGTGAGTTATGTACAACCATAATTACGTTATAAACTATTGTGAAGTGACCCTAGAATATTGCACTGCTAAGCCTATAGAGATACAAGGCTGGTTTCTTTTCATGATTTAGCTATTGAAAGTTAGATCTAGAAAAATAATACAACTGGATTAAATTAGATCTACAAAAATATTAAAATTTTAATAAGTCAAACAAATCATTAAATCATGTAAATACAAAACTCTGTTTCAATATTTAAATATGCTAGTGGCATTAAATATAAACGTTAGAATAATACTAACAAACATGAAAAAGTAAATCATGTCAAAACATTTAAACATAATCCGCAAAGCTTGGCGGGCCGCTGATTTAATGGCCCTAATTTAGATTATAGAGGATGGAAAAGCACAGTAAAAGTGCTTCCTCCTGAAACCTAACAAATTATGTGTAGCCTTTTTTATTTCTTTTAACTTAATTAGGATAGTTATTATGTGTAGTCACAAAACTATCAGACATAGTTAATACATAAATTTGCTTTTCTTCCTTGCTTTACAGAGAACCAGTAAAACACTATGATTAGGTGTCAGTAGCCCACTCATGCTGTCAAAAGTCATTGAATTTAAATAAATTTTGATTGACTGATTTGCTAACTTGTAAAGTCACAGTTATTCTAGACAGTTTATGGCATAATATTGCTAGGTGTAAGGGGACGGCCAGACTGGGCGTGCAAGCGACTAAAATATAAAATAAGAATACACTGGAGCGTGCGAGCGACTTCGTGCGTGCACTTGAAAGATAGAACTGGTTCTACTTTTCAAGCATGCACGCTCGACCTGGTACAGTCTAGTTTACAGGCGCTAGGCAATATTATAGTATGTTGGTTCATTGAGTGCCAGGAAAATTTCTCATTTTGACATTTTTATTACTATCGATAGGTTTGGCACACTTGCTACTAACGGCCTAAGTTAATTGGTAGGATCATAAACCATACCTATATATATGTATGTATATATATATCTCTATATATAAAACTGATATGTTAAAATAATTCAATATCATAATCAAAGTAGGCCTTTACAAATAAGAATTACTATTAGCGTGGAGAGAGGATGAGAAAACCATGACAATAAATTACTTGTCAAAAACCACCCTCAGTCCACTGAGCCAAGATTCGAACCTTTGCCTCCTTGTAAACAACTATTAAGAGCTATTTGCTAATAACGAGCTCGCTCGCTCACCAGTTTGGCCACCCAGTCACTCGCGCGCTCGCTCGTTAGTCTGGCCGAATCCTAAAGTGAAAAGGTAATTAGTATAAGCAATAATAGCATAAATACATTCTGACAATCATAAAGAGAACTACATTTGTAATACCATCTCCCACACCCAGAGGGAGTCAAGTTAACAATTAAAAAGGAAAGTGAATGATAGAGTGAGCAGGTGAGATAAATGTGCATACAAATGCTGGCTATGCCATAAAATACCCAGCACACGCAATTTAGAATTATTGCAGACAAGCCCTCACAGCCCTTCTTAAACATGGATAACTCGTGCCCAGGAACACGACATATCATCAATATTAATTACATCAAGTAATTAATGTAACTTATAATAACAAACGAAGGATGATATATTAGAGGGAACACTAAAACCTTTAGTAAACAGTAATTTTTTTTTATATATATTTTTATTTCCCAAGAAAAACGAGAATAACAATTTATATATATATGTGTAGACAATGAATAATTTTCATGTTATCAAAAAAGCAACGCCTTCACAGTCTTATTCCATGGCCTCATACAAAGAGCGCCCAATTTAAAAAAAAGGATTATCTTCGCTTGCTAAGGAAAATACTGGTTAGGCGTGAAAAATAAACAATTAAGCCGCATCCTAACCTCTCATAGTTAAATACAATAATTACCATAATATAACTAACAATACCTGTTCAAAAAAGAACATAACAATTATATAATCTAACCAGACTTATTCTACTACTATAAAAATTTAAATATTTACCTAGCAAGTTTTATTTTATTTTTATTAAGTTATTAAGTTAAAGTTACCCGCCTCGGTGGCGTAGTTGGCTAACGCGCTAGTCGTGTTGAGCTCGACCGCCGAGGACGGGAGATCGAGGTTCGAATCTCGTCGGGTGAACTGGGGGTGGTTTTCCTAAATGGTTTTCCACTCTCCTCCACGCAAATGCGGGTTCACTTCCTCAAAATTCAACCCTCCAATCCTAATCCATTAGAGTAATTAGTACTTAAGCGTATAACCGAACGGGTAGTAAGACGCGGTGCTAAATAATATTAAGTTAAAGTTCACGGGCCAAGTCCACTTGCGAATGACATAATGCAAAAGTCTAAAGTTCAGAATCTGGACCCGTCTACCTATGAATAACTCACAAAAGGCAGTGCCTTCTTTATTTATTTATCTATGCCCAAAATTATAAGTTCAATCCTGCCGGACATACGGCCAAGCTCTTAACAAAGTTTAGATCAATTGTTCATTAAATAAACACAACGTCAAAAGTATTAGAATCGTAAAAGTTTCCTTAATGGTTAAAGCAAAAAGGACTTAAGTCCGTTCACATTGGAAAATCACACAAAAAGATTTTAAAAGATTAAGCCTATCCATTATAAAAATAATATCAATGAGCCCAAAAAGAATTTTGAAAGGTTAAAGATTACGTCGAAAATGAATTTAGCTTACATTGTCAATTCTGGTGCGATCGCCTGGTCAAGCGACCTCCTAAGCCAACCCAAGAGTGGCATATAATTCACACGATCCTTCTTATATACAAAACACAGCTTGCAGAACACGGAACGTCACAAGGGAGGAAAACCAAAGATCATAGATAGGGAGTAGAACATTCGACGAGCATCTAGATGATCGTAGAAGCAGGGTCGTGGAACTGGCGGAGTGTTTCTTCTTTTCCACCTAAGGTCTTTGGTTCTGGTCAACTGTGCGATGTGTGTTGGCCGGCGCGCCTCAGTATGTTGGGGGCTGTTGAGTCGACCAGTTGTGCGCGTATAAGTGGGCCGGGCATGTTTACACTAGAGTTGGCAGCATACGGCATCAGTAGAATAGGGTAAGTCCATGATTTTCTGTATTATTGTAGTTAGCCAGCGGCTAATGCTACACATTATCAATCTAGAGGAACACCTTGTCATTTTTTATGAATGGGTTTTATTTATTTTTTCTATTTTATTCAAGCTATTTTAAGTGCACTTTCTGAACCTCAGGGTTTTTTTTCTTCTTCGGCCGCCGGCTTACTAGGCCTGTCATGGCCTACACCTGAGTAGCAGGGCTGCCGCCTATAGGTTCCCAAGTAAACCTTATTGTGGTGGTAGCCTTCACTCACTGAGGCTACAGGTGCTGACAATGACTCAGCTCTTCATCCCCAACCCTCACACTCCCAGCCCACCAAGCTGAGAGCCAACTGGCAAGGCCCTGTTTCAGGCTTGTTGGTTTTGGCCCTGACCAGACTGCTGTCGCTCGTCTGCACCTGACCTGACTTCCACTGGGGTTCTACCCAACCTCCACCAGGCTGCTCAGGCCCCAGAGTACACCACTTGGCGGTGAGGACAGGATTGAGTAGAAGAGGCTAAGCGGGGCCCACTAGGTTGGCTCCTTATATTGCACATCACTATCCCATCTCTATAGAATGGAGGAAAGAGAGAGGAAGATGGAGGCATTTTACTAAGCGGACCCGGCCACAGGCTGGATAAAGTTGATGATGATGACTTTCTGAACCAACTGATTACATCAGAATACGACTTATAAACTATCTAAAATCTATAACAGTCACATCACCCAGTCCTCGGCCGTTAATTTATTCACTATGAAAGGGTGTACCTACACTTCACCAATGGTAAATTTATTGGTCATGCCGGTAATCGAACCCAAGACCCTTAGCTCGGCAGGCAGATACGCTACCGACTGAGCTATGGCATCAGATCTAATCGGATCAAAGTTTTCCTTTTCCTCTGATTGAACTGGAATAGAATGTTGAAATATAATTAAACAAATAGGAAAAATAGGTATTCTACTTAAATGAAATATTACTACTGTCATGCAGCAACCTACTGGACTAAATATAATAGCAAAGGCTTAATCAAATAATATGCCTAGATAGCCCCCCCCCTCCCACCAATTTTAGGCGCTTTGTTTTTTTAAGGCGCAATATTTAGATATTTATTCACTTTAATACAAATGCACAATAATATGTAAATCAAATGAGACCAAGATTTTGTAATTTTAAAAATTGCACCTAAGTTAATAAAACCTCCCAAACGACTAGCCCAAACTAATTTCAGAATGTAAATATTTACGATGATGTGCAACTTTATTGTGAGCCTATGTGGGTAAGAGGACAGTGAGTGTTGTTTTATATAATTAACTTTATCTTTGTGATACTAATATATTTTTACATTTCATTGTTATTACTATACACTCAAGTAGATGTCTAACCGAACATTACTAATATAGTCTAGTTCGATAATTTAGAATAATTATTATTAGGTCTATATGGACTACAGTTAAAACAAAAAATGCACTATGTTGACATATTTAAAAATATTGACTAACTTTGTGTTGGCTCACCTAGTTTGCATTAGGCCTATTATGTTGACTGATTGTGAGGACGTCATCATCTCGAATGTAACTGAACTTGTTTATTTGGTAAATCTTATTTTAAATTTAATAACACATGAAAGGTTAAGTTGAGTTTGCATAGGTAGGAACCATACAAATTATATAAGTAATTATTGAAGGTTTGAAAGCTATATTTTTATCCAAATAATTATTTTCAATAGTAGTTAAACTAACTTACTCAACAGCTCAATAAAATGGACCATAGCTTTTTAGCCTACCACAAATATGTACCTATTTAACATAGGCTAAGTTAACTACCAGTATTTTTTTTTAAATCTCAAATTTTATGTTTTGATTTCTAAGCCTTGTTGAAATCACATGAAATATTATCAAACACAATGTGACAAGTTTGAAATAATTTGGTGCACATGAATGGTATTGTTATGATAGTTGCTTTATGTTTTTAAGTTATGTAAACAGTGATTTAAAAATTCAAACCTTATGAGAAGGCTCAAGGCCCCAACACAGACTTTTTATTCATAGGTCCATAGTCCGCAATCCTCAAGCAATACTATTCCATAATCATGTGACCGTGCCAACCAATTAGATAGTCAAAATACTTGGTTTAATAAAAATATTCGAAAGAAATTAATCCTCAGACAAGGTGCATGCACCAAGCAGTCAGCTGATAAATAAAATAAACTTACTTACTCTAAGGCATTGGGAAATCAAAAGTTTATTGCCACACTCACATAAGACCGCCACCTATCCCTATCCTAAGCTAGTTCTATCCAGTCCACCTCACTACACCCTATTTCTTTCAGGTTCATTCTAATGTTATCCTCCTATGTTATTGTTAAAAAAAAAACTTTAACAATAAATATATTTATAGCGCATTTTGGGTAGAGAGCGCCTACACAGTATTTTGAGATAGTCAAATTAAAAAAAATAATTAAAAAAACATCACCGAGCGATGTCATAAATTAGGCCTATATCTATCACAAAAAGATGGCAGCCATTAGAATATTCTAATTGTGAGATTAAATAATTATTTCTGAAGATGATTAAAACTCCTCTTTGACATATTCATGGCTTCTTGAATAGGTACCACTGCTTGCCACTATAGACAAGCATGACAACTTATCATAAAACTAATTAGAAGCCTTATCTATTTAATTTAAAGTTTCATGAAGTTGTAAAGTTAGATTGGATTTGGTTAGTTCCGTTTACTTATAAATATAACATTTATTTAACATTTATTTTCAGAATTATATATATATTTTTTTAGAGGTTTTAAGTTGGCAGTTCTGAAAATCTATTATTTGAGTGGGCTATTTGGAAAACTCTTTAGTTTGGACTGACTGCTGAAAAGTATTTTTTGGTTTACAAAGCTGGAAGTATAGGTCGCCACTGTACGTGCATAATATATAGTGAATAACTAGAAATACTTTGTTGATCCATCAACTGGAACATATGCACTAGCTTAATAGGGTTTAGATTGGGCAAAGTTAAAAGGCTTTTGCAGGGGATTAGACCTTTTGTGGTTAATTGAGGAACACATTATTGATCATGTGGTTGGACATTTTTACACAAAGAACAAACGATTGCAATCATAAAAATTTGAATTTTTAGCTACTAGTCCTACTTCACGGACATGTTTTTTTTCTCAGTTATTTTTGACGTAGTTATCGTTCTCCTCAATAATCTATGTATGTCATCGTCACTTTCCGATACAACTCAAAACTCTTCATTTTCAATTGAATTGAACTCACAACTATCATTTTCTTCAGAGCTTTGGAATTCTGAATCGGTACATTCAACATCAGAATACTTATGTCTATTATAGTTATCAATTGGGAGAGGAGAAAGTTCTTCCACACCTGACATGTAATCCGTATCACATATGTCTTCTCTGTGATAGAAAATATATTGGGGCCTAAATTATAATTTCAAAATGTATATTATTTATTCTAATAAAGAACAGGCAACTTATGATTTTGCAATAGAGATAAAGCGGATTATAAAGATAAATATATTTTATACACCTATATAAGTTGTAATTTTATATATATATATATGAGAGAGAGAGAGAAAGAGAGAGAAAAAAAATTGAACAAAACTGATGATTTGATCATTTGTGCAAGTCATGTGACATATAATAGTATATTATTTCAAAGTGAGCATATATTATATAAAGCTTAACTTTAATAACGACTTGAATCGTTGGTGAATCAGACCAAAAATATGTATTCAAAAATGTATTACGAAATTGCAGCAATAAACTCGAGTTTGCACAAAAAGGTAGGTTTATTAATAATTTACCTTGACGAATAAAAAATATATATAATTTTTACATATTTTTTAGGTGGCTTTCCACATGTTTTCTCGTTCTATAGTTTTCCCATCCACTCTGCATGCAAATAGGGTGCATTTACTATGAAAATTTGTTTCCTCTTTACACCCTAGATTAACTCAAACCTCAAAACCTTATCACTAAATAATTCAAAGTGCCAAATAATATTCGAGAGCGATATATATAAGTTTATAAGGTACATCTTATTTGAATAAGAATGCTTCAGTTATTTTGATTAACTTTATTCAAATAAAAATTGTTTTTCTTTCTCTCTCTCACACACATATTTTTTATGAAAGTCATATGTAATAAAAGACATCCCTTTTTGAAAGAAATAATTATTTCATTAATTATTTATCTGCAAAAAAATAATAAAAAATTGGTAGAAAAACTGTTGTTACAATAGTCAATAGCGGTCTTTCATTTGAAGTAAATTCAAAGTGCTCACACACACTTGCAACTGCAAACATCAATTCCTACTATAATATCATATGTAGGCCTAAAATTACTGTCTAAGTAAGTTCGAAATACATAAATTATGTACACTATACCTTCCTATATTGTTTAGGTACCCAACAGGATATCTCACTGACTAACACATCATTATAGATTACTTCTAAAGGAACTACAACCTGAAACTTGACCTGCTGATACCCTTATAGGTGGGATCAACAGAGACATTTTAAATATTCAAATAGAATAGTTTCCAAAATTAAAGCCATATAAAAATGCTGGAAAAATTGCCAGCTTTAACGTATATACTTGCATTCATACCATTTTTAAGGCAATAAAAAATCTATTTCTTATCAAGCATATTATTGAAGAGGCCACTAATTAATACTTTTACAGCTGTGGGTACAAGCTATAAATGTGATATAATGATAGTACTATAGCGTGACACGTTAGCTCGATTTGCTAGCAGGATGGTCTACTGTGCAAAGAGTTTCGGGTTTGATTTCTGGCAGGGGTGTGACATTTATTATATGAATAATTCTCGGCCTTCTTCTGAATGTTGTATATTTCTTAGAATTCAATAATTCTATTTAACAGTGGAAACTTACCGCCTTCCTAAAATTATCAAATATTTGAACAATAAAATCAATTTAATTGTAACCACTTGACTTTTTGGGTTTGCTACTTTAGGTAAAGTGCAAATACATATATATGTTCATGCTTCAACATATATACATATATATGTTCATGCTTCAACATATATATTTATATATTATATATATATATATTTCAGCTTCAAATATATATATATATTTATATATATATATATATATATATATATATATATATATATATATGTTGAAGCATGAACATATATATGTATATATGTATGTATATATATATATATATATATATATATATACATACATACATGCTTTCATAATCACCATTTATGCACACAATATATTTACCTACGGCCTAGTCCTAACGAATTTGAGGAAAATCGTCCAGATGATTTAAAATGTAGATAATCTCAAAATTTTAATGTTAATTAAAATAGAATTAATCAATAAAATGTATCATGCATATAGTCCCATATGGACTAAGATCTAAGCTCTGACTTACAGTATAAATATTCTTACCTCTAATTAAAATATAAATACAAATTAAAACATAATTTAATTGAAATTAATAATGGCAGTTTTCACTAAATTGAAGATCATAAAAACTATTTTTTCTATATGCATATTAATGTATTCAGAGTAATACGTTTGCCAATTTAAGTTCTATATGCCAGGCCTCCACCGTGGTTCGGATTCCACGTTAAACTGTAGGTCCTCCATTTCATCTCACAATAACCCTACCATCACAAATTAGCGTAAGTGCGTATAACCCGCACGGGTAGTAAGACGCGGTGCTAATAATTAATAATAATAAGTTCTATAAAATAATGCCTTTTTCTGTATTAATAATTACTAAACTAATTCAAATAGCTAATAAATTAAAACACTATAAACTGCCCAAATTACTTTTTTTTTCATGAAAAAGATTCTTTATGCAATAGCTGGAAAAAGTGATTTCAAATGTTAAGTATTTATTTCATCATTCTTGCTATGCAATGTGTCGAAACCTTTGCGATCGCTTACAGGCACTTTTGTTTATTTGTTATTGATTCTGAAAAACCCCTAGAATATAAAATAAACATAAAGCGTATCTGCCTTTATAATACATTATGTTCAATATCGGTTTCAAAGCTTGACGTTTTCCAGGTTGGGATGGAAGGAACCATTGTTTATTATTTTAATTATATATATAAAATTATTTTAGTAATTATATATATAATTATTTTAATAATTATATATATATATATTATTTTAATAATTATATAATATATATTTTAATAATTATATATATATATATATAATTATTAAAATAATTATATATATATATATATATAATTATTAAATAAATAATAATAATTATTTTAAAATTAATATATATATATTTATATATATTAATTATTTTAATAATTTTATATATATATATATATAATTATTAAAATAATTATATATATATATATATATAATTATTAAAATAATTATATATATATATATATATATATATATATAATTATTAAAATAATTATATATATATATATATATATATATATAATTATTAAAATAATTATATATATATATATATATATGTTTATTTCAGTTCACACTGATCACAAATAAAACACAAATCTAAAAATTACTACATGTTTCAACAATATAAAAACTCCGGCAGTGATTTAAAGATCTCTATCACTATAATATTAAGATAACTATTTCAGGAGACAGCTTGTGAATTATCGTTCAAACATAAATCTCGCATGGACTGCAGATTACTTGGGTTTCTGTGATAATACAGATGGAATAACTGCTGTGTATTGCGTGAACTGTGGAGCCGGGCTATCACCCGTTTTTGTCAACTAAGCTACACTTCCCTACAAAGTTTTGATCTCTTGAGCCAACTTGGAATTACATTGAATATTTTTATGTCATATGGAAATCAAGATATTCAGTAAAACGTTGCATATTTAAGTATGATTAGTATCAATAGACAATTGTGGAATTGTGTTGATTTTAAGGGAACTTTAAGCATATGTACATAGAGTATGCTTCTAATTAGGTAAAATATCAGCTTTATCAAATCGGTATAGTATTAAAGATACTAAATTTCAATTTTCTAATTTTTATTTTAAAAAGCGTGGTCTAAAACTAGTTTCAGAAAATTTAAAAAGTGAAGTTTCTTACCCTCATGTCTTGTTAATAAATATACATAAAAATACATTAATGGTGTGTAAAATTTCATAGAAGAATAGTCTTTTGAATGGCGAAAAAAAAATCTGTACAAATGGCATTAAGAGTATTTAATGCACACATGTCGATAACTTCGGCCAGTCCTTTGAATCTTGTTTTAGTTACATAACACGTGTGTCCTCATAGTGAGTGTTAAGTTTAAGATGTATGTGTTTAAAAATTATAATGTACAATATCAATCAAATTTGCATCTGTTGACCTGCAATGCTTTGAATGTTGAATTAAATTTTCAAAAAGCTTGTTTGAAATTGTAATTTAAGTGGTTATAATTAAAAGCAATTTGATGATTATGTGCAATTACACCCTAATTTAGTAATTTAGTAAAAAGTACTTGCAGAAAACATGACATAAAAACATTTATATGTGCAGTATACAATGGTAAAATATGTTATTATTATTATTATTATTAGCACTGCGTCTTACTACCCGTTCGGGTTATACGCACTTACGCTAATGTGCAATGGTAGGGTGATTGTGAAATGAAATGGAGGACCCACAGTTTAACGTGGAATCCGAACCACGGTGGAGGCCTGGCATTCCTCACATTCACAAGTTGTGATTAATACACGTCTTGTCAGAGGTGAAGGAAGGGTTTGGCATTCAGATAAATCTGTGCTGGGACCGAGGTTTGAACCCGGACCCCTAGCACAGAAGTCTGACACCTTCCCCCTAGACCACCAGGTCACCCTGTAAAAATGTTGATACACTATTAGTGTTATTCTTTGATATTATTGAAAGTAGCAGCGGAAGATCACATGACTTGACATCTGACTTATGTAAGCTGTTTGAGTAACATTTAAAATTGAATAAAATTTCCTTACCATTTAAACTGAGATTGCTATGCTTCTTATGTTATGTTCACACTATCCTTTGTTTTACAGATTTTCGAACTACAAACAGTGCCAGTCAGTCGTTGCCATTTCTTACACCAAAGCTTCAAGTCTCGGTCAGCCTTTTCACACCACCTGGCTCACTACCATACCTCTCTTTCCCCCACCCCAGGCCTTTAAATTTGACTATTATATGCAAGTGAACCATCCTAGCGAGCGACTGCGCAATTGGATGTCCAATATAACATACAACATACAAGGGGGCAGAAAAAGGCAACAAGAGTGAGCTGTTTGAGTTCTTGCTTAGAATGTCTGAGCAACGACATAAGAAACTCAGAACACGCAACTCACACTTGGTAGCGGAAAGAAAATGATGGTCGCCCTCAAAATAGACTTATATGTAAAAAAATATCATATACGGACACTATTCCTGAGGGTAAAATGGCATTAAGGAAACTTGAAGTCATTTTAGTGGCATTTATTGCAAGCTTTCAAAATTAAACATATAAGCAACAAAAATAGAGATTTTAAATTAAATAACAATATATAGAAATAGTTAATATATATATTATATATATATATATATAAAATATATATATATATATATATATATATTATATATATATATAAAATATATATATAGAGAGAGAGAGAGAGAAACAGAGAGAAAGAGAGAGAGAAAGAGAGAGAGAGAGAAAGAGAGAGAGAGATAGCAGAGCAGGCTGATAAAAGCGTTATACATGAAATAAGATCATAGGACCTCAATAATATTCAAAGTAGAACGTAAAGAATTAATTAATACGCAGGAAAGGGACAACAATATCTAGCTATCTCCACTACACATGGAAACTAACTAAAAGCCTAAGGCGACACTCGCCAAAAACATTATTCATTATACCTATCCTCGTAACTCAAAAGCAAGGTATCATTAGCTTTCCTTAACCTTTCTAACCTTACAATATATTGTCTAACCTTACAATTTGTATATTTCGCCAAAAGAAACATTTAATAAATTTTGTTACAAAGTTCATCCTCCATTAAGGAATATAGTAAATTTATTAAATTCCTTTTTAACATATAACAGTAAAAAAATTTAATGATTTCATATTATAATATGTCCGTGCCATAAATATCATTAGTTTTTATTACGATTAGTTGAAGAATAAACAAAAACCAATATACAATTAATTGATGTCAAAAAGTAAACATTTAAGCTCATATCAATATATATCAGAGAAATCGATTCTAAGTTCCATTTTATTTTATCTATGCAAAATGTTCTACTGTTCATAATTCTTCATTATTTAAAAGGAAATATTAATAGCCGAAAAGTAAATTTTGAAAACATAAAACAAAATATACATAAAAGTTTGTTTAAAGAGTTATTTATACCAAAATGGAATTTTGTCCTTACATTTTCATGATAACGAAGACTAAGCTTCCCACTCCTCTAATCTAGTAAAGCACAAGAGTGTAGTCCAAGAGTGAACACCAAGGGTCTTATCGGCACTATATATGCAGAAAACCAGAGGACACTGGAGAATAGTAAAAAGGTGGGGAAAACATATGAGTAACCATAGGGAGGGGATGCACGCGGCAATAGTAACGTAGCGAACACTCTCCAACCAACAGGACTCTTCGAGAACATTTCTCTTTACTGATTAAGTTCTTTGGAATGTGTTGTAGTGGCTCGCTCTGACGGGTGTGGTTTGAACCTTGCCGGCCGTGGTCAGTCTATAACGTGCTATTACAAAGTTCACTAGTGCTGGTGGAATGCTCCTCGGCTCGAAGCTCAAGGCGCCGGGATGGTGAAATAGGGTGAGTCGTGTTTACTTCTACAACTTGACTATCCACTTGTAGCCAAAAACTACATAAGAAAGTTGACAAAACATTCAAATCAATTATAATATTTCCACATTTTATTGTTAACACTAATATTATATTTTACATCTGCATTCAAGTGAATCAATTTTCTCTTTGATGAACTAGAAAGTGTTGAATTTAGAGTGAGCTCTAATAGATAAACATTAGGTTGTTGCTGCATAGTTAAACCTAGGGTTAGGAATCGTTGTTGATTACTTTTGACATTTTTGTGGTGGATCTATTTCTCTTGAATAATAAATACTGTAAACTGATATTTTTTTTTTACCAAGAAAGCAGTAAGACAAACACAATATATTCAATTTTGTAGAAAACATTAGATATCATAGAGATAAATATAAACGCAATGTCAATCAAATGAATCGCTTTTTATCCATTACCAATAAAATAATTTGATCTCACTATGAACATTTGTAACAGATGTAGTTGAGCTACTTGTAAATAAATTCACACTTCTTTAGAATCAGTTTTAAATTATGTAAACATAACAAATGTTGATATAGATTAAAATGTATTGTTAGAAAACTATATTTTATTTAAATATTAAAAAAAAATAGTTTTAAAAACATATGTCCCCTCAACTCCAATTGCGTGACTAGACCTGTTAGTCGTGTTCCCTGATTCAAGTCAGTCTAAACAAACACTTAAGGTGTTACCGCTGTCTCCTAAAGAAGCATGTAAATTTATGTTGTCATGTCATGGGTTCACTCCCCGCTTAAAACCAAAGTTCTGTATGCTATGTCTACTCAATCAATCCTTGTATAAACAGTAAATCACAAGCCAACAGGCCTCTCTGTATCTATTGTTTTACATACCTATAATAAATTATTAAATTTAATGTCGACCTATTTATTACCTTTTGTTTACTATGTTTAAATGTTCTAATAGATAACCAACCTTTATCTCTTTATATAGACCTGTTAGAGCTAGGTAGCTTATAATAATTTTACATAGTAAATTACGGTATGTTAATATTTTCTAGATTTAACTTGCTATTATGTCTCAAATTATAAAACATGCAATTATTGGATTCAAGAATTGAGCCTAAAGGTTTTGGCTCTAGAATTTAGAAAACTACCAAACATTTTCCCATTTGTTGAAACTAACCCTAATATGAATATTATTTTTAAGTGATGTGTAGTAAAATTACAATTTCCAATATCCATTGTGTTGAGATCACTTTACATTTATCTATAAGATGTAAAGATATCAACATTATCGTGTAAAAGTGATAAGGGAACTTTTTACTTCATCTCTGGGCGGTCTCTGGGCTACTTGATTTCCTGTTTTTATGTTAACCACTTAAATTGTTTCTAAGGTTTGCAAGTATCTTAAAGTAGCATCACAAATTAAATTAGGAGAATTTATATATATATATATTTTTTTGTCTGGCCAATCTCTAGTGTTTTTCTTTTAAAATAAAATGACTGTGAAAAAATTATTATAATTATTTCCATTCCTTAGGCAGGGTGGTTTAAAGTTTTTAATCCCAAGGTCCAAATTTGAGTATCTGTTTTCACCACACGCCGAAGATATATTTAGTAGTTCCATCAACTTAATAATATAGTCCCACAAACAACCCTTAAAAATTATTTTGAATATTATATATAAATTGTATTTTTGTTTAGTACAATCATTTCCATTTGGTCAGAAAAGTTAAATTAATATAGCAAAAATATTTTATGAAATATCACTCACTTTTGCCAAACAACTTAGCATTATAAATCTACTTATACAGATTTTTATTTATCAAATAAATGCATAATAAGATGCAACCATGAGCGTGTCTAAAAATGTTATTTGAATCATCAGGCAATCACCAATATTTGTCTGGTAAATATTAAAGAAAGTGGGAATTCAAGAGTTTATAAGGTCAATATTTTATTTATATAAAGGACAAATTATTTTTGTTTGTATGCTCTTTTATTATATTGTATTGGACTTGAACAATATTGCATACAATATATTCACTAAATGTGTTACAAATCATCTAACATGATCAATGATAAACCCGACTCGGTGGCGTAGTTAGCTAACGCGCTGGTTTTGTGTTGAGCTATGACGGGGAGATTGAGGTTTGAATCTCGGTCGAGTGAACTGGGGGCTGATTTTCCTAAATGGTTTTCCACTCTCCCTCCAACACATGTGGGTTCACTTCCTCTAAATTCAACCTTCCCTATTCCTAACACATTAGTGTAATTAGTACTTAAGCGCATGGCCCGTATGGGTCGTAAAACGCAGTGCTAAAAAAACTAGTCTAATACATTATTATTATTATTACTACTACTACTACTACTACTATTACTATGGTACTTTGATATCAATGTGCTTGATTACAGTACCTGTAATCTGAGGTAGGAAAACATTCAGGTTTACAACCCCAGTACCAGTTAAAGCAAATTAAAACTGTTGATTTCAAAATTATTTATTAGGTTTCACTGGAAAGAAGTACAATCATGTTTTTTACCACACAATATTTATAATATACACATGATATGTTCTTTCTAACAGTGAGGGTTGGAGCAGCTTGTATTATGTTCCGTAATTCTTGGCACGGAAAGTATCATAGCCCGCCACTAAAGCCTGTGTAAAGTTTGTGTCTTAATATTGTGCGAGTATAGACACTATAATAAATAATTATAAATAAGAAAATGCGAGGATTGTGTATGCTTATAGCAAAAAAGTTGTACAGTAACGAAGGGCGAAAAACATGGTACAACTAATTGTGTTTGTGGATTTTTTATTAGTAAGTTCAAAATTTAAGAATTTAGAGTTGAATTCACAAAACAATACACCCACCTTAGCATAAAGGGATTAAAAATATACTCTCCTGTGTAGAACGAAAATATTAGTTCCCTCTCCCTCATTGGAACATACATTTAGCATCAAAATGAGCAGTGTTAACCCACTAGTCCCCCCATGTTTCACCTCATGAAAGGTTTGTAAGGCCAAGATGCTGTTTAAGAAATGTAGTAGATGAAAGATGTCCACATTTGGTATGTGTGCTAATACAAGAACAAAGAAAATGTTCCTCTGTGTTTCTAGCTGGACTTGGAACCAGTTATAGTCTACATTACTGATGTTTTGATTCGCCAACTGCAATGATTCTAATAAGGTTCCAAATGTAATAGTCCAGGGATGTATAGGCAATCAAGACTAGACTCTCAGGTGGTGTAAGTCCAGATGGTGAATAAAAGTTTCTTAGGTGGTGTAAGTTCATGTGGTGAAGACCAGACTCTCATATGGTGTTAAGTCAATGCAGTGAAGCCCAGCTTTGGCGGAACTCTCCATGAAGATTTCTAACAGGAACATCAACGTATCCCTGGCACAAAAGTTTGACGAAGATAAATGATATAATCACATCCATACAATAAAGGAGCAATTTATCTTTGTAACAAACATCAATAGACTTGTCCTTTTTAGAAATTTTGTTACCTCATTTATAACTTTGCATTTATGTTTAGGGAGTTTGTCAATCATAAAAGAGAGCTCCTTTACCCATGGATAAACTTGATACATTACTTTATGGTAAATAGAGAAGATGATACCAAGCCCTCAAAAATTTAGTCAGGTAAATTCAAATTCAACATTCAGATTATAAACCTATATGAGAATTGAGATAGTAGGCTAAATATGTTAACCCTTTTATTATTTTAGTCACTTCTACTCTCAGGAGTGCAAATACATACTGTAGGCCTATTTAAAGGAAATCTGGTACCAACAAGTTTTTTTAGCACACCGTCTTACTAACCGTTCGAGATAGATGCCTATGTAGCCTACTATTTTATGATTATGTGTTAGGCATGAAGGTTTTATTTATAGAAAGAGCATCCGCATTTGTGTGGAGTGAGAGTTGAATGCCATTTAGGAAAAAAACACTCATTAGGTCCTACAGGATCGAACCTCAATCTCCCAGTCATCGGTAGCCAGGCTATTGCGAGCGTGACGCCTTAGACCATGCGTCCACCAAAGCGGGTTAAGCAACTAAAACTAGTTTACTCCTAAGGCCCCTATTATAATTAATAAACCTGTGTGCAAGCTTATGTACGTCTACAATAGAGATTTGTTAAAATGTTTTTTAATTGATAAACATTATTTGATTTCTCAGGTTTTGTAAATCTTACTGTCATAAGAATGTGGGGAATCCAAGAATACTAAATTCAGAATTCAACCTAAGTGATAGGCCCCCCGCCCCCTCTCACTCTCTCTCTCTCTCTATATATATATTTTTTTAAAAGTTACCTGTAACTAATATTTTCTTTAAATTAAAACTCTCTTGCATATCTACTAATGATTTTACATCCAACTAGCTCACACAAGGATACCTACATTATAACTGAACTTCTGGGTGAAAATGTAGTATAGGCCTAGTATAGCGAGAACAGCCGCAGGAAAACATCCAACGGAAGTCCCATATTAAAATAAAGTAATACATATTTTAAGGTTAAATCCTAACTATTATAAATGCGAATTTGAGTTTGTTTGTTTGTTACGCTTTCACGCCTAAACTACTCAACCGATCATCATAAAATTTCGCATACATGTTGTCATGGGTACAGAAAAGGACATAGGGTACCTTTCATCCAGAATAAATGGAATGTGAGTTTGTTTGTTTGTTTGTTATGCTTTCACGCCTAAACTACTCGACCAATCATCATAAAATTTCGCATACACGTTGTCATGGGTACAGAAAAGGACATAGGGTACCTTTCATCCAGAAAAAATGTGAATGTGAGTTTGTTTGTTTGTTTGTTTGTTACGCTTTCACGCCTAAACTACTCGACCAATCATCATAAAATTTCGCATACACGTTGTCATGGGTACAGAAAAGGACATAGGTTACCTTTCATCCAGAAAAAAAGTACTGTTCCTGAGGGATAGAAAAAAATAACTTTTAGATGGTCGTCCAGCATAACAACTCGGCCTAGTGATATGAATAAATTAATTGCAACATGATGCCTGGAGTACATAAAAAGGGACCTGTGGTATCCCGGAAGAAAATCTGATATCCCGAATAAAAATCTTTTCCCGAGTTATTTTAGGCACATCTATCTTAAAATCATTAAAAATTATTATATTCAGCTAATTAAGCTCTGTCTGTTCACCTCACTATGGTAAATGACAAAATTGTCGTAAGAAGGTTGGTATTATTGGTATTGGTATATCAAATAAAAACATTATTTTTACTTTAAAATGCGGTATCGATTTGTGCTATTGAATGTCTAACTAATGAGGTATCGTTTTGTTTATCTATGGCTATGAAGCTTGGAGAAGAAAGGGAGTTGGGGGACCGTATTGATGGGAAATAGCAATACATGTTTGCGATTCATTTGTTTACAAACATTGATTTGTTACCGTTTATTTATCTGTGTTTAGTCCTATTTTAATAATATAGTAATTGTTTTACGTTTTCAGTTTTTATTGTTCCTTTTTTTTTCTCTTTGAGGGATAGTTTATCATTTATTATTTTTAGGTTAGTTACTTTAATTCTGATTCTACTTCTTTACCTTAAGGTAATAGTGTGTCTGTTTTAATTTTTAGGTTAGGAATTTTTTTTTCTTAAAAAAAACTTTTTTCCTTTTTCTTTTTGAAATGCCTCGCAAACGTAATTCTAACTTATCTAGGAGCTCATCGCGAGCCCGGGCAGCTAAAATTGCTCGATCCCAAGAATCCTCCGTTCATGCCGAATTAAGGAGGCAAGAACAAACGGATCGACAAGCTGCTTTGAGAGCTGATGAGACACGTTATCAAAGCAAGGAAAGACTGGAGGACCAAGCCACCCGCCAGGCTTCTATGAGAGCAGCTGAGACGCCCCTTCAAACACAATTGCGTTTAGAGGAACAAGCCGAATGGCAGAGAGCTCTGAGAGCTACTGAAACGCTACTTCAAACGCATATCCGTTTAGATGTACAAGCTGAATGCCAAGCTGCTTTGAGAGCAACTGAGACGCCTCATCAAACGCAGCTCCGTCAAGATGAGCAAGATGAACGCCAGAGAGCTTTGAGAGCTACCGAGACGCCCCTTCAAACTCAGCTTCGTTTGGACGAATAAGCCCAGCGGCAGGCAGCCATTAGAGTCACAGAAACTACACAATAGTTGCAGGCGAGAAGAATCGTTCATGCAGAAATGCAAACCGAACGCCGACGAACTTTTATGCGTAACAGTTGGTCCTTATTTAATAATTCCGGATTTGAATACAATCCTTTAATTGATTACAAAAATCATACTTTAATTGTTGTTGGTTTGATGAATAAAAAATGCCAGTTTTGTGATGCTTTAAAATGGAAAGATGAGACTGCAGGGATGTGTTGTTCTAATGGCAAAATTTCCCTTCCTTTACTTGGTGAACCAAAACAGCCTCTGAAAACTCTATATTTATATGATGCAAATGATTCACGGCGCTTTTTAAATAGAATTAGAAAGTATAAGTCATGCTTTCAAATGACATCTTTTGGAGTAGATAAGGAGATAAGAATGCCCGGGTTTTCGCCAACCTTTACCATATAAGGTCAGATATATCATCAAAATGGTTCACTTTTTCCAACAGAGAATGAACACCATAAATTCTTGCAAGTTTATTTCATGGGTGATGAAGAAAATGAAGTAAACCATCGTTGCTTATACATTCAAGGAGTTGAAAGAGATACGGTATTAAAAATTCAAAGAATGTTACATAAACACAACATTTTGATAAATACCTTTAAAACCGCAATAGAGAACTGGCCTCAAGAAAATTATAAGGTTGTCATCCATGCTGATCGAACTCCACATGGCAAACATGAGAGGCGCTATAATGCACCGACAATTAATGAAGTTGCTGACGTGGTGATTGGCGACCAGTTCTCTTCACGAGACATAGTGTTACAAGCACACGATAATACACTTACACGCGTAGCCAATACTCATAAGTTTTATGATGCTTTGCAGTACCCATTAATTTTTAGCAAGGGAGAGTCAGGATACCATTTTAATATTCCACTCATTAATCCCACTACAAAACAGCCAGTTCCCAATAAAAAAGTTTCATGCATGGATTTTTACGCCTATCACATGATGCTTTGAGAAAATGACTTTAACCTCCTTCCGCAGTCAAGACAGCTCTTTCACCAATTTTTAGTAGATATGTACATCAATGTAGAGAGTGAACGTCTTCGTTACATTTCTTTAAACCAGAAAAAACTGCGAGCTGAAAATTACATTCACCTGCTAGATGCGATTAGCACGGATGGTAATACAAGCCCCAACGATTTAGGCAGAATGGTTATTCTTCCCTCTACTTTTGTGAACAGCCCCCGCTATCTGCATGAATACACACAAGACGCTTTCGCCTATGTGCGCACTTAAGGCAGGCCTGACCTATTTGTAGTCAGAAACATGGTTCATGGTCCCTGTGGAGCATGCAATCCAGCATCACCTTGCATGAAAAATTCCCCCGAGAGCTGCTAAAGGAAACAGTGCACAATAATAAGGGTTACCCTTTATACAGACGAAGAGCACCCGAAGATGGTGGTAAGTGTTACGATTCAGAATCGCATTGGGGTGGTCCAAACTTTTGATAATAGCTGGGTTGTACCATATTCACCCATTTTTATGTAAAATATTTAATGCCCACATTAATGTAGAAGCCTGCAACTCTGTTCGTGCTATTAAATATATTTGCAAATACATTAATAAAGGGAGCGATCAGGCGATCTTCAATCTGCGTAACGAAGGTGTAGCGCAAACTATTAATGAAGTACAAACCTATCAAGCAGGGCGATATGTCAGTAGTAATGAGGCGGCGTGGCGGCTCCTTGGTTTACCCTTACATGAAAGACATCCGACTGTTACACATCTTGCCATACACTTAGAAAATGGCCGGCGTGTTTTCTTTAATGATAGTAATTTCCAGGAAAGGATTTCATCAACTCCTAAAACCTCATTAACTGCCTTTTTCCAGCTTTGTCAGACAGATACTTTCGCTAAAACATTATTGTATTCCCAAGTCCCCCGTTATTATACATGGAACACCTCAAAAAAGGAGTGGAAACGCCGCGTTCAAGGTACGCCTGTTGAAAATTTGCCAGGGGTTAAATCATCAGACGCTCTTGGTCATGTCTACACCGTCCATGTAACAAACTTTGAATGCTTTTGTCTGCGCATGTTATTGCATCTTGTTCGAAGTCCAACTAGCTATAGAGACCTTAAAATTGTCAACGGTCAGGAATGCGGAACATATAGAGAAGCATGTGAAGCTCTATGTTTGTTAGAGAATGATAACCACTGGGACGAAACTATGGAGGAAGCCGTGCAGTGCAGATCCCCAGACAAAATCAGGGAACTTTACGCAACCCTCATATCATCTTGCAGTCTTTCCAATCCTCAAACGCTGTGGGATAAGTACAAAGAGTACATGGCGGAAGATATTTTGCAACGGCTACAGCAAGTACATGCAGATATGACTTTTAATGAGTACATCTACTACGAAGCGCTGACGAAAATTGAAAACAAGGTTATGACAATGGCGGGAAAGAAGCTTCAAGATTTTGGAATGGTAAGTCCTCAACGATCAGATGAAAATGACTTAAACGATGAAATTACTTGGGAATTAAACTATGATTTCACAGTATTGTAACAGAAAGTAACCGAATTAGTTCCTCGGTTGCTTCCAGAACAAAGTCACGTCTTTCAACAGGTGTTACGTCAAGTAGGGTCAGGGAATGGTGCACTCCTCTTTCTCGACACCCCTGGAGGAACCGGGAAAACGTTTTTGCTGAACTTATTATTGGCGTTCATAAGAAAAGACCAGAAAATTGCTGTTGCCGTCGCTTCCTCCGGTATAGCAGCTACACTACTGAATGGTGGCCGTACTGCACATTCCGTTCTAAAATTGCCATTAAATCTTGCACTTGCACAGGAAGAGTCACCCATCTGCAATTTCAGCAAAAATAGCTCTCGAGGTATGATGCTACAACAATGTAAACTTTTAGTGTGGGACGAAAGTATGATGTCCCACAAAAAAGCTATAGAGGCGTTAAACCAAACTCTTCAGGACTTGCGAGACAGTACAGATATTATGAGAGGAATGGTAGTTTTACTGGCTGGTGACTTCCGACAAACTCCACCGGTGATCCAGAGGGGCACACATGCAGATGAAATCAAAGCCTGTCTCAAGTCATCAAGATTGTGGGCAAAAGTGAAAAAAAAATCAGCCTAACAACAAATATGAGAGTCCACCTTAATAATGACGTAGATTCAGGACATTACGCAGAGACACTATTGAAAATTGGCGATGGACGTTTGGACACGGATGCTGAAGGTTGTATTTTACTTACAGGGAATTCTGTAATTTGGTGGAAAATGATGTGGAGCTCATTGCTAAAGTTTACCCAGACTTACAACTAAATTTAAATTGTGATCATTGGTTGTGTGCAAGAGCAATTCTTGCACCAAAAAATGAAATCGTTAACAAAATCAACACTGACATTTTGAAAGAGGTGCAGGGAGAAATAAAGGAGTATTTGTCAATAGATACAATCATGGACACAGAACAGAGCACTTCATATCCCGCTGAGTTTTTAAATTCGCTGGAGCTATCGGGTGTACCCTCACATAAACTACAATTGAAATTAGGTGTACCAGTTATGCTTATGCGAAATTTAGATGCACCCCGTTTATGTAATGAGACGAGGCTTCGAATTACACAATTAGGGCAAAATATAATCTGTGCCACATTTTAACAGCTGTGGGAAAAGGTGAAAGTGTAATTATACCTCGAATCCCAATATCCCAATAATCCCCACTGACCTACCATTTCAATTCAAAAGACTCTAGTTTCCAATCAAACTTAGTTTTGCTATTACTATTAACAAATCGCAAGGGCAAACATTGCAGGTAGCAGGGGTGCATTTGGAAATGCCATGTTTTTCTCATGGCCAGCTATATGTAGCCTGTTCGGGTGTGTCCAATGCCCAGAATTTGTATGTATTTGCGCCAAATGGAAGGACATACAACATAGTATATAGGAGCGTCCTAAAATAATGATCTATTCTGTGCTCATGATTGCAACGGTCAAGAACAAGCAGAGTAAATAAGGGATGTTAATTAACTGTAAGTAAAATTTAAGATGGAGTAGGATCTTCCAATTCGTGGCAAGACATAACCTATGACTCTACTAACACACATTCCGCTACTTCTTTTCTACTCCTACACTTAATCCTGATTTATATTGTGTAGTTTGTTTTTTTCTTTATCTCTACCTCTATTGACTAACAACCTCAATATGTTCATCGTTTTTATTGTCATACTTCCTGTATCAATCGACAACCTGAATTTATTGATAAAATCTACATTAACGCGAGCGAAGCCGCGGGCAAAAGCTAGTAATGTATAATTATATTAACTTATTAAAGTTCCTTTACAACCTAGCTTAACCTAACCTTCATTAAGGTATTTACTCGGTTGACTTTATCTAATCTTTCTGATGTTCCATTCGCTAATAGATTAAAATCTCAATCAATATTCGTAAAATAAATTATTCGACTTTCATTGTATAAGATTACATCATATTTCAAAGGAACATGGATTAAACAACATGTTGGTATTGTATGTTTACGTTTGGACTTGGGTTTTATTGAGGTGTCTTAACTTTGTAAAAATAAAATAATTTCAACTAAATATAATTTGGTCTATAGTATCAGTGGATTTGCCATTTCTTGTGAGTATAGATTACATATTTTAAATTTTTAATATAATTTTTAATGAGTTGGTACCTTTAATGAAATACTGAAGTGTATTATTCAATATGATAACTAGCCTACACATCATTCCTGATATAGTAAATATTGGAAACTTTCTTTCAGGATGTAGCATTAGCTACAAAACAAGGTGAAAGAAGACAAGGTAGCATGACCTACTTACCCCATTGCATCTTCAAATCATCACACGACAATACAACAACACATCTTATCAAGGCCACAACGCACAAAGAACTGACTGAGCCGATCAAAGTTCGAGAGATGACCCCCAGATGGCGCACAGTGATAGAACTTTCCAAATGATTGAGAAAGGAAGCGATTCTAGTTCTAGTCCATCAGAGAAGGTTCTTGAACAATTGAGCTCCTTCTCAGAGCTTCATGAACATGTGTTTTGCCATGCGTTTACCCTCCTACGTGACCCAATTATGTTCCACCAACCTTGTTTCTCGCCTGCCCCTTCTCTGGGTCTAATCATATATAATGCATGTATATTGCCATTACCGGCCCTCTTTGATGTGGCTCTTGGTAGAGGAGAACATAGCCATGGCTGCGTGTTATTGAAAATGTAAGAGAAAATTAATGTTTCAGCTTAGATCAATTTTTTTATGTAACTTTTCAAAATTCTCTTTCGGCTTATTAGGTTGTTTTTTTAGTCTAAAATACTCTGATAGTGGAAATTGAGTATAAATTTGATCATTGTTAATTTATAAAGATTTCCAAAGACTATAATAATGAACATTGAGATCATTGCTGAGATCAATATACATCAATAGTTAAATATTGCTGCACAAATTATTTTTGATCTTTGAGATGGATATAAAAATCATTCTAATGTAATATCTGAGATTTAATTCTTTTTGATTAGTACTACCACTTAATGTGTATTTGTATTGATGTTGGACTATCATGGCAGCTCTTAACCTAATTATTGAAATATTATAAGATGATATTGCAAGTAAGCTTAATGTTTCTTTCTTATTTATTCGTGGAGGATGTTTAGTCTTTTTGAAATATTAGAGAATTACGATTGTTTTGGTAATGCTTGGAGATAAATGCTTTAATATCTTTACAGTTGTTTAGTCATATAAATGGCCAAGGAACATTTTTGGTACGAAATATAATTAAATGTCATGTAAGAAAATCAAAGGCAATAACTTTATTAGCTCGTTTTAGATTCCATATGAAATTAAGTCTATTTAATTCTGATTTGTTTACTATGCCTATCTATTTGTGATGCTTTTAAATATCATTTACTCTCATTGTTAAATTTAGTGTAGCCGATCATTCAATTAATTTTGTAAATAGGGTTTTGTTCTGTTGAAACATGAGTTTAATAATTTTTGTACTATTAATTATTCTTTTGTGAATATGTTATAAGAGAACCCAGAATTGTTGAATTCATATAATTTTAAAGTAAATTTAATCATATGAATGAAGACTGAAATTTGAAATAACCTTTTATATTAACATTTATATATATACTCAACCTTAAATATATTCATAAAATGCATTGATTGTATTTATTATATGTATCATCATACATGGTTTTCAAATCTTTTTATATATTATTATCATAAATAAATATTTCAACTTGATCTTTTGTGTTTTTCCTTTATGTTGTGGTAAATTGGTTTCACATCTTAAAAGAACCCATGGGCTATTTATTTATGTTTGAATATATCATGAGGTTTCAAAGATTATGGCATGAAGGACGACCGTCTTTAACTAGTTTCCACAACCGGGTGAGTTGCAGGCATCTGAGTAACAATAGTTTGTTCTCAGACTACTGTAACTTATATCACTCAAACAATTCACTCTGATTGATTAATTTACTGTTTCTATTTGGACCTTCTGCATAATTAGTTAGTAAAGGAGGTTTCAAAGAAAGTATATTTTTATTGTTTTATGTCATTAAAGGTTTGGGGTGAGGGTTACCTGAATAGATAGTTCTCCATTTGGACTCCCGAGGCTTTGGACAGAGATGTGGGTGCAGTCTATTAAATATAAATCTCCAGGGAAGTTGGCCTTGTCATAAAACAGTACTCGCACAGCTTCCATTTCCGCTTCTGTGGTGGGAAACTACACCATATGTTGCATGTTGTGGGCCAACCAAATTGATATTTTCTTGAAGACATGCGATACCATTGACTGGTCAACATGGTAGGCCTACAGGTCTCCACCAACAACCTAAAAATGGGAGATCTGAGTTACTAGCCTATTTTACAAAATTATAGGAATAAATATGTAGGCCCTATTGTTATGTTTTTATAAATGCAAGGTTATGTTTAGGAAACTGGTGATTAGGGCCAACCTTAGGGTTGCGCGAATGGTGCAGTCGCAAAGGGCTCCGCTATTTGGAAGGTCTCGTGCTTACAAATGGGACGGAAGAAATAAATTAGTTCGAAAGGGAAATTTTTGCAATTTTTTTTATATTAGCCTCCATGTTTATGGGTAAACTTTCTTTTCCCGCCGTCAGTTGGCAAACTTAGAGTTGCGCTCTTACTGCCTTTGTTAATTCGTTTACAACTTTAGAATAGGAATATATTTCAGGGATGCTAGCTTTGGCTGCATATTTTATGTTTATTTACATTGGGTATGGGGTAATTAATTTGACTGTGTTTATTGTAAGATACGTTATAGCTTATTTGAGGTTGTAAGACATCCTTCTGGTGTTGTATTGTATTACTCACTACTTTATTGTGTTGTTTGTCAGATCGTTAGCTCTGGAGGCTGGAAAACTTTATTATAAATTTATCACATAATCTTGGGATCCAAGTCATTACTGTTCCCGGGGTATTTACACCGTTATTGGCGGGCTCAGCTGATAGTATGATTTTTATGTTAGTGTGCACTGGGAAATATATATATATTTAGTATTGTAAAGTTTTGGTAGAATGTTAATTTCCTTATCTCTGGGTTGCCGAGTAAACTTGTATATTGGCGGCGTCTCATCATTTATAATGGCCATAGGCAGTTGGCTGATTGATGTATATTTATGGAGACGCCTTTTTCTATATTAAAGACTTTTCTTTAAAATCATGTCAATTTTCTTGGAATAATGTGTTTACATTAAAATTTCTCACTTAAAGCTTAGTCTATTTTCACATTGAAGGTGAAATATGTCTGTATTGAAGTCTTCCACTTTATACCTTGATAAATTGGAAAATATATGTGCTTGAAGTCTTCAACTTTAAACTCTAGTCAGTTTTAATATTTATTGGACATAATGTTTATATTAAAGCTTCTGGCTTGGAACCTTCTAGTAATTTTGGTCTTTTATAAAATATTTAATTTAACTTCAAACTTCGACTTAACAAACTTTAAGCAATATTGCTATATTTGTATTTTCTATTATGTATCATCTATTACTCTTATAACAAATACAATAAATACTGTTATTCTCTTGTAACTCCTTGACTTCTTTTTCACGCTTCCTGGTTTGTTAAGGTCGTTACATTACGACTAAATATGTGAATTTTCGATAGTCAAGGAGTGCCATATTTTCTTGACAACACAAAACAACAGAATGTGTTACATCTCTATTGCTCATGTGCGCCGCGACGGAGTTGCGCTGTGTAAAAGGGATAGGAGTAACACAAAAGGCTGGTTGGGACCTACCTTCAGAGTTTCTTAAGAGTAGAGCGTCATTTCTTGGAAAAAAATGTCGTGCCAACACACACACTTGTCAAGCAAGCAAATCAACGGTCCTCTGTCTTTTCTCCAAATCCGCCTTTTCTCCTACTCGTTCTTGATTACGGGCCAATGAGACCTTCTATGGAGAAGATAAGTGCCCTGGAAAAGTAACAAAGTGTTGTACAAGGCAAACTTTGTACCCATTGTCACATATGCAGCAGAAACATGGACAGTGAATATAAGAGCGATTAGGAAACTGGAAGTCATGGGAATGGAGTTTATGAGGAACATGTTAGCTGACATAAATTTAGGAATGAAGATATCCAGGAAGAGTGGAGGTACAGGGAGTTCATCAGAGAGTAGAGGAAGTATGACCAAGATTGTATGGCCATGTAATGAGGATGGAAAAAGAGAGGATACCAATGAAAATTATGTAAATGAATTATGTAGGAAAGAGATCGTAAGGAAGGATGAGAAAGATATGGGACGAGCAGATAACAGAAGCTATGCAAGATAAAAGAGAAGAATGGTGGAAGGATTGAGTAATATTTATGAATTTTATTAAAATGACCTTACCACAGGTTTGAAACAGTTGATTATGATGGTGATTTGGGCCAACCTTAGGGGTGTGCGAGTGGTGCAGTCGTACAGGGCTCCGCTATTTGGAAGGTCTCGTGCTTACAAATGGGACAGAGGAAATAAACTATTTTGGAAGGAAAATTTTTGCAAATTTTTTAATATTAGCCTCCATGGTTAGCGAATCATCAGAAAGTTATGTTTGTATTTTGTTTGTTTTGCTTTCCTTAGCATGTTTATTGTTCTGTAGAGATTAGGTTTGCCTGCGAATAATATAACTAGTGGGAAAGCTTTGTCCTTGACAATAATAACAAGAGCTTACCCTGCGAACAAAGGGGTTGTGACTTAATAACTGGTATGAACTAGGATACAGGCACCAGTAGTGATTAATTAGTGTCAGCTTGGACCTCCTAGTCTGTACTGTGTGTGTTTGTACAAACATATAAAAAAGCCATGTTAAAGTTCCAGGTTTGTGATTGTCCATTGTTAATTGTAATTTATTTAAAGTAAACTCTAAATGCGTAAAGATTTGTTTGTTTTAGTGTTAAAACCTAAAAGTGCCACACGTGAATTATCTATATATTGTGTTTTATGTTTTGTTAGACACTGCAGTGAGTCTTTGAATGGAATTTAGAGACCCTTTCCAAATGTTTCTAGCATATAGGACTTTGATGATGAATTTTAATCATTACATTGATGACTTTGCCAGACAAAAAGCCAGGAAAGCTAATTTTTTATAACAAATAAATGGCTAGTTCCTTTATAGTATAAAATAGTTTTGGACCGGGAATACTATAGGGTTTGTTTACATTTTATACTTGTGAGTGATAGAAACACATTTTATATCAGAGAAAGAATTAAATAGGTAACAAAAATAGATTTATTACCCAATAACATAAAAGTTGAAATCAGGTTACAATTGCTGAGTAAAAAATAGAATGTAGGAACTGTGGTTGAAGTCCGTTGAGTGGGCAAAGAAAAACTAGTGCTTTATAAATGTACAATATTAAGTTTGATAGGGTTTAACAACTACAAAGTTATAGGAACTTCCCATAGCTCAGGAGAATACGTGTCCAAGACAACACGGCAACAGTCAAAAGGATGTTACGTAAACGGAGAGTATTGGATTCCTACAGTCGGGATGGCGCCTGACTTCCACCAAAAGGGCCTAAACAAAAACAAGGTGAATTAGATACAAATAAAGATGTGACAACAGAACTTTTGATTTTAGAGTTATTAACCGAAGCTCGTGCAAGCTAGCTGGATAGGCTTGTAATACATAACTGTTTCAGATATTGTAAGAGGACGGACTTTCCATTACATCACAAATGGCTAAAAGCAGCCAGGTGTATAAACTAAATAGTACTATGGTCAGTCCTTTCCCAGTGGGTACTGCCAGAGCATTCAATAGTACATTAATGTTACTACCCACTGCATAGGGTAAACCTCAATTTTAGATGCGCCAACCACGGGGCGAAAGAAAGTACCATCTGTGCGGGCCACCATACAAACTTAGCCGTGTCCCACACTTTGCGCACCCAAAATAATAACACAGAAAAGTGACGCCAACTAGAGCACTGTGAGATACTGTCCTCACTAGGTCCTCATGTAAAAGCGTTAGACAACCTGCTTCTAGCCATACAAACATTAGAACATATGAGCATGACGTCCACGGCGTCATATGATATCTGAAGTCTTATGGACTTGGAGTGGAAGAATGAACGTGTGAAGAAGACGACTCTAAAGCCTGGGTCCTATTACATATATAGTTTAAGGCTCCTGTATTTAAGCTATATCATTTGGATATAGTAAAACTATGTACTCACAATTTCTGACTAACAAAAATGAAATCAGCGAGACTCAAACTTAACACAGTCACTCTGACTGGAAAAAGTGTCTAAATGACATAAGATATGATAGTCAGCTTTGACTAAAGAAAAAACTTCAGATGGATGCACAAAAAAGTTAGTCATTTAGACTAAAGAAAACACATCAGATGGATGTACAAAATATGTTAGTCATTTTGACTAAAGAAAACATGTCAGATGGACGTACAAAATAAGTTAGTCAACTAGACTAAAGAAAACATGTCAGATGGACATACAAAATATGTTAGTCATTTTGACTAAAGAAAAACTTACATAGTCATAAGGACCAACTCAACAAGTATGAAGGACTTGTAAAACAACTGAATACTTGGATCATTATACGATAGTCCCTCGGCGTCGAGGCGATGACACCCACGACCAAACCATCATGGTCAGCAGTATCTTCTACAGGTGCTGGAGCAGAGTTTCCTTCTTTGACGATATCTAAGTAATAAACAATAAACTGTGAACCTGAGTCCCTCGTTATATACTCTTTTCTTGACAAACAAATAGGGCATGATAAACAATGGAATGAGGTTTTGAAACTGTGGAGAAAGAGTTGCCAAGGAAGTCCGCTAGGGGCGTAGTGGTCGTAGCTCGCGGCGTCGCTTGCGATGAACCAAGGACTGTCTGGTTTTTCTTCAATGTTGAGGTCAAGAGGTTAGATGTGCATTGAAACTGTCACGCCTTTGCTTCCGCCATGCTAGCAGAAATGTTGGTGAAAGCATGGTGATCGTATCCGGGAACATCCATGTAATGTAAGTAGAATCCAAACTATATTATTGCTAAATGCATCAGTATTAATTATCCTCTTCTGATTCCCTCATTGTAGTTTAGCATTTTGTGCGGATTAAAGTTTGTAGATGTCATTTTGATTTAGGTGACATGCTATAGTTTAGGTAACATTGTTACTTTACATTGTTTTTTCCTTATTCTCTTTAGGTGTACCATACTTAAAATTGCAGGAGTCTTTAATTTTGATCTATCAAATAATGACAAAGTGTAAAAATAAAAAACATAATGATGTAGTTTGATTTATGTATTTGTATTTGCTTGTGTCTGTGATGGATATGTTTCTCGATATATATTTTGAATGCATAAACCCATATAATTCAAACATAATTTTTCTTTGTTCCTTTATATAGAACACCAACGGTTCTCAAACTGGGGTACGCGTACCTTCATGGGTATGTGGGCAGCTCTCAAGGGAAAGTTGGCAAACTGACGTGAGACTTAGGGAAAACCCTAATTGTTGGCTTTTATCATTATTTGGCTATTTCCAACCATCTTTTTCACCTATTTGCTCTCGGCTGGAGACTGATTTCTGAGAATTTTCAACCCTCTACTTGACACCTTCTACGTTAGCAGTTATCTTGATTATATTTAAGAGTATTTTAAGCATCTTTCATGAAAAGTCACGACTTGGTGACATACTGTTTCTCTCTCAACTATATTACTCAAACTCGCAATGCAATTGTAGAGATTGTAAACTCGTTACAACAAGTAAATAAAAGGTTGTATCACTCCTCATCCTAGCCCTTGTTGACTGTATTTTCAACTTTGATATTGGGGACATTTGGTCCATGTGTTTTCCTCACGGATGTTTTTCAAGCCCTTTTGGTATATACAGTTTGGTCATTTATTATTTATTAGATTTATTATAGTATCATGTAGATTATTTATCATCTTGTTATTTGTTGATAGATTATTTAATATTGTTGATACAGTTTAAAGTTTATTGTCTGTTAGTTTGAGATATGGCCGCAAGACGTTGAGATTCCTATGTATTCATTGCTTTAATAAATGGACCTGATTTACGTTGCGTATAGTTAGATATGAGACCACCAGAAGGTGCAAATTACTATTTAATATCTTATCTATCCTTCGATTTGTCGGCCGCTTCCAGAGTAAACAAAGGACCAGTAACTAGTTAATGTTCTATCATTGAACTTTAAAAGCTTAAGATAGTTAAGCTTTCAGCCACTTGGCGTTGTGTTTTTTTTAGCATCTTTGGATAGCAAGTAAATTTGTGTGCCTGTCACTTGACGGCGTCATCATTAAATTAAAGTTTGACTTGTTGGTGAATAATTACAAATTATATCCTGTTCAGATTTAGGATGCTGATAATTTGATGAATGCATATCTTTTATTATTTCAACAGAATGAGAGCTGCCAATAAACTTTGATTGGTGTTGTGTATTTTTAAGAGTGTATCCTTAAATCGTTATTCATATCAAGGATGTTAGATTTTGCCAGTATATTAAATTATGACTGGTTTAAGAAAAATAAATAGTGATAGTTAGTAAGGTTAGCTTAAGATTTATTACATCATGTGTTTTTAGCTGCCATTTATGGGCGACAGTAAATTTTTTGCTAATATTATATTTTATTTGTCTGATGTTGTGACTGATGCAAGGCAGTCCAGGAAACTTGCCGCTTTCAAGCTTACTTGTACACTACATCTTTCATATTATATAAAGTTGTTTTGGCTATAACTATTTCTATGGTTCCTTTCTTTGGAATGTTCATTTTAAATCAATTTCGAGCTTCGTGTGAACGCTGATGTCACCTAACACTTTGAGCTGTTTCACTCACCTCATTGAGTTGTATATGTTATGTTATTTAAATAAAAGACTTCTCTTGTTAACTCTTTGACTATTATTTCTGAATGGGAATAGGGGGTTTCAAGATATATTGCAGTGATGTTTATAAATTAATTAGTTCCAATCTCTTTGTGTTTATGTATTATATATCAGCCTATTCTGACAATGTTACTCAAACATATAATGCGTGTTAAGGTGGCTTCCAAAAATAATTATCTTACTTGTTTGTTTGAAATGAGACAAGAATTTAAGAGTTTTACCCACTGACAGCAAGTGTGAGTTTAGTTACAGATTTGCGAATGAGCAGTGGCTGTGCGGGCCAGCTTTCATGGCTGATGTATTTCAGCGACTGAATGAGCTGAATAAAGGTCTGCAAGGTTAAACACACAACACCCTTCATGATTAATGACAAATAAAATCTTTAAAAAAGAAACTTCAATTTACAACAAAGGAAGTAGGAAATTTCATAAAAGAAAATGAACTTTAGCTTAAAATTCTGTTGGCAACGACATAAAAGATTGTCTGTGTTTGATTAAAGACTTTGGCGAATATTTTCCTGAGAATTTAGGGAGTGAGTTCTGGATGTAAGACCCTTTTTCTACTGTGGAAGACTCCAATCTCCCAAACTTCTTTTCCATGAAAGAAGTTATTGAACTGTCACTTATGAAACTCTCAAATCCAGTCTCAAGAAAACTTTTTTGGTAGAGTTTTGTTTGTGGCAAAGGCTGAACGAGTTTATTCATATCACTGACATCAATTTTATGATACCTTTTTCAACAACATATCTCTGTGGAGTGGTTTTTTATCCATGGTGTACCTAAAAAATAAGTACCGCAATAGGCTAATTTGGAGCCAGACCTTTGCTTTAAAAATTCAACTGGACAACCAGACATCAAAAAGTTGTGCCAACCCATGTAGCCACACCCCTCTCATCGAAAAACTTTGGAATACGTAATATATCAGCTCCAGAATTATAATTAAAATTATGACTTGAAAATATTGTGTTTATGTTTACTTTTTTCTTTATTTTTGAACGAATTTATGAAGAAAATGTATAAAACTTTTCTACAGACTTTTAAAGTAAAATTATGTTTTTTTAAAACTTATCATTACGATTCTCAATAAGGGATATTGTTAAGGCTATAGCATTACGATTCTCTTTAAATAGCTTTGTCACATTTGAAATATTTTGATTACAGATATTTTTTTCCAATAGATTAAATAACTCAATAATATACCAAGTGGTCATAATTTTTTTAAACCTGTACTTAGGAATTTTTTTATCTTGGGTGTACATTAAACTTTTAGTCATGGCCAAGGGGTACAATTTAAAAAAAAGTTTGAGAACCCCTGCATTACACTTTCATTGGAGAAGAAAATCTAACAAATGTTTGGGAGAAATCAACTCTTTTTGCTATAAAAATAATTAAATATTCTTATTTCTAAGGCATTTCCCAATACCTTGTATGGCTGAAAATTGGTATATAATTGTGTGCAAAATACTGTCATAACACCAAATAAAATTAGTTTTTTAATATGTTTCTTAACCATTTCGATGGCCACATGGTCTAAGGTATCACTCTTGCAATATACTTGCTGTCGATGACATGGGGATCAGGGTTTGATCCGTCGGTGCACTGAGGGTGGTTTTATCACAAATGGTTTTCCACTTTCTCTGTCCACGTGAATACAAGTGAACCTTCCTATAAATTCAACTATATTTATCCATGTCATTAGCGTAATTAGTACATAAGAATATAACCTGAATGGGTAGTAAGATGTACTAAAAAAATCTTTAGGGGAAGAGGGGTATCAGATTACTTGGGCCCCACAAACAAGGTTTGCACAGCGCCCTACGTCTAATAAGGATGGGCCTGATGGTGATGAATGATGATAATTTATAAACTCCTCCTGGTTTAAACTCGCCGCTACTATAAGACAAAATTACCACTCTCTTTTGTTATTCTAATAGTTGGAAAGTAAATAATCAAAGTTGGCACACTTGTATTATCTAGCAGCCTCTTTTGTTCCTTTGATGATAGAAATGTTCAAGATCGGGATAGCTTTAACCTATGGTTATTAATTAGTAATAAAAAGAACGTCCTTGGTAGAATGACAATTGATTGGTTGTTATACTTCCTTAGTCAATTAAACAATATAAGTTGTGAATAGAAGGAATTAGATAAAAAGAGAAATTGTTAGATCAAGAAAAAGAATGTAATCTACAAGTCAATTAACAATATGAATTGATGGATGTAACAAGGAATTAATTGTTTAGAATCTTGTGATGGGATGATGTATTGCAAGGAATAACCAATTACCTGTGATCCTACATGATTGATGAACCCCGGTAGCTTGTGCTTGAACAGTAACCCTCCAATACAGGTACTGATGTGCCATGTTCTAAACTGCGTAGCCCAAAAATTGGCAGACCCATTTATACTCGAAGGTGATTAGTCAGCTATGTTAGCTGTATACACTGCTTTTTATTCTGCCTTCTGGCCTGGTTTACAATGAGGAATGCTGACACTCTGTTTATGATGTCAGAGCATATGTCTTATTTGATTACAAGTTTATCACAACACATTTCAATACTCATTTTGTAATTTACAGTCCATAGAACAACGATATTTAACAAGAAACCCCTCAATTTAGGCCGTTTGATTAGATTTAACTAAAATGTTCTGCTTTTATTTCTAGTTGACAACAAATCATAAAATTACATATTTTGTGATACAGAATTAGGTTCAATCTTCTCAATACATAGATTCAAATTATATTTTTCCATCATTTATAAGTAAATATTCTCTTAAAACAAAGTTAACACATTGTTTTCTATTCAATATTTGTTTCAGCATGCTACTTATAGTTTACCACTACATGAAGAATATATTGTACAAGTAGTTTTTTACATTTATATTACTATTGATAGGTCAATGCTTTTTACATACTACAACCTCATTCTCAACATAAGGGATCCTGCATGATTTATGTATAATCTTTTCTATTTAGTTAGTCAAGTACAACCTTTGATTATGTATTTAGGCTTTCTTCGACCATCCTGGCTCCAAAAACATTATTTTGGAGTAACTTTAGTATAACTAGTTTATTTGCATGTATATTTACAGAGTACCTCTATATTTTATACATACACTACCTCTTTTAGACCTTTAACTACAACCTTCGACTCTACATAATATGTCCTATATATTCCTCCATGCTTTATGCATAAGCCGTTACCAGTACCCTCTGTAATGCAACCTTCCTCTTTACATTTAGGCTTTGTTCCTCCATGCTTCATACACAAACCTCTTCTTACTGCCCATTTAGTACAATTAATTTCTTTGCATGTATATTTATGACCAGTACCTCCATGCTTTAAACATACACCACCTCCTTTGGATTTTTTACTACATCCTTCTACTCTATAGAATATATAGAATATATAGAACACCAACGGTTCTCAAACTGGGGTACGCGTACCTTCATGGGTATGTGGGCAGCTCTCAAGGGAAAGTTGGCAAACTGACGTGAGACTTAGGGAAAACCCTAATTGTTGGCTTTTATCATTATTTGGCTATTTCCAACCATCTTTTTCACCTATTTGCTCTCGGCTGGAGACTGATTTCTGAGAATTTTCAACCCTCTACTTGACACCTTCTACGTTAGCAGTTATCTTGATTATATTTAAGAGTATTTTAAGCATCTTTCATGAAAAGTCACGACTTGGTGACATACTGTTTCTCTCTCAACTATATTACTCAAACTCGCAATGCAATTGTAGAGATTGTAAACTCGTTACAACAAGTAAATAAAAGGTTGTATCACTCCTCATCCTAGCCCTTGTTGACTGTATTTTCAACTTTGATATTGGGGACATTTGGTCCATGTGTTTTCCTCACGGATGTTTTTCAAGCCCTTTTGGTATATACAGTTTGGTCATTTATTATTTATTAGATTTATTATAGTATCATGTAGATTATTTATCATCTTGTTATTTGTTGATAGATTATTTAATATTGTTGATACAGTTTAAAGTTTATTGTCTGTTAGTTTGAGATATGGCCGCAAGACGTTGAGATTCCTATGTATTCATTGCTTTAATAAATGGACCTGATTTACGTTGCGTATAGTTAGATATGAGACCACCAGAAGGTGCAAATTACTATTTAATATCTTATCTATCCTTCGATTTGTCGGCCGCTTCCAGAGTAAACAAAGGACCAGTAACTAGTTAATGTTCTATCATTGAACTTTAAAAGCTTAAGATAGTTAAGCTTTCAGCCACTTGGCGTTGTTTTTTTTTTAGCATCTTTGGATAGCAAGTAAATTTGTGTGCCTGTCACTTGACGGCGTCATCATTAAATTAAAGTTTGACTTGTTGGTGAATAATTACAAATTATATCCTGTTCAGATTTAGGATGCTGATAATTTGATGAATGCATATCTTTTATTATTTCAACAGAATGAGAGCTGCCAATAAACTTTGATTGGTGTTGTGTATTTTTAAGAGTGTATCCTTAAATCGTTATTCATATCAAGGATGTTAGATTTTGCCAGTATATTAAATTATGACTGGTTTAAGAAAAATAAATAGTGATAGTTAGTAAGGTTAGCTTAAGATTTATTACATCATGTGTTTTTAGCTGCCATTTATGGGCGACAGTAAATTTTTTGCTAATATTATATTTTATTTGTCTGATGTTGTGACTGATGCAAGGCAGTCCAGGAAACTTGCCGCTTTCAAGCTTACTTGTACACTACATCTTTCATATTATATAAAGTTGTTTTGGCTATAACTATTTCTATGGTTCCTTTCTTTGGAATGTTCATTTTAAATCAATTTCGAGCTTCGTGTGAACGCTGATGTCACCTAACACTTTGAGCTGTTTCACTCACCTCATTGAGTTGTATATGTTATGTTATTTAAATAAAAGACTCTCTTGTTAACTCTTTGACTATTATTTCTGAATGGGAATAGGGGGTTTCAAGATATATTGCAGTGATGTTTATAAATTAATTAGTTCCAATCTCTTTGTGTTTATGTATTATATATCAGCCTATTCTGACAATGTTACTCAAACATATAATGCGTGTTAAGGTGGCTTCCAAAAATAATTATCTTACTTGTTTGTTTGAAATGAGACAAGAATTTAAGAGTTTTACCCACTGACAGCAAGTGTGAGTTTAGTTACAGATTTGCGAATGAGCAGTGGCTGTGCGGGCCAGCTTTCATGGCTGATGTATTTCAGCGACTGAATGAGCTGAATAAAGGTCTGCAAGGTTAAACACACAACACCCTTCATGATTAATGACAAATAAAATCTTTAAAAAAGAAACTTCAATTTACAACAAAGGAAGTAGGAAATTTCATAAAAGAAAATGAACTTTAGCTTAAAATTCTGTTGGCAACGACATAAAAGATTGTCTGTGTTTGATTAAAGACTTTGGCGAATATTTTCCTGAGAATTTAGGGAGTGAGTTCTGGATGTAAGACCCTTTTTCTACTGTGGAAGACTCCAATCTCCCAAACTTCTTTTCCATGAAAGAAGTTATTGAACTGTCACTTATGAAACTCTCAAATCCAGTCTCAAGAAAACTTTTTTGGTAGAGTTTTGTTTGTGGCAAAGGCTGAACGAGTTTATTCATATCACTGACATCAATTTTATGATACCTTTTTCAACAACATATCTCTGTGGAGTGGTTTTTTATCCATGGTGTACCTAAAAAATAAGTACCGCAATAGGCTAATTTGGAGCCAGACCTTTGCTTTAAAAATTCAACTGGACAACCAGACATCAAAAAGTTGTGCCAACCCATGTAGCCACACCCCTCTCATCGAAAAACTTTGGAATACGTAATATATCAGCTCCAGAATTATAATTAAAATTATGACTTGAAAATATTGTGTTTATGTTTACTTTTTTCTTTATTTTTGAACGAATTTATGAAGAAAATGTATAAAACTTTTCTACAGACTTTTAAAGTAAAATTATGTTTTTTTAAAACTTATCATTACGATTCTCAATAAGGGATATTGTTAAGGCTATAGCATTACGATTCTCTTTAAATAGCTTTGTCACATTTGAAATATTTTGATTACAGATATTTTTTTCCAATAGATTAAATAACTCAATAATATACCAAGTGGTCATAATTTTTTTAAACCTGTACTTAGGAATTTTTTTATCTTGGGTGTACATTAAACTTTTAGTCATGGCCAAGGGGTACAATTTAAAAAAAAGTTTGAGAACCCCTGCATTACACTTTCATTGGAGAAGAAAATCTAACAAATGTTTGGGAGAAATCAACTCTTTTTGCTATAAAAATAATTAAATATTCTTATTTCTAAGGCATTTCCCAATACCTTGTATGGCTGAAAATTGGTATATAATTGTGTGCAAAATACTGTCATAACACCAAATAAAATTAGTTTTTTAATATGTTTCTTAACCATTTCGATGGCCACATGGTCTAAGGTATCACTCTTGCAATATACTTGCTGTCGATGACATGGGGATCAGGGTTTGATCCGTCGGGTGCACTGAGGGTGGTTTTATCACAAATGGTTTTCCACTTTCTCTGTCCACGTGAATACAAGTGAACCTTCCTATAAATTCAACTATATTTATCCATGTCATTAGCGTAATTAGTACATAAGAATATAACCTGAATGGGTAGTAAGATGTACTAAAAAAATCTTTAGGGGAAGAGGGGTATCAGATTACTTGGGCCCCACAAACAAGGTTTGCACAGCGCCCTACGTCTAATAAGGATGGGCCTGATGGTGATGAATGATGATAATTTATAAACTCCTCCTGGTTTAAACTCGCCGCTACTATAAGACAAAATTACCACTCTCTTTTGTTATTCTAATAGTTGGAAAGTAAATAATCAAAGTTGGCACACTTGTATTATCTAGCAGCCTCTTTTGTTCCTTTGATGATAGAAATGTTCAAGATCGGGATAGCTTTAACCTATGGTTATTAATTAGTAATAAAAAGAACGTCCTTGGTAGAATGACAATTGATTGGTTGTTATACTTCCTTAGTCAATTAAACAATATAAGTTGTGAATAGAAGGAATTAGATAAAAAGAGAAATTGTTAGATCAAGAAAAAGAATGTAATCTACAAGTCAATTAACAATATGAATTGATGGATGTAACAAGGAATTAATTGTTTAGAATCTTGTGATGGGATGATGTATTGCAAGGAATAACCAATTACCTGTGATCCTACATGATTGATGAACCCCGGTAGCTTGTGCTTGAACAGTAACCCTCCAATACAGGTACTGATGTGCCATGTTCTAAACTGCGTAGCCCAAAAATTGGCAGACCCATTTATACTCGAAGGTGATTAGTCAGCTATGTTAGCTGTATACACTGCTTTTTATTCTGCCTTCTGGCCTGGTTTACAATGAGGAATGCTGACACTCTGTTTATGATGTCAGAGCATATGTCTTATTTGATTACAAGTTTATCACAACACATTTCAATACTCATTTTGTAATTTACAGTCCATAGAACAACGATATTTAACAAGAAACCCCTCAATTTAGGCCGTTTGATTAGATTTAACTAAAATGTTCTGCTTTTATTTCTAGTTGACAACAAATCATAAAATTACATATTTTGTGATACAGAATTAGGTTCAATCTTCTCAATACATAGATTCAAATTATATTTTTCCATCATTTATAAGTAAATATTCTCTTAAAACAAAGTTAACACATTGTTTTCTATTCAATATTTGTTTCAGCATGCTACTTATAGTTTACCACTACATGAAGAATATATTGTACAAGTAGTTTTTTACATTTATATTACTATTGATAGGTCAATGCTTTTTACATACTACAACCTCATTCTCAACATAAGGGATCCTGCATGATTTATGTATAATCTTTTCTATTTAGTTAGTCAAGTACAACCTTTGATTATGTATTTAGGCTTTCTTCGACCATCCTGGCTCCAAAAACATTATTTTGGAGTAACTTTAGTATAACTAGTTTATTTGCATGTATATTTACAGAGTACCTCTATATTTTATACATACACTACCTCTTTTAGACCTTTAACTACAACCTTCGACTCTACATAATATGTCCTATATATTCCTCCATGCTTTATGCATAAGCCGTTACCAGTACCCTCTGTAATGCAACCTTCCTCTTTACATTTAGGCTTTGTTCCTCCATGCTTCATACACAAACCTCTTCTTACTGCCCATTTAGTACAATTAATTTCTTTGCATGTATATTTATGACCAGTACCTCCATGCTTTAAACATACACCACCTCCTTTGGATTTTTTACTACATCCTTCTACTCTACATAATGGTGTCTTGTTTATTCCCCATGCATTATGCATAAGCCATTACTAGTACCCTGTTTAGTACAACTTTCTTCTTTACATTTAGGCTTTGTTCCTCCATGCATCATACACAAACCTCTTCTTAGTGCCAGTTTAGTACAATTAGTTTCTTTGCAGATATATTTAATCTGAGTACCTCCATGCTTTATACATACACCACCTCCTTTGGATTTTGTACTACATCCTTTTACTCTACATAATGGTGTCTTGTTTATTCCCCCATGCATTATGCATAAGCCATTCCTAGTACCCTGTTTAGTACAACTTTCCTCTTTACATTTAGGTTTTGTTCCTCCATGCATCGTACACAAACCTCTTCTTAGTGCCAGTTTAGTACAATTAGTTTCTTTGCAGATATATTTAATATGAGTACCTCCATGCTTTATACATACACCACCTCCTTTGGATTTTTTACTACATCCTTCTACTCTACATAATGGTGTCTTGTTTATTCCCCCATGCATTATGCATAAGCCATTACTAGTACCCTGTTTAGTACAACTTTCTTCTTTACATTTAGGCATTGTTCCTCCATGCTTCATACACAAACCTCTTCTTACTGCCCATTTAGTACAATTAATTTCTTTGCATGATTTATGAGCAGTACCTCCATGCTTTATACAAACACCACCTCTCTCTGACTTTTTACTACAACCTTCTACTCTACATAATGGTGTCATCTTTATTCCTCCATGTTTCAAGGCATAAACCATTTTCTTTAGCATGTTTAGAACAATCTTCCTCTTTGTATTTAGTGAGAGTCCGGTCATACTTAATAGAACAAGTTGATGGTAAAGCTCGTTTTGTACAAACATTTTCCTTACTAGTATATCTAAACTTGATTCCTCCATATTTATCTTTTATTTTCAACATTTGAGTTTCTGATTTGTATGGTGTGACCTGTAATAAAAGAGATACATTTTTATAAAATTTATATAAATGAATGATTCTTAAATAGCTACACTGTGTCCAGTATCCACCCTGAAAGGTAGCTTTCTTACCTTGACCACACTATTCCTGGCCTTATCTTACAAGATTCAGGCCTGTAATATATATAAAAGTAAAACAAACGTTCTGATTAGTGCACCCTCATTTTTCCCTTAGTATGAATTAAATAATTCAAAGTAACATTTTCATATGTATATTGGTTTAAGAGTAAAGCTTTGAATATATTAAATAAATGTTAAAAAAAACACTACTAAGGTGATCAACCTATGGTAAACATAAGTACATAAATATATAGGCCTAGTCATAGTTTGTTTAAAACTTTTGTTAGTTTATGAGTTATCATGACCAGTGATCAAACGGTCTAAGGCGCTAGGCTCTGATCATTGTTAAAGTTAAAAAAGGCACAGGTGCACATTTTTAACTATCCCAAAGTCTTATAGATTTTCTTTGTTTTAAATTTACAGATTTAACACACTAATGTTAGTATGCTAATAAGACCCCCAAAATAAAGCAATAAAAACGTTTTCCAGCATTAGGGATTTTTTTCCAATTAAAAATACCTGACCCTTGGCCTTTTATTAGATTAGTTTGATAACAATTTTAACTGAGGATATAGTATTAAAAAGCAAATTATTATTATTTCTGGATACGTGGATTTGAGTCACTTTCAGTCAATGTTTGCAATAAAGAACTTCTGCTAACTTTCTTGAAATGAATGCCCTATAACCGTAAGATAAAATCACATCATTATCTATGTGTGGTTTTTAATTGTCAAAGAAATATGATCTGACTATTAATGTGAATACTAGACAAACCACAAAATAAAACTTAATTTTTCTTTTAATTTTGGATCATAATGTATTCAATAGTAAAACTTTCGGTTTAGAATGTATTTGATGATCAATTTACACAGAAAGCTATATTCATTATTACACTATATTCCTAAAGGATTACCATTTATAGTGGGTTGAAACCGAATATTCGGAAACCCATAAATTTTATTGTGTATTATCATGGAAAAATAATAGCCTCTGTTTGTCTTCAGAGTACAGGAACACATTTGGGTAAATCCTGTCTAAATTTATTGAGTTGTGTTTGAGTTTGTCGCAAGAATACAGATGAATAAACAAAGCTTTTATATGATTTAAAGATAAAAAATGATGGAACAATGAATATTTCGGAACAAATAACCACCAGACGTTGTCAGTAACAATAATTAATTGCTTTCAAAACAAAAACTTTCTTTGAGTCTAGGAACATAGTTTAAAATACTTTCTACTAACCCACAGCAAAAATCATGTCACTCTACAATATACAGGAATGTTGGGGATGAGGAGGTCAGGATTCGAATACAAGCAAGGTGTATGGGGTGATATTTTTTAAACGTTTTTCATTCTGCAGCAATATAAGTGTGGGAAAAATTTACTCTAAATTCCATTCTTAATCCCTTTTATTTTTTATTAAATATGTGTTAAGTCTGGACAGGTAGCAAGTCGTGGTAAAATGTTTATTAATAAAAGAATAGGGTTATTTGTATAAAGTGAAAAATGTGATTTTTACAATCAATTCATAATGAAATAAAATATTCTCTATGGCTGGTTTGGCTATTGGAACTAAAGTCCTACTAGAAAATGTTACATTTGCTTAAAGGCTTTGGTTTGACAATTAAACAATAGATCCACTAGCATTTTCTTAAAAGAGTGTAGGAATGATATACTTGAATAATACTAAGATAATCTACTTTCACATTCCATGTTTATAAAATGATGAAATAATTAACATTTTATTATCAACTCCCCAATTGAAGCCTCACTTTAATAAAAAAATTCTTTTAATCTTTTATCTTAAGAGAAAGTACTATTTGCCCATGTGTTGGAATACATTTGATCTATAAAAAAACTCCATGACCTATGTTGGCGAATATTGTGCCAACTTCTGTGGATATAAGTTATCAGTACATCCCACCTTATGACTGCTAGATAATCTTGGTTTTCTAGACCTGAGCTGCTCCCTTTTCATTCATGTTGCTCCTCATTTCTCCTCATGAGGTTGAGTTGACCCTGATCTAGGCCTATTGTTTCACAGAAAATTTAGAAACATCAGACTCAAACCAAGGAGCTTTGGATCTGTAGAACCAAACCACTAGACTATACAGTTGTGCATTTTTAAGCTATTGAGTTGAGGAAAAGGAAGGTAGACTTTTATATTAAATGTATCCAAATTATTGTGGAGTTGGAATAGGAAACAATTTAGGAAAAAACACATAAATTGTGTTGCCTTTTTAACTTTGAACATAATCTGAAGAAAAAAACATATATTGCTTGCACACAGCTATAATGAACCATAAGACTTATTTTAAAACATTATGATTTTTCTAAAAAATGTTCAAATTATAAATTTCGTTATTTTGGGGGGGGAAACAATCATGTAAATAATATTGTAGAAAAAATAGTTATAATTTTCAAGCTTTCTAGAAATCGGATACTATCAATTTATTTTTTGCCAAACTTAAGAAACCTTATTTTCGAAAAGCAAAATATTTTATTATTACTTTTATTATATTGCAGTAGTATTAAAGTGTTTTTTTTTATTTATATTGGCTACATTTTATTTAAAAAAGCTACTTTTTTTTTACAAACACCATGTATTACAACCCAAATTGGCCATCATTATTTACATCTATGGATTAGAAGTGAGAAAGGTAGAATTTAGAAGAAGTTTACTTGTGTGGAGGAAGAGAGAGAAACTATTTCAGAAAAAACAACTCAAGACAACCAGCACTAACTCCTTGTTACTGTAATACCCTATGATGTGAAAGTGACATCTTGTCCATGTTACTACTAGCATGTAAAGAAGGGCTAGATTTGACTCACTTAGTAGTGTAAAGATGAAGGAAATTTTATAAAATGTCAAAGTATTAGTTGAGATAAAGAGAATATCCCTGTGATAAATAAATGTTAATAAAACACAATGTGTACTAGGACAAAGATTTGAACCCCCACTTTGTTTGTATTAACGACCAAGTGCAAAGCTAGTATAACAGCTTAGACCGCTTACTCACATACACTTAGTAATATAATTTAATTAATTTAGTTTGTGTATCAAACGTTTCAAGTTAAATTTTAAGTTTTCAGAAAGTTTTACACTCCTGTTCATAGGTCCGCCAGGTGTTCAAACCAGGCTCAGTACCTGAGGCAAGGTGCAGGCCTCCTTTTTTTTGTCCTGCTCGACTTCAGTGGCAGCAGAATCTTATTCTTCTAGGGAGGGTGAGTAAAAAAAAAAGAAGTTTGAGAAACTTGATTCCCAAGTCAAAGGGAAGTCTTGGGATAACTACCTCGGCAAATGTTTGAAAATGAATATTTTCCAAGGAACGAGCTATATGAGATTATTTCTCAAGATGAAAGTAGTTAATGGAAATTGGGAGTTAAGATATTAAAAAGTAAAGGAATTAATATTTCAATAGTAATGTAAACCAAAACTACTCCATAAGAGTTGAATTTTTATGTCAAAAATTAGAAGGATGATGACTTGAAAAGTTAAGTTATTGAAAAATATATAGGATCAGTCACATTTAATAATTAAAGAAGAAAAATACAGTAATCCTATGAAAAACAAAAATTAACTTTATGAAAAAAGTATTAGGACAAAGATTTAAAAAAATATTTCACACATTATGTGAAAAATATTTTTTAAACACATTATATATTAACTATGATGTTTCATCTAGTCATTATGTTGCAATATTTGTCCTAATACTTTTTTCATAAAGTTAATTTTTGTTTTTCATAGGATTACTGTATTTTTCTTCTTTAATTATTAAATGTGACTGATCCTATATATTTTTCAATAACTTAACTTTTCAAGTCATCATCCTTCTAATTTTTGACATAAAAATTCAACTCTTATGGAGTAGTTTTGGTTTACGTTACTATTGAAATATTAATTCCTTTACTTTTTAATATCTTAACTCCCAATTTCCATTAACTACTTTCATCTTGAGAAATAATCTCATATAGCTCGTTCCTTGCAAAATATTCATATTCAATTTCTCCTTACTAAAGATATAATGAATATAAATACAAATGTTTGAAAAGTTGATTACTCTATATATTTGAAGTTGCTCCCAAATGAATGTTTCCTATTTCTCTATAAGCTATTTAGATAGGTTACCCCTTCATAGACCTTTTGATTATTGGATATCTCCAGAATTATGTCTTAGCTTGGATTGTTCTTGGAAAATTAGATACCTACTATAAAAATCATATGATATAGTCTTACTCCAGTAAAACTTACAAAATAGGACGAGTCTGGATACTATTTAGATCAGTGTTCTTTAACTCGTGGCCCGCCGAGTAATTTTATGCCGCCCATGGACCAATTTTCAATACAACAATTTTTCTGTCTAAAAATTCTGTAAAATACATTGTTTTAGGGCTAGAACTCTAATCTGGGAATTTTCGCGATTCTTATGCAGCATGTGGCAACACTGAAACCCAAAACCTCAAACTTGGAATCCTCGCGATACTTTTTCAACACGTGACAATGGTGAAACTCAAGATCAAACATCTGGCCGACTTCCAGCTACCCTCACTCCCTCCCCTCTCAGTACGAGTCAGCCTTTTGTGGTGTGGTGTTGTTTGTATCTTTGTTTGGTACATTATTTTTTATTCAGTTTTTTAATGATGGCTGCAAGCACAAGCAAAAAGCGAAAAATTAGGGAAGAGGGAAGTGTGTTCAATGAGAAGTCGATGGACTTGTATTTTTTTGTAAATATTAAAGAAAAACCAGTTTGTTTGCTTTGTAATGACAAGGTAGCGGTGTTGAAGGAATGCAATTTAAAGCGACACTACTACTTGAAGCACTCATCTAAAATGGATTCAGTTAAAGGGCAACTGAGATCATATAAAGTGTCCAATTTGAAGAAAAAACTGCAACTTCAACACACGTTATTTAAGAAGCAATATGTTGAAAGTGAATGAAGTATTAGGGAAAGTTATATTATATAAGAGAAAAAAGCTTTGAAATCAAAGCCATTTATATATGGCCAATTTGTAAAGGAGTGTATGGATTCGGCAGCTGAAGTTCTGTGTCCATCACAAAGACATTTGTTTTCAAAAGTTAGTTTGTCAGGAATAACTGTGGCAAGAAGGAATGAAGAATTAGCGAGCGATATTGAGGATACAGTTAAAGAACGTGCATCTTAGTTTTTTTTTTATTGGCCCACGATTAGAGTACTGACATTACAGACACTGCCCAGTTGGCTATTTTTACCAGGGGAATTCACAATGACTTTACCATAATAGAAGAAATGGCCGCTCTTTTTCCAATGAGTGGCAATAGTAAAGGCAGTGATATTTTTAATGCTGTCTATTAAACTTTGGAGCGATACGATCTACAGTTGAGCAATCTTTTCCGGACTAGTTACTGATGGAGCTCCTGCAATGGTAGGGAAAATTGAAGGTGTTATGGCTCTAATATAGTACAGCTGCATGTCAAAATGGCAAATTCATACATTATCATTGCATTATACACCAAGAAAACTTGTGCACTAAAAGTGTGTGCTTTAAAGATGTAATAAAGTATAAAAAAAATAGTAAACTTATCAGATCCCAAGGATTGAACCACAGGAAATTTAATACATTCCTTAAAGGATATGGAATCAGAGTACAGTGATGTACTCTAATACACAGAGGTTCGCTGGCTCAATAGAGTTAAGGTACTGAAGAGAGTTTTCGACCTGAAAGAAGAAATTCGTGAATTCATGGCAAGTAAGGGCAAGCCTGTCCATCAGTTTAACGACCCTGAATGGATGGCTGATTTTGCAAATATTACTGATATCTCTAGGTACCTTAACGACCTGAACTTACAACTACAAGGTAAGAACAGTTTGGTACATGAGCTCTTTGACCAGGTGAAGGGATTTGAAAACAAACTTTGTCTTTGGGAAGTTCAACTACAAAACAGTGAATTTACACACTTCCCAACACTATCCCAATGTGAAGTTTGTAGCAACACAAAATACATTACTGCACTCACAGATCTAAGGTCCGATTTTGATACGTGTTTCCAAGATTTCAAATCCAATGAAAAACTGTTCAACATATTTTCCGCTCCATTTAGTGTTGATGTTGAGGACGTGCCAAGCTTTTGAGTTGCAGTGTAATACAGATTTAAAAGAGAAATATATGAATGTAGACCTTATGACATTTTTCTCAAAATATGTTGAAGAAAAACAATTTCCTAATCTCCAAACTCATGCTCTGCCCACAGCATCACTCTTTGGCAGTACCTACAGCTGTTAACAACTTTTGATTGTGAAATCTAAACTGAGGAACCGACTGACTGATGCCCACTTAGAAAGCTCCCTTCAAATTAGTACATCTGGCATTAAAGCCAATATTGAAAAATTAGTTAAGAAATAGAAGTGACAACAGTCTCATTAAAATTAGACCCAAATATATTTTCAACACCTTTTATTGTGGGTCAACATTAATTTTATATAGAATAAACTTAGTTTTAAGGTTGAATTTTCATATTTTTACCATGTTTTGTTTTAGATTTTAGGTTATTTTAACAGTATGGCCAAATTACATCGGGTACAACTGTAGAAACATGAAATTTGAATATTAGATTATGTGTGACATGTTTTATGTAATGTATGGTCCGTAACACTTTAGCTGGAGAAAAAGTGGCCCTTGATTCAAAAAAAGGTTTAAGATCCCTGATTTAGAGTGAATGGTCTTCACCTTTATTTTTTTAAATTAAATTAATTATCGATGAATATTGAATGACTCTAAAACAGGGATGGCAAATTTTGACCTGGCCTACTGTTTCACCTCTTATATGTGTTTTTTTAATAAAGTATTAAAAATAAAAATAGTTGAATACTATTAAGTTTAATAAATGACTCACCCGCTTCAGTAGTTGAACGATCTAAGGCACCACTCATGTGTTAGACTGGCCTGCTGATAACATGGAGATCGAGGTCTGTATCCTAATTGAGTCTACTGAGGATTGTTTTTCCTAATTAGCTTCCTAATTTACATGCAAATGGGGGTACACTACCTCTAAAATGCTTCCTTCCTCATTCCTACCTTTTTAGAGTAACTAGCCTATAAGAGTATAATCTGAACAGATAGTAAGATGAGGTGATAAAAAATTGATTCAAATAAAATTGTACATATGTTAATAATGCCTAGAATATAAAGAAGGAACATTATTAAATTGCCAAAATGAGTGTCTTATTTAATTTTATTTACAATAACTTAATGTAAGAATATTAAAACTAACCCTCTTGGTGGATAGAGGATCACAATACGTTAATATAGATGTTAAAGTCAACACACATAAATAAGATATATATGTTCCGATCTTAGTGTGTTGTCATTAACAGCACACAAGGTACACTTAGGTACAAGCCTAGGAGATTTCTAGATGTTGACTTTACAAAGTTAACTGTGACATAACAATGAATGGAATGACAATCAAAATATGATTGACCTCACAAACTAATAGCGTGTTGGGAAAAGTATTAATCAATGTTAATTTTCTTCATATCGCAAGCAACCATTATAGTGTTTGCGTATCAGGGATTTGTCAATCATGTTATAGAAAATAATGGGACTTGACACAAAGCCATTTTTCAGCTTAATATAGAGATTATCAGAGGGGAGAGAAATAAATCTTGAAGGAGAAAATTTATTCCATGAAAATAGACGAGTTTATCCTATGTGGGAGGAGAAAGGGTACAAATTCTTACAATAGGAGACATTCCCTGTATTACCATTCTTTCTAGACTTATGTTTGATTGATTTTTTAAAACTTTTTGTTCAGTTTTACAAAACAAAATAAATATATAGAAATGCAATAATAACTGAACACTCAAATATAAATCATATAATAAATTACTTAGGATTAAAATTAAGCTTGACTCCCTATATAACTTTCTTCAGGTGCAAAATTTCATTTCAGTAAAACATATGGAACACAGTGAAACATCCAAAAATTTCAAAATGAAGGACAAGACTAAACCGAAACATTTATACTTGTATTATTGTGACGAATGTCAGTAAGTTGTTCTGGAGTAATTCCCAGCTGGTGGGTTGGGCGTGCATCATTCTTTGGTATGGATAGGCATTGTATTGATTATCATTCATATTTCATAAAACATTTTATTCTATGCACAATTTATTTTTATACATTGAATTTTAAATTAGGATCTTTGGCTAGGGCCCCTGGATGTACCAGGTCTGATATCATGGTACCATTTGTTCACTCCACCTGCCTATCTGTAAAATGGTGGTTTGAAATAAGATCCAAAAATAACATAGAATAAATATTTTTGATCTATTGATTATGATGGAGCATACCGATTTAAGTAGCCCCAAAATAAAAGTAAACATAAACAATTATGTGTGTGTGTTTGTCTGTCAACCTGGGTCTAATTCTGAAATGATTTGATAGCTTTCATGCTAAATTGATATTTAAATGTTATATGATCATACCTCAAAGAAGAATTTTGAACTTAATTGGAGCTTAAAATTAAGGATGGTTAAAAAAAGAAGGATTTTTGAAAATAAGAGATTTTTAGAAAATGTCTTGTAACGTTATCGACGTTTGATAATGTAATTGTCCCGCGGTTGGGCGACAATTGTAACGATATCAAAGATTGATGATGTAATTGCCCGTGATTGGGGGTCTAATCTGATTAAATTGATTAAATTGATATAACTGGTTTTTATAGCTCCGTGATCGAGCGCCAATTATTATATTTTGGTCGCGCGTTGTACGCCTATTATAATGCTATTGTAATGTTTGATGTATAATTGGTGTTTTATAGCTCCGTGATCGAGCGCCAATTATTATATTACGGTATTATTCACATATAATTGCCCCGATATTGGGAGACAATTCTGATGATATGGAATAATATTAGATATAATTGGTATTTATAGCTCCGTGTTTGAGCGCCAATTATTGTGATATGGAATGTTGATGATATTAATACAACTGTTTATGTTGTACACGCTTTATTATTTCTTTCTTTACACTTTGTTGAAATTAAACTCTGTATTGACTGTGATTACTCTTCACTTTATCGTTTACACACATTTTCTATCTCTACGTCTACTCTCGCTAATTCTGTGACACTTTCTGCATGTTTACTCCGGCCCTCTCTCTACGTCTACTCTCATTCTTTCTACGGCAAAATCTGTCTACGTCTACCCTCTCTACTTCACAGGCACATTCTGTGTATTTTTCTACGTACATTTAGCTTATATGCGGATGTGTCCCTTGCTTGTTGGACCTCTCGCGACACTGTCAAGAGTAACCAATCAGGCATTTCTCTGCAACAGGTGCAGTGAAAGCTAGCTTCCTACTGGATATAGGGAGCTGGCTTTTCTTGCTAGTTTGTTAAATACTGCGGAGTTATATTTTGAGAATAATAAACAAGTTTTTCTGGTGAAATCCTTTTGTAGCATCGGATGGTCAATAAAATACACAACTGCTATATCGATGGTTGAACCTTACCCCATTTGTCCGTGATTGGAGGCGACGTGGAAGAGCGACCTAACTTCTGCTATGCACACCTTCCTTCACCCGAGAGAAAATGTACACTGACGGAGCGAATTGAACGGCGATTTAGCGAACCCCACATGTGGGCTGGGCATGCGCAGTTATAGTTATTCTCTTCTAGATTGTGCCAGAAAAAACCACCGGTCTCCCGAGGCACGTAGAAATGCGCATAACATTGTTCCTTGATATTCCAGAATCTTTCCCCTCTTGCTTACCCTTCATGCCCCTCCTCTTTGTTGTATCTGTATATATATTTGTGTCTGTCCCAATGTTCGACACAATTGGGACAGAGCTGGTTTAGGACTAGTACAAGCTTCGGCTTTCTGCTTTTGAAAATGTAAGAACCCAAATTCTATCTCGGCTAATTTAACATCTTTTTTTATATATTTTTTTATTATTTCAAAATTCCTTTTTGGCTTAATTTTTTTGTTATCTTAAAAAATTAAATTTAAATAGAAGTCTGGCAATTAACTTGTAATGGCGTCTTGTCACCGGTTGAGGTGTAATGATTTATTTGTATTAATTACGGTGGAACTCTAAATTAATTATTGCTTCATATTGTGGTATTGGACTTATAAGCCTATGTTGTCTTTTTACAACACGCCAGGGCGAAATGGGCGTAGTCACGATTTATAACTAATACAAATTGTTATGTTAGGGGAACTATTGACATTTACTGTTATGTTTATATTAAATAGTCTTGTTGATATAATACTTAGATTTCTTGGGGTTATTTCGCAACCTATTAATGTTTTCATCTTGAGAAATATTTACCTTTTAGACTTGAGAGTCAATGTTGTCGCAATACAACACGCCAGCGCTGATTGAACCAAATCTGGATTGATAGGGTAAATAATTATTAGACCGATTGTATTGTCCATATTTACTATTATTCTATTATATATATATATAACCGTACATTTTTGTTTACTTGTAAAGAAAATATTACTCTAATTGTAACTTTATTGTTGGCAGAATATCATTTCTGCCCAGACCCGTTATAGCGGGCTAATTTTCAATGTTAAAGTCCAAAGCACTTGTACATAATGTACATATAATTGTTATAACAACAATAATTAGCACTTATTTGAATTGTTAAACTTCGGATTGTCCTATCCAAAATAAATATTGGTTCAACATGACTAATTCTTTTATTTTTAACTACTATATACCATCACATGTCCTAGGTTTTTTGGTTGTTTAATGTAATGTATCTAATATTTTTCAGTGGTTAGGAAGGGTGACGCATTTTAAGGCTCTCTAGTGATAGACGACTCCCATATATTTTGATACTCTCAGTAGCAGGTGGGAGTGGCGGGATTAGACGCGTAATGTTTCTCTATGGAACATTTCTAGTCTTGAACTCATGTGCACTCACTCTTGTTATTGTTATTTAACCTTTTGTATTTTCCTTGTATTATTTTGTGGCCTCCTCACCTGAGGACGCTACAAGAAAAGCTGCGCCACTCTGCTATATTTCAGAGTGAAGGCACCTTGTGAGTTTTGTTTGTTAATTGTCTTTGAAATTGTTTCATGAATCACTCCCGCCATGGACACCACCACCTCTGGAGGCGTAATCAGCACAAGAACTGATGTATACCGGCTCAGTAGCTCCGATCTTCGCCAGGAGCTCAAGAGAAGAGATATTCAATTCCCCCCCGACGCTCCTATGGCCGTGTTGCGGTCATTGCTGTCCGAGAACATTATTAGTAAGTCCAGCGATCCTTTTAATTTAGAACCTCGTGATGACGTTAGCCATCCTTCCCTTGAAGATAAGGAACAGGAAAAAATAGAAGCTGTAAGGATAGAGGGAAGTAATGGGCTCCCGATCCCCCTAGTGTTCCCACCGCTAGTTTAGTGTTATCTAATTCACTTGCCAAAACTCAAAGTATTGTAGCTAGCGAGCGTGTAAAACTATGGCCGATTTGCGATGGGTTATCGTCCTCTGATTTATTTAACTTTCTGTTAGAGGTGGACAGGATTTGGAAATTGAGACTGGTAGGAGATTCGGAGTTACTCACGCTATGCGTTGGCAAGACGTCAGGGTTTTTGGCGCATCTAATCACTGAATGCATTCAACTAGGTCTCCCCTGGGTTAGAGTGAAAAGTCGAATATTAGAGTCTCTAATATCTAAGAGAGAGAAGGATACTCTATGTAATCGAATGGTTCGGCGCTTCCAACTTCCACACGAACCCTTTAGATTATTTATTTTGGCCGTTTCAGAGGCTATTGGGATGTTAGATCTCAAAATGCCGGAGGAAGAGGTAGTTGAAATCATTCTGGAAAATGTGTCCCCCCTGACGAGAAGGCATTTTGTGTTTTTGAATAAGCCTTCTACCCTTTCCGAGCTTTACTCATTAGCTTCTTGTATTGAGGGTTCTCTGGTAGCCGAGAGGGAGTATTTGCACGAGTTCCCTACACAGGTGTCCCGTAACTTTAAACAGGAAAGGTGCCCCCCATTTTCAACTATAACCTGGCCTACTGAGGGAGCCAGTTCTAGTTCCGCTGTGAGGGAAGTAGGCGCGATAAGGGCAAGGAGACCTTTTGATATCACTCGCGTCCGATGTTACCGTTGCCGCCAATTAGGGCATCTTCAGAGGGATTGTAATGGGGGAAACGCGTAACGCGTGGTGTTGGCAAGGGGACCACCGCGCGTGCGATTCCAAAACATTCTAGCCCCCTTCCCCCCATCATTAAGTTTTCTATCAGATCGGTGTCGGGCTCTGCCTTACTTGATACCGGCTCATGTGGTTCATTTATTAGTAATAATTTTGTGGATATCTTAAAGAAAAATGGGAAGATATCGGTGGAAAAAACTGGTATTAGGACCTTTGTTTTGGGTAATGGTAATCTCTTAAGAGTTAGCGAGAGAGTAGTCTTGTCCATAAAAATTATGGGGTTTTCGTGGAAGAGAAGCTTGTTTTGTGTTCCATTGCTTCCCTTTGACATTATTTTGGGGAACGACTTCCTGTGGGGAACTGGGGCCGTTATTAGTCTAGCGAGAAGGGATTTAAGTTTTGAGTTCTCACCCAGAGTTAGAATCCCCTTTTGTAAAGATTGTATTGTTCCTAGCTTATGTTCGTTTGGAATTGGGGAAGAAGCCATTAGGGAGCTGATTTCTAAATTTTCTGACGTCATTACTAGCAGGTGGGGTAGGTGTGAGGTCCTACCGTACGAAATTGTAATGACTGACAATATCCCCATAAGATCTGGTCCTTACTCGTGCGCTCCTCCCAAGATGAAAATCTTCCGGAAATTGATTGATGACTTGGAATCAAAAGGAGTAATACGCCCCTCTAACTCACCATTTGCTAGTCCCGCGTTCATCATACCCAAAAAAGGGGAGGGATATAGGTTAATTGTAGATTACAGGAAGGTCAATAAGAAAATCCTGTTCGAACCATACCCGATGCCGAGCATTGAGTCGGCATTCCAGCATCTCGGTAGAGCTAGAATATTTAGTCTGATTGACCTCAATGCGAGTTTTTTACAATGTGCCTTGACAGAATCGTCAAAAAAGTTTACCGCCTTTGTCACTCCCTGGAGACAATACGAATTTAATTGTGTTCCCCTTGGGTGTAGCATTGGGGGACAAGCCTTAAGTCGCGTATTAGATCTTGTTTTTTCTGACATTAAATTTGAGTATGTATTTAACTACTTGGATGACATATGTGTGTACAGCAATACTTTAGAGGAACATTTGGTGCATTTGGAGGAAGTTTTGACTAGGCTGCGGCAAGTAGGACTAACCGTGAATCCCGACAAGGTTACTTGGGCTAAACCCTCCATCAAATACCTGGGGTACGTCATTTCAGAGGGGAATCTTCTTATTGATCCCGAAAGGATCAGTCCCATTATTAATTTTGCTCCCCCTCTAATCTTAAGGGAGTAATGCGTTTTGTGGCATGTGCGCCTATTACGCCAGGTTTGTCCCGTCCTTCTCGGAGATTACTGCCCCCCTTAATGCCTTAAAAAGAAAAGGAGTGGCCTTTAGTTGGGGTGAAGAGCAGGCACGAGCTTTTAACCTGTTAAAGGAGAAGCTAATCTCTCCGGAGGTTTTGAGAATGCCGGATTTTTCTCTCCCCTTCCTCCTCCACGTAGACGCGTCTTCTGTGGCGCTTGGGGCTGTATTGTCTCAGAGGTCATCGGAGGGAGTCCGACCGGTAGCTTTTGCTAGTCGAACTCTCACCGATGCTGAGAGGCGATATAGCACCTATGAAAAGGAATGCGTTGCCTGCGTCACGGGCATTGAGCGTTTCGCTGACTACCTCGAACAGAGGGAGTTTGAGCTGTACACGGATAACCAGGCCCTTGCGTGGATGCTGAACCACCCCAAGCAACTAGGGAAAGTGGGGAGATGGGTGTGGAGGTTATCTAGGTTCAAGTTCTCCACTCATCATGTATCCGGTAAACATAACGTAGTAGCTGATGCCTTATCCCGCATGGCCGAGGAAAAGTGTCCCATTGGTTCTCTCGAGGTGGCTCCCGCCTCCTGCGTCATTAGATCCATTCCTGAATCCTTTGTGGCAATCGGGGATCACCAAAATAGTGATCCGTGGTGTATTGATATCATGAGTAAATTATCTAGAGGAGAAAAGGTAGGGTCATATTCTGTATTTAATGGGCTATTAGTTGTGACTAATTCGAAAGGGAAGAATAGGAAAGTGGTTGTACCGGGTGCGGTCAGACCAATGCTACTTAGATATTTTCATGATTCTGCCTTTGGTGGTCATCTTGGAGTTTTAAAAACCGTAAGGAAAATTTCTAATGAGTTCTTTTGGCCAGGTTTATACAACGATGTAAAAGCGTGGGTTGGCAAGTGTGAGAGCTGTCAGAAAGCTAAACCAACCCAAAATTCCAGAGTTGGGTTTCATTCGGCCGGTGTTGCCCAACGTCCCTGGGATAAAGTCTTCATCGATTATATTGGGCCAATCACCCGTTCTACTCTTGGCAATTCATGTATTCTTATATTAGTTGACGCCTTTTCCAAGTTTGTAGTGCTCATTCCCTTGCGCAATATGAAGGCGACCACTACCGTTAACGCCCTCTGCAGACGAGTTTGGAATCTTTTTGGGGCACCTCGTGTCGTGGTTAGTGACAATGGGCCTTGTTTCCGTTCTCTTGGTTTTAAGAATATGTGCTTTAACTGGGGATTAAGCACGTGACTACCAGCCCCTACCACCCGGGACCCAATCAGGTGGAAAGATTTAACCGCAATTTGGTAATAGCGCTTACTATTTATCACTGTGAGGCACAGCATAAGTGGGATCAGGATTTAGACTTCTTAAATTTAGCATTTAATTCTGCCTTCCATGAGTCCATAGGCTGTTCGCCAGCCTCTATCCTTCTTGGTCGGGAATTAAACCACCCCCTCTTAGCGATTTGGAACGTTGATTCGCTGTTAGAGAATTCCGATGATTCCTCCCATAAGGAGAGATGTCGGCGTGCCCTGGATCATCTAAAAAGGGCTCAAAAAAGGGTGGCTAACGCCTATAATAAGGGTAGACTCCCCGTCCCTTATATTGTAGGGGATTGTGTGTTATGTAAGGAATTCCCCTTGAGCTCCTCGGCAGATAGAAGATCGGCGAAGCTGTGCCAGAGGTGGAGTGGCCCATGGACCATTGATAAGTTTTTAACCCCCGTGACCGTCTATCTTAAGAGTGTGAAAGATGCGTCTATGTGTAGACGAGCTCATGTCAGTCATTTAAAGAAAGCCTGAGCCCAATTGTCCCTAGTGACATGGTGTGGTATAAATATTTTTTTTTTAAAAAAAATTATTTTGTAAATGTTTTGAATGTTAGTCTTTTGTGTCAACGATATCTTGATTTAGATTTGCAATACCAAATTCCCTGGGCCCAGGGCAAAGAACTTGAAAAGGTATTAAGAGGAATATTGGTGAAATGTGCCGGACACGTGTATGCTTGATCAAGAAGTATTTACGTGAAAGTGACGAGTGCGCGCCTAATGGACCAGTGCGCCATGTGACCATAGACTGGCTGCGGCATATGATGGCTAGTTTGTTAAAAACTTTATATATATATATATTTTTTTTTTTGACGTTGGATATAGGTCCTATTAGTTAGGAGTGTAAATTTTTTTGGTCAGTTTACTGCTTATGTTTTTTTGTTTGTTGTACAGCCCAGAGGAGTCCTGTCATCTCCTTCTTCTCCCTCCCCTTCCCTTGTCTTGGTGCGCATGCCTCGTGGGTAGATCCTGAAGAGGCGAGCGTGGTGTGGGAAAGACTATGGTGACGGCTCTCAAGTCAACGGTCGGCAGGAACAGTTTGGAGCTCCCACTGCTATTGTGGGCAGTAGAACGTCCCGGCGTAAAGAGCGGTGCCGAAGCCCAGCGGCAGCCCAGGGCGGATCAACCCATCCGATCTACAAGGACTCGAAAAACAAAAAAATGATCTGATGCCAAGGAGGAGAAAGATCATATACGATGGGACATCCTGGAGAACAACTTCCCGAGTACACCGTTGCTGCCCCATGGGATGTTCCAAAGGTCGAGTAGAAGAATGTGACAACCTTCTCCCCCCTTCCTGTCAACCCTGAAAGGGGGGGAGATTTGTAGCATCGGATGGTCAATAAAATACACAACTGCTATATCGATGGTTGAACCTTACCCCATTTGTCCGTGATTGGAGGCGACGTGGAAGAGCGACCTAACTTCTGCTATGCACACCTTCCTTCACCCGAGAGAAAATGTACACTGACGGAGCGAATTGAACGGCGATTTAGCGAACCCCACATGTGGGCTGGGCATGCGCAGTTATAGTTATTCTCTTCTAGATTGTGCCAGAAAAAACCACCGGTCTCCCGAGGCACGTAGAAATGCGCATAACATTGTTCCTTGATATTCCAGAATCTTTCCCCTCTTGCTTACCCTTCATGCCCCTCCTCTTTGTTGTATCTGTATATATATTTGTGTCTGTCCCAATGTTCGACACAATTGGGACAGAGCTGGTTTAGGACTAGTACAAGCTTCGGCTTTCTGCTTTTGAAAATGTAAGAACCCAAATTCTATCTCGGCTAATTTAACATCTTTTTTTATATATTTTTTTATTATTTCAAAATTCCTTTTTGGCTTAATTTTTTTGTTATCTTAAAAAATTAAATTTAAATAGAAGTCTGGCAATTAACTTGTAATGGCGTCTTGTCACCGGTTGAGGTGTAATGATTTATTTGTATTAATTACGGTGGAACTCTAAATTAATTATTGCTTCATATTGTGGTATTGGACTTATAAGCCTATGTTGTCTTTTTACAACACGCCAGGGCGAAATGGGCGTAGTCACGATTTATAACTAATACAAATTGTTATGTTAGGGGAACTATTGACATTTACTGTTATGTTTATATTAAATAGTCTTGTTGATATAATACTTAGATTTCTTGGGGTTATTTCGCAACCTATTAATGTTTTCATCTTGAGAAATATTTACCTTTTAGACTTGAGAGTCAATGTTGTCGCAATACAACACGCCAGCGCTGATTGAACCAAATCTGGATTGATAGGGTAAATAATTATTAGACCGATTGTATTGTCCATATTTACTATTATTCTATTATATATATATATAACCGTACATTTTTTGTTTACTTGTAAAGAAAATATTACTCTAATTGTAACTTTATTGTTGGCAGAATATCATTTCTGCCCAGACCCGTTATAGCGGGCTAATTTTCAATGTTAAAGTCCAAAGCACTTGTACATAATGTACATATAATTGTTATAACAACAATAATTAGCACTTATTTGAATTGTTAAACTTCGGATTGTCCTATCCAAAATAAATATTGGTTCAACATGACTAATTCTTTTATTTTTAACTACTATATACCATCACATGTCCTAGGTTTTTTGGTTGTTTAATGTAATGTATTTAATATTTTTCAGTGGTTAGGAAGGGTGACGCATTTTAAGGCTCTCTAGTGATAGACGACTCCCATATATTTTGATACTCTCAGTAGCAGGTGGGAGTGGCGGGATTAGACGCGTAATGTTTCTCTATGGAACATTTCTAGTCTTGAACTCATGTGCACTCACTCTTGTTATTGTTATTTAACCTTTTGTATTTTCCTTGTATTATTTTGTGGCCTCCTCACCTGAGGACGCTACACTTTTACAGACTATTCTTTGAAAACGCGTGATTCTCCATGGATGAAGTAAAAGGATAATTTACATACGATCCTTTAAAGAAAAATACCTTCATCCATGACTTTTTAAATATATGAGAGCAGTCCAAAAATCAACTACATTATAGTCTGATAAGTAAGAAGAGTTTCATAACTTTAAACAGTATTGTAAACTTGATTTTTTGGGGGGAAATTCACTTAAGGGTAGTTTACAAATGAAAGTATTTTAGGAGTATTCCATTTAGGTTTTTTCAAACTGTATTACATTTACAATACCTTTTATATCAATAATGGTTGATTGCTTTATTTTTTGCATTTCCTAATCTTGTGTGACACATAATATAGTGAAATATCAGGAGATATACATTTAATACCACCCATGTTGTGGAAATTATTATAATCAATAATATTTATAATGAAATCAGAGCTATTAAAAATAAACCGTGTAAATGGTGCAGGCTCAATTTATTCTGGTGGGGCCATTAATGTTAAATTTCTAATATTTTTACATCACTATAAGAAGAGCCCTAATTTAGATAACATGTCAATTAAATATTTTGAATACTTTTCTTTAAAATAATCTCTGCTATGGTAAGTTGTAAGGGTGACTGAAAGGATCTAATTTTAAATGCAGATACTTTGATATGTGCAATATTAGTACAGTTTTTCTTCTTGATTTTCAAATAACTTTTTTTTATAATGGTTTCAAATAAAATGTTTAAAAATTCTGAAAACATTTCAATAATGTCGTCTAAAAACCCATAGCTTGGAGGGTAAAAACTAGTATCATAAATCATGCATGCTATGTCCAATCGTATTATTTCAGCTGTTTATTTAACTATTCTAATTTTTTCTAAATTTTTGTTTTTCTAGTTTGCGAGTTTTCAATTAAAGTCTTGTGAACAATCTTTTTAAAACAAAAAAAAGGAGTTTTTTTGTTTTTTGTCATGAATCTATTGATCTAACCACCCGACCTAAGAAATAAGCTATCTACCCAACTTTTTTTTAAAACTTCCTTCGTTTGTGGTTCATTAATGTTGGTTAGTGCTGCAAATGTAATATCGTCCCCATAATGTTCTATCAGTTTGCTTTTTACAGTTTTGATGTGTGGAACATCATCTTTTACCGTATTTATCAAATCTTGCAACTTAAATTGGCAATAATAATTTTCAAAGTAGTCAAAGATTGACTTCATTGCAGATTTAACTGTGTCTGTCCATGGATGTCCATGCGTGTCAATTTTCATGCACTTAGTTCTCTAATTAATTATCTGTAACTGCACTTAAATCGATAACATTATTAAGACACCCCTGAGCTTCTCGTCCCCATTTATCATTTATTTTAACTGTTCATTCAATGAATTTAATCTTTGTTTCCAAATATGTAATGATATGTAGTGCATCTTTTCTATCTGCGGATGCTTTTTTCAATTCTATCTCGTTAAAATTATGTGGAATGATTTCTGACCAGTAAAAACATTTTTCCTCGAAATCAAAAATTGTTTCTGAGCTTAATTTTTTTCTCTTCTCTTAACTGCAACTTTGGAACTATTTGAAGTTTAATTTTTGACTTTATGAGTTCAGGTTTTTTAAATATTTCAGACTCCATCTCATGGTGTTAACAGCTTTGGTACATTCCCCGTTTAAGCCATTATTGCATGTAGCACCATGTCCAGGAACTTGCATACTCTGGCGTCAATTTGAAAAGGTTTTTGTGCGTTGACTCAGACTTTCTAGTTTTCTTTTAAACACCCATTCAACATCCCCTACACAGCCTATAATCTCTTTCTCTCATAGGTTGGAAATTTTGAGTGAAGGCATGTCATTAGCAGACAAGGACCGCCTAAGTAGAAGGATTAGTTTCCTTCTTATTGCAGGTCTTGGAAAGAAGGGCTCGCATGACAATTTTTGTAAAGTGTGCCAGTCAACTTGTTGAACACTGTTTTTGAAAACTTTTGTGTTACTCTATTGATGATTGTGATTAGTATTCGATTTTCATCTTTAGTGTTAAAAATTTAAGGTGCTTGTTATGATTTATTATGTGGGATAGGTTTATATGAATTTTTCCACCCAAACTAAGAAATAAGCTAGCTACCCAACTGTTTTTTTTAAACTCCATTTGTTTGTGGTTCATTACTGTTGGTTAGTGCTGTAGGAATTCAAATAATAATTATATCACAAGAACTAATTTATTATTGTACTGATACATTTTACACATAACAACTGTGAATATTTAATCAACAACAAAGAATAAAACAATGATGACAGGATCTAGGATCTCCCTAAACTGAGCTGGATACAGGATCTAGGATTAACATATCAGAATGGGGTTCACACAAGTCTTTGGCGAGTGATTAATTGTTCATTGATCTGTCTTATTTCAACACTCCCCCTCACTCGTCAGAATCGTTGTCCAAGTCCAAGAGCACATACTAGTTGACTATGCCTGGGAGAGGCCAATGCCTTGGTGAGAATATCAGCTTCCAAAGTTTCCGTTGGCTTGTAGTTGATGACGATGTCTCCAGCTTGTACCTTTTCTCTAATGAAGTGTTCTCTAATGCTGATATGTTTGGACTTTGAGCTTATGATGTTATTCTTAGTCAAACTTTGTGCAGACAAATTGTCATTCAGTATTTCAATTGATTGGTGAGGCACACCCATGTCGTGTAATAACTGTTTTAAGTGTATTGCTTCTTTTGCTGCCTCTGTCAATGACATGTACTCTGCTTCCGCTGTAGACAGAGCCACAGTTCTCTGTTTTCTTGATTCCCAGCTGATGGAAGTCGCTGCAAACTGGAAACAGTATCCTGAATAAGATCTTCTATCTTCTCCAGTTGCCCAATCAGCATCTGCCATCCCAATAAGTGGTTTACCAGTTTTCTTAAAAACCAGTGCGAGATTTTTGGTTCCCTTTAAGTAGCGCAAAACTCTTTTGGCAGCCAGCCAATGCTCTTTCCCAAAACAGGTGTTGTACTGACTTAAGAAGCTGACTGTGTGTGTTATGTCTGGCCTAGTAGCCACAGACAGATACATGAGTGAACCAATCAAGTTTTGGTAGGGATATTTTTCGATATTTTCAGGATTCTTCTGTAACTTCATGCCAGGTACCATTGGAGTTGCAACAGGTTTACAGTCACTCATGTTGTATTCTTTGAGAAGTTCTTCAATGTATCGAGTTTGCGATGCTGAAATAATACCATCCTTGTGGCAGAACTCGATTCCTAAACAATAATGTATTTCTCCAAGGTCTCGCATTTCAAAGGATTTTGTTAGTTCTTGTTTTAAACCATTCAGATGTTGCTGATTTCTTGATGCCACTATAATGTCATCTACATATATGGCTATCAATGTTTGTTCTCCCCCTTTAGTAGTAGTCGATGTGTATATACAAGGGTCAGCTTGTGAGGGAACGAAATCCAATTGCTTTAGTTTAAAGTCCAACCTTTTAAACCATTGCCTACCGGCTTGTTTTAAGCCATAAACAGCTCTTTTAAGTAGGCATACTTTGTCCTTATCTGATTTTCGAAGCTTTTCTAGCATCTTCTTAGCTTTGAGAAATGTAGAATGGTCTTCGTTGTTGCTTTCTTCCATCATTATGTCACATAAAAATGATTCCAACATGTCTGGTTTTTGCATTAAGATTCTTTCTTCAAGTTCACCATTGAGGAAGGCAGTCGAAATATCCATTTGAATAACTTTCATGTCTTGATTAAGTGCCACTCCAAGAAGAACTCTAATTGAGCTCAGTTTTGCAACAGGAGCATAGGTTTCAACAAAGTCAATTCCCGGGCGCTGAGCAAAACCTTTTGCAACAAGACGAGCTTTCCTTCTCTCTAGCTCCCCATTGGCTTTATATTTATTTTTTAATACCATTCTGCTACCTATCACATTGTCACCTTCTTCTCGATCTACAATTTCCCAAGTTTCATTTTTTAAGTGAGATTTTATTTCCTCTTTCATAGCTTTTTGCCATGCTTCTCCATCACCTCCTTCTAATGCATCTTTAACATCACAATAGGCTGACACATCATAATCTGACATCCATATTGGAGGTTTCCTGTTGCGTTTTGGCCTTGAGTGTACTTGTTCTTCATCTGGATCTTGCTCTTCTTGGTCTGAGATGTTTACAAGATCTTGAACTGGAACCGGTGGAGCTGGAAGAGTTATTTCACCAACATTTTCTTCATTAATAACTTCTTTGTTGTCCTCATTAGGTTGATCATCCATTACCATAATGTTGTCTTCTCGTCTCTCCTTTGAGTCATAAAATTTTTTGTCCAAAAACCCTGACATCTCTTGTGATTTTGATTTTCCTTTCATTGGGCATCCATATTCTATAAGCCTTCGAAATTTCGGAATACCCGACAAAAATTCCTTCATCTGCCCTGGAAGAAAACTTTCCTTTGCCAGGTTTTTTGTCCAAAACGAAGGTTTTGTTGCCAAATATATGAAGATGTCGAACCGATGGAACTCTTCCTACCCATCTTAGAAAAGGTGTTTCACCTTTGAGGGTCCTTGATGGAGACCTATTACGCAGGTAATTTGCTGTGTGAATTGCCTCAGCCCAAAATGATGGGGGCAGGTTTGACTCCATCATGAGACATCGGGCTTTATCAAGCAGGGTTCTATTCATCCTCTCAGATAATCCGTTTTGTTGAGGAGTATACGGTGTGGACAGCCGCCTCTGAATTCCGCACTCTTTTAGAAAACTCTCAAACTCTTTGTTGCAGTATTCTGAGGTTTCATTATCAGATTGCAGAAATTTGATTTTGTTTTCTGTAAAATTCTCAACCTCGTTTTTATATACTTTGAAAACTTCTAGAACTTCATTTTTATGTTTTAAGAAATAAACTCGGCTGTAGCGCGTTTTCTCATCTGTAAAGGTTACAAAATATCTTGATCCGCCAGGGGATTCGACACGCATGGGGCCACAGACATCCGAATGTACTATTTCCAAAACTTTGAGGTTTTCTGGAACTTCTCTTCTAGAAAAAGGAGCTCGGGTCAATTTTCCTTTGATACATACCTCACAATCACTCAGCGTATCACTATTTTTGAAATATAAGCCTTCCATTGTTTCATTTTTGCACGCCAACTTTAAATCTACTTCATTTAAGTGAGCAAGTTTTTTATGCCATATTTCTATTTTTTGTTCTTCATGAACTTTATTTGTTACTTCTATAGCCTTAGAATCAACATAATATAGCCCATTTGACTTCTTAGCTTCTAATACTACATTTCCTTGAGGATCTGTTACAAGTGCTTTGTTCTTTTTGAACAAGACATCAAACCCTTTATCAGTCACTTTTGATACTGATAGTAGATTTGTGGTCAGACTTGGTACAAACAATGTGTTAGGCAAATTAATTTTGTTCGAATCTTGCATTTCGATTTTAACTAGGCCAGTCCCAATAATAGAAGCTGTATGATTCTCAGAGGCCAGTTTGAGAGTCCCATGTTCAGGGGTTTCAACAAAGTCCTGAAAACTGTCTTTATGTCTACACATATGTGAAGTGCTTCCGCTGTCAATGCACCATGATGAAATTTCAGACTCACCTGAATTAGAAGAAAGGCACTGTTCTTCCACTTTGAAAGTTGATTCCCTTTTTTTATTGTTGCTCCAACAGTTCACGGCCTTATGACCGATTCGTCCACATTTATGGCATTTATATTTAAATTGAGAGGTTGAGGGAACATTGGTAGTTTTTTGAAAATAGCTTGAACGATCTATGTTCTTTGATTTTTTTAAATTTTTTCCAAAAAAAGCGTCCTCCGAGGTCACACTATCATTTTTGCTTCTGGCTTCAAACTCTTCAATTATTTTGATTCTTAAGTCCTCTGGAGTAGGCAAGTTATCCCTGGACTCAATTGCTACTCTAAAATTTTCAAAGGATTTAGATAAGCTATAAAGCATCATTATGCTTAAAAGATCTGGATTTATACTGATTTCCAACTCTTCGAGCCTATCAACAGCGTCAGTGAATTTATTTAAATGATTACGGACGTCGTCACCCTCATTCATTTTCTGAAGGATCAATTGTTTCAATAAAGTGGCTTTTCTAGCGGGACCTTTACTTTGGTAAAGTTTTGATAATGTATCCCACACATCTTTTGAAAATTTACAGTTCTTAATATGTCTAAGTTCACTGGGCGATATAATTAAGGTTAGATCTGACCTTGCATTGAGATCTTGTTCCTTCCATTTCATTATGTCATCATCATTGGTTGTGGGGCATTTTTCTTGACCAGAAACATATTTCCATAATCCACTTCTTATCAAAACTGCTTGTGCTTGAAGCTTCCAAGTATCATAGTTATCCTTTTTAAGTGGCTCAATGCGATAGTTTACAAAATTTGCCATGACAAAGTATTGTTTAACTAGCAGCCAAACTAGAACACTTTCACAATCCACGAGCACAACTTAATACTTTCATTTAAACTACAATAACTTACAACAGTTTTAGAATGAGCTACTTTATTTATTTTGAGCACATATCTGGGCCCATAACCTGTAGGAATTCAAATAATAATTATATCACAAGAACTAATTTATTATTGTACTGATACATTTTACACATAACAACTGTGAATATTTTAATCAACAACAAAGAATAAAACAATGATGACAGGATCTAGGATCTCCCTAAACTGAGCTGGATACAGGATCTAGGATTAACATATCAGAATGGGGTTCACACAAGTCTTTGGCGAGTGATTAATTGTTCATTGATCTGTCTTATTTCAACAAGTGCTCTAATTCCATTGTTAGTGCTCCAAATATAAAGTACTTAGCTACGCATGATAGATTGTTAGTAAGTTTAGATCATGTTATCCAGCCAGTCTAGGAAAAAATATAGCAACCCAATTTTATGCCCTTTCTTACTTATGCACTTATGAGCAATAATGAGCAATTTCTTTTAGGTGAATACGTTTTTATTAACTTAGCCATTCTGACTTAAAAACAAGATAGCAATCATTCCCCACCAACACGAATATTTATATATTTGGAAATGGCTAAAAAACCCTCCACCAAGCCATGCTCGTAAGAGAAAAAAAGCCAAAAGTATGGCTTCTATAATAGCTAACAAAGAAGGCATGCATGACAATTTTAAATCTTCTGTTACACTGATATTTTTTTTTTAATTTCTTTAAAGTTTGAAACTCCTCAATTAACCAGCACTCCTTTAGTAATTTAAAATATATAGTTCTTGTTTATCTATTTTGTGTAATCCTTCTACATTCCTGACAAATTTAAATGTTATACCTTTCCTTAAATCTTTGTCTCTTTATATCCCCCATTCACCTTTTCACCTCTTTCCCAGAGTCATTTTAAAATATATTATTATTATTTTTATTAGCACCGCATCTTACTACCCGTTCGAGTTATACGCATAAAATATAACGAAATCAGACATTTATTGTTATTTGTAGTGATCTCTCTAACGGATATAATCAATTTTACCCTTTTGGATTTTTTTGACATAAATTCTGTCCCGAGCATTAAAAGCTCTTATGTAAATTGTGTCCCTTAATTTTTTATATATATATATATATATATATATATATATATATATATATATATATATATATATATATATACATATAGTTTTTGTTATTTTAACACAAAGAAGTTAAACAGATGTAGTTATTAAATATGGAGGTTAGGTTAGGTTAAGTTGGGCATCGCACATGGTACAAAGTCCATTCGTACCTCCCGTCAGTTGGACGGTCGCAGTAGGTCCCCAATCCTCCAAACTATAGTTAGTTTTTTTACTATGTATAGTTTATTATTTAATTTAATTCGGGACAGAATTTACATAGTCTTATGCTAATGATTATACTGAATTTACACTGTCTAATGCAAATGTCAGTACAGAATTAACACAGGAACGTAATAAAATCTTTGGGGCGGAATTTAAGTCAACCCCTTTACACATGCCTGTAATATCACCATTTTATACCTCACTAAATTTATACTAATTTATATCCTTATTTATAGCTCCCTCTGCTCATCGCTTCCTAAGCCCTATTTTGAAATTTATCATTTAGAGACATTCCACGTTATATGATGTAATTTAGATGTGGCTAGTACTTTTATAAACTATTAAGGATAAAATTCATCTGACTATACCCAGCCAGGATTCAAACTGCGACCTTATATTCAAAGGCAAACGATATTAGACATTCTTTACACTTAGTCTGTGTGCCAAACTATGTCAGTGACAGTTATCAATTGGTGTGACAAGTGTAACATATCACAAACAAACATTTATTACACTCTCTTACAACGGTGCCAAATGGGTGTTCCTGACAGTGAATAACTACAGTGAAATCTCCCTTAACAGACACCGTTGAATAGCGGATTCTTCTTTATAACGGACAGTTTAAATTCCCCAACAAAACAACATGGACTCTTACAGCGAAACAACTTCCTGGGCCTCCACATATTAAAAAACATAAAATAATCAAATTTTGTTTACGTGATTCGAATGAACATGACCTCAAACAGAACAGATTAAAATGATGTAAACAGAATTTGGTTAAATTATTTTGTTCAATTGTAGGGGCCAGCTTGAGCTCAAGTAGGCTCTTCACAGTATCATATAAAATGGTTAATATTTTAGAATAAATGTTCATCATTAGGCAAATATGAGCACAAACAAAGCATACATGATTAATGAAACAGTATTTTGTAATATAGATTTTTTTTAAATGTGGTGGGCCAGCTTGATGTCATGTTTTCTGAAGGTTAAAGAATAGGGAAAACTCAAGTTGGCCTTCCACATTAAATCTTTTCTATAATGCCTAATTTTAGAGCAAAAATATCAATCTTCGAGCGTTTATTAGCACAAAAACAGCACAATTAAATGGAACAAACAGAATGTTGTTATGTTTTTTTTTAAATATTTGGTGAGCCAGCTTTAGCTCAAGTTAGCCTACCATATTAAATATTCCCCAAAAGGCAAAGCTTGACTTTTTTTTATTTTCAGTGTTTACAGGCCTAATATCTTATAAACATTAAATCCGGGCCAATTTTCCATGTAATTTTTACTTTAGCTTTTACAATTACAATATAAATATCTTTTTTGTTCAACTATTAAACAAGCTTTGGCTCCTAATTTAATTGAAATTCGATTAGTGCCTAGTTCCAGTTGGTCTGCCCCAGGTATCGTACGCTCCCGGTACCCTCCCTCGCTGGGCCCTCCGCAGTGCCCAGGAATTCACTCCCAATAGACTGAGAGCTAGCTCCCGTTTGATTTAACCGTAAAGATCTAATTCAGTTAAATATCCTATTTTATAATTTCGCCAGTGAGAAATTAAAATCTGTTGGTATGGCAGTCCAAAGTGGCCGGACTTAAAAATGGTGGCCATTCAAATTAATCAAAAATTGACTTTGATTTAACCGAAAAATCTACTTTTGAATCATGGCTGGTTTCTTAGATTATTTATCCTAAACAAATTTAGTTTGGTCTGTCATTTGAAATCGGTAAGAAAATGGCTGCCAGACCAAACCAAAGTTAGAAAAAATTGACGTCAATTTAACCGAAACGATCTAATTTTAGTTTTGGCACCAAATTGCAGCTTACTGCACGCCTTTCATGAATATTTTGGTCTGGCAGTCCAAAGCAGTCAGATTTGGGGTGTGAGACCTATTTAAGAAGTCAAATTTGTATGATTTTTGCACCAATTTGCTGTGACTGCAAGTTTATCACTAATCAATCATCCTGGCAGACCAAGATGGCAGGATTTTGGGGTTAAACCGATTTATTAAATCAAATTTTTAATTTTTAGACTAGGTTTAACTATTGAAAATGTATCCCTCTACTTTCTGTAGGCTATATGGATTGGAGACTTCCATTCAACGATGGCCCTTTTTCATGCTAGAGGCAAATTTATAGAAGACTGTGGACTTACATATGTTATGGTTGATGCAGATATCTTGGCTAGTGGATCCATAAAAGGCTTTTTAATGGGAAAACATTTCAATAGATGTAAACGCATTCATCCCATTGCATCCTTAGCACTGAAGATATTCAATTTGCAGAGTTTTCTGCAGTCAACTGATATCTCAATTAGCATTGAAATCGTTGAGGAACTTGAGGCCATAAGCAAATCACAAAGAAATGAACTCGACGTGTCAGCTGGACTGAAAGATTTTCTAAAGAAATACACAACATACTTCGATGATACCCTTGCTGGACGACATGGAAAAACACCACAATTTTACCTCATTTATATTAAATTAGTGGGATACTTTTTTATTTTTAGTAGAAGCATAAAAGAAGGTGACCATGAGTTTTATACGTACATAGTTCCAAAATTGACTAACCTTTTTTTCTCACTAAACCAACCAAATTATGCAAGATGGTTAGTCAAGTATCACGACAATCTCATGCAAATCAAGGATACACATTTTGATTTAATTAATACCATTCAATCAGGCTGTTTTGCAATCAGAAGAACTCCTCTTAGCTTTTCAAGATCAGCAGTTGATCTTACACTTGAACAGACTGTGAATGCAGATGCAGCAAACAAATTAACTGGAATTTCCCATCTTACAATTCCATATCAGCCAGAGAGAGGTAGGCTCGATTTCATTCAATAAAAACGGATATATATTCATCTACTCTAGAGAATGTAGGACTTAACAAAGGAAATGACTTTGTAGCTGAACTTTCTTTCCACAGCATTACAAAAGACAAAGATGCAGTAAAGAAATTATTAAGTTCAATCAAGAGACACATTAACCCATTTGATGAGTCTCTAAATGAAAATATGCTGTTCAACCCTACAACTGGGAAAGTGGTCCGCGATGATATATCCAATTTTTTACTGAGCTTGGAAGCAATCAGAGAGAAAGCGAGGAATGAATTTTTAACAGAATGTTCTAAAGACAACGAACTTTTGAGAAACCAATAAAAAAACAAAAATTCTTACTTTTGTTAACGAAGAGAAGAAAATCATCCGGAAAGTGACTGAAGACAAACTACAGGAGGAAATCAGTAATAAAAATCTGTTTGCGAGGATGTTGGCCATATCCTCTGAGCACAAAATTAATATCGCTGAAGTGCTAAGTATCCTTTGACGGCAACGCTCAGGTCTTTGAGTCATGCAGATGGGACTTTCTACAAAAGTGACAAATCGGTGCTGGTGAGTCATTTAGAAAAAGGATTTCAACAGAGACGCCTGACTTAATTGACTTAGTCGTAATCGAATGCTTCTTTCTACTTCATACTATTGGAGAGGTGCCTCGAACTATGGGTCAAATTTCTTGTAAATTTCTTCAGACGGTGACGAAATATAAAGCTAAGCATATTCATTTGGTATTCGACCAATACTTCAAACCAATCATCAAGGACACAGAAAAGCAATGGCGAGTACAACATCAGATCATCAAGTTTAGCATATATAGACCCGAATAAGTCAAACCAACGAATTTTATGAATTGACTAGAGAGTGATGAATTTAAAGTAAATTTTGTTAAGTTTATTATCGACCAATGGCAAGAGCCTTCCACATCTGAATTTTTCAGAAACAAGTACATTGTTGTGAATGACGGAAATTTATGTTACCAGTTCACCAATGAACATAATATCACCTCCCAAGATATTCCCAATGATTATTCATACAGTCACGAAGAAACGAATACAAGAATACTTTATATTTATATCAAAATTTCAATATCCAAAAAATAGCAATTACACTGATGTGCTCGTCATTTTACTCAAGAACCGTCACAAAATCCCTGCACAGTCCAAAATTTGGCCGGAGGTTGGATTTTTTAACAACAGCACTCTTCATTACTTAGATGTTAGTAGATTGTTCAATGAACTCGGTAAGGATGTGTGTCTTGTCTTGCCTTGCCTGGTTTGCATGCGTTTACGGGATGTGATAGGACATCATGTTTCTTCAAAAAAAGGAAAAGTTACTCCTTTCAAAGTAATGGAAAAAAACAATGAATTCCTGGAATATTTCAGAACATTTTATAAGGAACCTGAACCAGATTCTGTTCTCACGACTACAGCAGAAAAATTTGTTTGCTTTATGTACAACCTCAGATGCCAAATTGTAAATGAAGCAAGGTACATTAAATTCAAGATGGCTTACAAACCTAAAAAATTAAATGAGCCTCTTACTTAAAGCTTTGCCGCTTTTGATTACTATCAATTCCTCCTTGCCAATCATCACTTCTATCGCACATAAAAAGGAGTATCTTTCAAACACACCTATGGATGAACATCGAAAAATCTGACCCGATGTAACTCTTAAATTTAGCAGACTTTGGCTGGAAGATCGAGCCTACTGGGATCTACAAACCTATCTGGTTTGATGGAGAGGTTGCTCCACCTGTTGTTATCAATGCAATTGCTGACGATGAACCATCAGGTATGTTTATTACATGGACTTTATAAATTGTCCAATGACCTAGCTCAGTCGGTAGCATGCCTGCCTGCTGAGCTAGGGTCCCGGGCTTGATTCCCAGTATGGTCGAAAAATTTATCATTTGTGTAATGTGGGTTTTCCCTTTCTTAGTGATGAATTAACGGCTAGGGGCTTGGTGTTGTGTCCGTTTTATACATAAGTTAGCGTAATTAGTATTTAAATGTAGCCCTGAACAGGTAGTACGAGGAATTTCTAAATAATATTATAAATTATATTATAAATATAGCATTATGAATATAGCATGAAGGGTAATATGTTTTAGATGAAGAAAATGACGATGCAACATACCCATCGGAAGATGACGAAGCTTATGACTAACTAAATAATACTTGTAACAAAACTCAGCTTGAGTGCGAGTTGTTAGATAACTTAATAGGTTGTATATTTTACAAATTATCTTAAACATTACAGTTGTAAATGTTGTATTACCAAGATGTATTGCATAATGTTGTGTTGTATAAAGTTGTATTAAAGATGTATTACTACTTAACTACATATTTCGTTTTCTTATGGCTCGCTTGCAGGCTCACACCATGGAGGTTTTTTTTATATTTCTTTATACTACGGTAGGTTGTAACATATATTAGTTTTACAAGTGAAAGAAAGAAACAACAGATGTGACATCTTAAATCGGCCTGGTACACACAATCCGGCCACCTTGGGGTGCCAAACTGAACACTTAGTGAAAGAACTGCTGTCAGCAGTAAATTGAAGCAAACATTAAAATTATTTTCAGTTGAATTGTCATAAATTTTTCCCAAATTTGTGTAAGTTAGGCAAACATTTTCCGGCTGGTTTTGAATGCCAGACCAAATTATTTATGTTTGGAAAGTAAAAGATAAGAAAATTCCTTACGCTAGAAGCAAGAAGGAACTACCAGAAAGATCCAGGGAAGATTAGTGGGCTAAGTACTGAGGGACCCGATCTATTGGAAATTCTTAGACCAAATTGCAACGGAAGCATCAAGTAGAGCAAAAACCACCTACATAGATAGACTTAAAGAGGCACATGGATGAACAAGACGGGATGTTGACATTGAGGAAGAAGATGATAGCGACACAGAAGGCGAGACTGACACGAACACTGGTGTGTTCTCAGCAGGGAGAAAATAGAGAGAAAGAAGGATTGTTAAAGGGGAATAAGCTGAAACAATCCTTGCTGGGGTAAAAATTCAGGTGCTGGGAGGAGCAAGCATGAGCCCTGGGAACTGGATTTCAGTACGACTGAGTGTCTGGAGGAACACAGGGGATGCCCTTGTGATCTTAAGGAAAGTTTTCCAGGAGTATGAACAAAATTTAGTGGAGTAAATATGAACTCTGAGGGTTTCCCTGCACCGTATGATCCGCCAACTTGGAAACAAGAGAGGTGAATTGTGTTTGATGGGCCCTCAGAGTCAAGATGGAGAAAGGCAGCTGCCCTGCAGCCCTCTGGTGCCATTGAGGTGACGGAGTTCTCTGGCAGAAATGGGAATAAAGTAGTTAGGCTAGCTTAGTTTAGTAGTTAGAATAGCTAAATTATGAATGTAGGGGGTGGATCAAGAAATTCAATTGCCAAGGGTGGAAGGAAGGGTGAAAATGGAAGTGTGGTGGTTAGAAAGTAGGCGGAGAACCAACTCTAATAGGGCGCCTCCACAGGCGGCGTATAGGGGGATGCCTGCTTCTGCTGGGTGCTTGGCGAACTTATAGTCCAAGTCCCATTTGATTTAAACGGAAAGATCTAATTCAGTTAAATATCCTATTTTATAGTTTCGCCAGTGAAAAATGAAAATCTGTTAGTTTGGCAGTCCAAAGTGGCCGGAATTAAAAATGGCGGCCATTCAAATTAATAAAAAATTGACTTTAATTTAACCAGAAAGATCTACTTTTGATTAATAGCTTGTTTCTTAGATTATTTATCCCTAAACAAATTTAGTTTGGTCTGTTATTTGAAATCAACCGGAAAATGTCTGCCAGACCAACCCAAAGGTAGAAAAAATTGACATCAATTAACCCGGAACGATCAAATTGCAGCTTACTGTAAGCCTTTCATGAAAAATTTTGTCTGGCAGTCCAAAGCAGCCGGATTCGAGCTGCCAGACCTATTAAAGATGTCAAATTTGTAATATTTAGGTGAAGTTTATCAGAAAAAATATACTTTCCTTTAAAGGACGCACTCATGCACCAAATGTTCAGAGGTTCCCGCTTCACAACATTCACAACTCCTCGACTCTATTAATCCCAGCTTCCTTAGAAATGCCGGGTACGGTCCTTTCCCCATGAAGAAGTGGACAAGACTCCGGGTTGGCTGGAGGTATTTATTCTCTAGTCTCTCAACCACATTAGGGAACCATTGATAAGTCCTCCTACCTGTCCCACGTCTCTCGAAGCGTCTCTGCCACTCCTCCAACTGGGCTATTTCTGCCTCTCCAAATGTTGTCACATTGGGTGTAGTTGCAAAGCTTAACAGCTTAAATTTAATGTTCAAGTTCGAGCACATATGAGTACAAATCAAGAACAAAAGATTGAAAAATAAAATCGCAAATGTGGTGGTCCAAATTGAGTTACGTGAGTCCATGAACAGTATTTTACTGTAAGAATGTCAGTAATGCCATTGTCTCACGTAAAACGAGCAGTTCCGCCTTTCCCCTCTGGTGAAAGTTTTTAAAATAGCCTATGTAGTAAAATGAGCATGGGACTTCGAGATCGTACCTCCCACCCCTTTGTGTCCATCGGTGTGTGTTGTTACAGCTGTTTAGTCTATGCTTGCACATTATTTATATACTGTTTGTGTAGTCTTCTTTGATAAACAATGAGATCACGACCCCTATATGTTGACTGTTGGGAAGAAGCCATTGTTTATATCCTGTTTGTGTAGTCTTCTTTGATGAAGAATGAGATAATCACTTCTATGCACATGGCTGTTGTGAGGAAGTGTTTACCACCTACAATAACTATTTTGGTTTCCCTAATCAGGTAAAAATCCAGCCACCAGCCATATTTGTTTTTAAATACAGTACTATAAAACATATTTGTGTGTCAATTATTTGGTCATATTTAAATATACAAACTTAGACAATGTTTGATAATCTAACATGGACTTACAAAGTTGTTTTTATCTTAACCAATCCAGGAAATTATCCTGAAAGTCTGATATTATATATAGCCTATACACATTGCTCCAACTTAACATTTACTTATAAAATTATGGTTGTCAAAATCATTACTAAGGGGAATAGTTAATCGGGATATTTGATATAAGACCATGATATTGCTCATAATAGTCGTTTCTGTTTTAAATTAAAAAAAGTGATTTTAATAAAGTTTAGCATTTTAACTGATTGAGCTAATCACATTGGATTCCTTAAACTATTGTGAGATGTAGAGTTTTTTAAATGACATATTAAATTGCTAGAATTGGGTGTGTCAGGATTTCAATTTACTCATACAAACAATTTTTGAACAACTAAACATCTACTCTGTTACATATAAAGTTTTCATTTAAATTATTTTTGTACTAATTTAATATGTGTTGTTAGATAAAAAAAAAAATTATTTTATTTTTAATTTATGGTGGTTATGTATAACATTATGATTCATTTATTAGAGAATTCAAACTTTTTTGCTGTTTAATATTTTTCACCAAGTCGACAATGTGTTTATATGTATGTACATATAGAAAACAATTGTAATGTTTGCTAATTCTCTAATTGTGTTCTGTTAGCGATCAATGTATGACAAAAACTTAGGCCTTTTTTTTTAACTACTCTTTATCAGCACTTAACTGTTTAAGCAGATATTTGTTGCGCTATCAATTATGTCCTTTCCTTAGTGTTTGAACCTTCCTTTGCATTTAATATTTTAATATTGTAGGCCTATTTATCATAATAGTTCAATCACGTGCTATAACTAGCTATTATAATGGCCATTTTGTTACCTGAACAGGTTTATTAAAGCTAAAGAATAAGTATAAAAAGCAAAAATTAATACATCATCATTTGTTTTTAACCTATTATAATTGATATTTTGATATGTATAGCATTTTAAATTTTTTTCTAAATATTTATATTTGTTGTACCATACCACTTCAAGAATAGTTTTGGAGTTATTATTTTTAACCATAGAAGAATATTTTGGATTTACAGATATAGATTACAATCGTACACAAATCAGGGTTTTCATGGTGATGCAAACAAAGAATGATTGTACAGATTAACTATTGCACATACAGCAAGAAATATGGAAATTGGTCAGAATCTATTATTTTTGCCAACCTTCTGAACATCAAACATTTAAATGAGTGGTTCTTTGTCAGAATCAGTTCAGCTGTTATATAGTTGTTTTAATTACTGGAAATGGGATTATCACATTGTATATAATATAGCTAATTATTGCCATAAAACAAATTAGATTTACTTCTTAAATGATTAAAGTTATTTTAATAAATGTTTTATTTGATTGTACATCACATCGGCCAAAATCTTTCAATAAATGATAATACATATTATTTTTGTTTTCTCTACTATATTTTTATTTTCAAAGGTGTATTATTGGTGCTGAAACTATGCAGCTACTATTTATTAGAGTGAAAGAAAAGTTTTGAAATGTCCACATAGAACAAGACTATTGTTAGGATACTTGTGTGTGTATATTTCTATGCCATACAGACTACATGGTGAAGATACCTAAGGAATTATTTCCAGTAGATTGACATTCTTTATTATTATTGTGTAAAATACGTCTCTCTCACTTATAAAAAGAGGTTCATTAGTATTTATATGTCCACAATAATCTAGAAAACTGCTCAACTAATTTAGACCGGATATTCACTATTGTGTTTCTTATGCTCACTGGACCGACATGTTTTCATGATAAAACCAATAAAATTGATGGTTTCTCAAATTTTATGTCTGAAACTATGCAAGCAATGGTTATTATATATGAATATAATGTATTCTAGAATGCAGTGTTATTGTTTTATGTCTTACTTGATTGCTAATCAAATCAATTAAAAAGAAAGATTATAGAATAAATTTCAATCTTAAATCCTAAGATAAATTATGGTTTTGTATCTATTAAGGATAAAAGAAAGCTCACATTTGGAATAGGCATGTGTACTCAAAGACATTAAAGTTGGGAACCTTTATTTTTATATATGATATGAATCCTCGGTGAGGCTGACATATTAAGACATTGTCCAAAGAAATTTAAAAAGGATCATCGACTTCATCCAGATAATGCTGGGAGCCCACTGCTGATCAATAATAAATATGACTTTACTTTTTCTTATCTTTTATTAAATTCTTTAACATCTCCCAGTTTTCCCTGATGGTTCTAGGCTTTCCCTGTCTGTAGCCACCATGAAATTTATTCCAGGATGGATATCAATTACCCTCCCTCCACCTGCCTACCCTCCCACCACTGGTTCTACCTCCACTGTATACAAATAAAAAATATATAAAATCAACTAACCTTAAATTCTTGCAGAGTTGGTTCAAATGGTGGTTGCCTGTAGTGTTGTATTTCATCATAGATTCTTTCCAAGGTTTCTATTGAGGGCTTCTCATCAATCTATTCAATCAGAAATTATTTTTAAAAAAAGTTGTTTTAATATACAAATTGCAAATTGTAAATATACAAGTTACAAAAAAAGTTAGCTGTTTAGATGGTGTCATCAAACAAAAAATAAACAATTTTTTTGAAACAATTATAAATAAATGTATTGTGCAGTACTATGAAATCTCCTTTAACGGACACCTATGAATAGAGGATTTTCCTTTATAAAGAACACTCTAAATTTATCTGGGTTGATAAAATTGGCTCTTATGGTGAAACAACTTCCCATCACAAACTTTTTCAAAACGGACATAGACACTGCTAGAGGTGCATAATTATGTATGATAATCTCTAAACAGCAGAAGAAGAAAATTGAAAAAACCAGTCTATGTACATTATTTTACTACAGGAATTTAAAGAATGCCCCATTCTTATGCTAAGTGTGTGGAATCCTGACTCGCTCCAATAGGGACATTTTCTAAAATAGCCTGGATGTAGTAATGACTACACTACTTCAAGGTTGTACCTTCCACCCCTTCCGAGTGATCAGCGAGGGTGTTTCATTAGTTTAGGCTGTGCTTGTGTACACGTATAGGCCCCTAGTGCTGAAGGCCTACTGTCCGCATTTCATTTTATTTGCTTATGGTTCTGAGTATAATGCAATATGTACTGTAAGCTATGTACAATACTTATTGACTTATCATAATCATCCTGCATACAATACTCAAATTATACTATAATTACATTGCTTTAGTTAATATCCACAGGTTATGGGTTCATATATATTAAACTATGTTAACAATGAAATAAAATCAAAATAATGGTCACTTCTATACCGGGCATTTGTTTGATTCGGAAGGTTAGATCCTATGTTAAGATTTGCTATTACTATTATTTTTATATTTATATTGTATGGTATAAAGACATGACTTGTTATAGAGTAAAGTTTGGATGTTTTGGTGTGTTTGCTATCATTGTTTAATAATTGCAGAGAAATCCATAGAAAATAATTCAAGTAAAAATTAAACATCAATGAAATTTGAATTAAAATATGTTAATCTTGTCATCAGCTAGAGACTGAGGATACAACTCTGGATATTTGTTTTGTTGTTCTTAAGCTGCGAACAAATTACTGATAGGCTCTATAGTAAAATGTTGCTGTCTAGAATTATTAGTGAAGTGTTGGATCTAATTTGGATGACTAAATTTTACAAGAAAGGCAATACAATTTGGTTTGACAAATAACTTTGTCCATCAATAAATGAAATCTTCTTTAATATAATGACATTTGTAGGCTGAAATTTGTCTTCTTTTTTTTTTTTTTTCCCCTGCTTCTCAATACTCGTTCAAGTTAGACATACATTCATTTACTATCCAAATGAGTGAGAAAGCTAGAGTTTGAAGGAAATAAACCTGCATTTATGTAGAGGGAGAAGAAGAAACCATTGAGGAAACAGCAATTACAGTACATCTGACCAGAATTTAAACTATGATCTTGTTGTCTCCATCAATCAATCCTATTGCGAGAGAGATGTCTTAGTTAGACTATGTGCCGCGGAACAATGGTGGTCCATGTTAGTTTTCCATATGGTCCACAAATAATGAATGCCATGATATAATAGTATTTGATTTCTCAAATGGTACTTTATAGTTTGAGACAAAGTAATGAGTAGTATGACCTAAAGGATTTTTAAAGTAAAGACTCTTCAGATATTGTAATGACATTGATTTCTCCTTCCTTATTAATATTTAAAATCATATTTTAAAGTAAATACTTTCATTTTTCTTCTTTTCAGTTATTTTAAATTAAATTCATCTTTTCTAAATGACAGCCATGTTTCTATTTTTCTTTATTTTAGCTGCACCTGTTCAAAGCATGGTTTATTTTTGGGTTGTATTACGCAGTATTTAAGAGCAGGTGCATAGTTAAGCCATGCCTATTTTTAGTTTTCGCGCTTAGATAAAATCACCCCATTGGTCAATGGAAAGAAATCAAGTAGTGTCCTGGGTTTGAGAGTACAAAACTATGGGGAATACAGACAGACACAAGCCTTGAAAGACGGCATAAGTTTGGTACTCATCTTGACAGAGGTATGTATTGTTTCTTCCTCGTGGTATCGTCAAATAAAACAGACGTGTTTTGTACTGGTGTTCATGCAGAATCGTCACATAGAATAAACTTAATAGGTATGATCATAACAAATGGCGCCCATCACGTGGCACAATAGCATGTTATAAATCCCATACTGTTACAATATCCATTTTAATACAAATTGTAAGGACACTTTTCTAAAATAAGCCAACATTAAACTAATCTTTATTTAAAGCTACAAAACAACATCCAAAGAACATAAACTTTTTTAGGGGTTATGGGGAACATAAAATGTAAGAACTTATCATAATCTCGAGGTCAACATTTTTCACAGTAACGAAAGAGTACAGTACCGATAAGATAACTCTGCTACCTTGTTCCACGACTAAAGGACAATTTTCAGTTGAAGAGCCAACATTCATAATATGCATATCAAAAGTGTTAGATCATATAACTTGACTTGAAAGTAAATTTAGCGTTGCTTCTAGAAGTCAGATATAAGTCTCTTCCTATGAAATTTGGATTGTAAAATGTATATATAAATATGCTGTCTTTACTGTTTGATAAACACTTTCATTATAACAAGTTCATCTTCAACAAGTAACAAGTAGATAGTGTATTTAGTTGGGTGGACTGCGTGTGCATAGAACCTCCCTCAAGTGGTCCATTGTGTGAGAAACACTGTCTTATCCCATCTGACCAGCAAAGGGTTTCACAGACAATGTTGTTTATGTTCTCCTCTGACAGTAATTTATTTCAAGTAGGCACTCTATGTGAATAGTTTATAGTAATACAAATTAAGCATTTATGAAAATACAAGATATTTATGATAACATAAGTAAAATAGGGTGGATTGTTTCATAATCTCTTATTTTATTCCATATAAATAAATTAGGTTATAGTCCTTTATCATTCACCTAACCAATATTTGATTTAAAATAAAATGTGTACACCAAGCGGATAAAAAATGTGTCATTGTGAAATTAGATTAGTTAAAAATACTGTCATTTAGTAGTAAATTAATAAACCAAGCGAGGTATTGTTTGTCATATAATTTATAATTATGAGATGTAAATAGACTCAGTGTAAAAGCAAAGCATTTAAAAAATAGTCCATCTGTTATTGATATCCAACTATCTTTGATTTCATATTCACATTTGAAAACTTCTAATCTCCTCTACTATTTAACTTTGCACTTGAATATGTAGTTAAGCCTTGAAAATTAATACTCAAGGGTCAACTATTGACTTATGCAGATGATGTAGTTGTTTTGGGGGTGATAGCGAGGAGAATTAAAAGGAATTAAGAAATTTTATTTAAAATTAACACAGGTCTAAAAGTGTATAGTAATCAAGACCAAGTACATGAATGTCATACAGTGGTCCAAAGAAATGGATTCAGAGAGATAAAAAAAAGTGTTTTAAAGATATTAACCTATTAAAATCCTGAGGAACTCTGCAAACAGATAGGAATAAAATTTAATCAGAGGACAAAAATAGAATTAAATCAGTTTATAAGCTGTTGTTAAATCTTCTGTCTCAAAATATTAAGTTGAGAATAAACAAAACAATACTCATACCACCCGCTTTGGTGGCTGCGGGGTCTAACCCACTACTCTCGTGTTAGACTAGTCTGCCAATTATGGAGCAATCAAGGCTTGAATCTCGGTCAATTGTATGAGCGTGGTTTTTACAAATTAGTTTTCCACTCTAAATCCATGCTAATGAGGGTACACTTCAACTGAATATAACATTCACAATCCCTAAAACCATTAGCCTGATTAGTACATGAGTGTATAAACCGAACATGAAGTAAGAAGGGAAAAGAAAAAAAGATACTGTACCATTTGTTCTTTGTGAATATGAAACAATGTATTTCAGTTTGTAACAGGAGAATAAATTGGGAGTTTTAGAGAACAAAGTAACACTAAGGAAATGTGGATCTATGCTGTGTAAAGAAATATAACTGATGTAATTCATGGTTTACCAATTTAGGTGACTGTATGGTCTGAAGCTGTCACTCTCACAATAGACTAGAATAACAATGACTGGGAGATTAAGGTTTAAATCACAGGCAGGTAAACTAATGATTTTTCACTAAAGAATTTTCCACTCTACCTTCTTGAAAATTCAGGTACATTTCCTCTAAATTCAATCTTCCTCATCGCTAACACATTAACCTAATTAGTAAATATACATACATCTCAATGAGTAGTAAAATACACTGAAAATAAAAGGCTTCATGTTTTTCATGTATCTCCAAATATGCGGTCTGAGTTGAGGTGATCATGTGGTGTCTATGGGTGACAGGTGTGTACAAACAATTTTGTATTGCTACCTAAAGAAACAAAACCCCTTGTAGAACAAGACATAATTGGGAAAAGAATTAGAACTTGGATTTTTTGTACTACTTGTACCTGTACCTGTGGATATAGTTGAATAGTATGTTTACGTTCTGGAAGCCATAAACTTACTAGTTCCTTATGGCCTCGAGTTGGTTCTTCTAAGTAATTATCTGTTAAGCCTTATTTGAGTTAATCTTAAATGAAAGGCTAGTATTTCATCTGTATTCTAGTAAAACTTGCCTGGAGCCTATAATTTGAAGAAAGAATGTATCTGACTTTGTTTCTGTTCATCTTCCAAAACTATGCTAAGGTGTTGCAATCTATGGCAAAGAGATTTGAATTGTTGAAGACAAATATGTCACTGCTCATTCAAAAAATAGTGTAAATTAAAGATATAGCAGCTAATTGGTTACACTCTGTTAGACTATTCTATATTTTATTAAATCATTGCTTTGTAAAATAAAGGAAGTATACAAGGACATGGGATGTGTTTTGTTTAACCCTACGGTGGAAGCATGTCGCACTTTGTGCACTATTGGTTATTAGTTTGAATAATACCAGTAATGATAGCCTTTTCTAAGGTTGCTTTGTTGGGCTTTTTTTGACAAGATTTACAGTTTTAAAATAAAGTAATTAATATTAAGCTTAAAGGAAGCTTAACTTTTATTTTTTAAATAAAATATTTAAGTTTCTCATAGAAATATCAAGATAGCTTCTTCTTATTTAAAACACATATGAGTAGAAAAACTTTATGAAAGATATTATAAAAATAATTATTTTAATCTGGATTATTAACTTCACCATATACTTCACAGATGTAGGTAGGTTATTTTCACATATTTCTTGCAAAGAAACATGATAATGCACTTGTCACAAACACTTGTGTTGATTTTCTTACTTCTTAGTGTTCAGCCAGACTGACAAGCGTGCGAGTGAGCGACTTAGCGACTGTGTGGCCAAACTGGCAAGCGAGCACGTGATTAGCAAATAACTCTCAATAGTTGTTGATGAGGAGTCAAAGGTTCAAATCTTGGTTCAGTAAACTGAGGGTGGTTTTTGACAGGTGAATTATTGTTGTGGTTTTCCCATCCTCTATCTGTGCTTGTAAAGGCCTAATTTGACTATAATATTGAAGTATTTTAACATATCAGTTTTACATATATATATATATATATAGCTTATGATCTTACCAATTAAACTAGACCATTAATAGCAGGTGTGCTAAACCTAAAAAAATGTCAAAATGAGAAGTTTCCCTACCACTCAATGAACCAACATACAATAGTATAGCCTAACGCCTGTAAACTAGACTGTACCGGCTATTGCGCGTGCGCTTTAAAAATAGAACCAGTTCTATATTTCAAGCACATGCGCTCAAAAAATAGAACCAGTTCTATATTTCAAGTGCATGCGCTCGATCACTCCAGTTTGGCCATCTCTCATTACAACCAATGTGTTCTATTTTATTTTTAGTTACTCGCTCGCTCAGTCTGGCCGTCCCCTTCCATTTGTATGGTATCTTCCAAACTTTTTCTGTGCTGGCTTAACAAGTTCATCTTCATCCTGCGGATGATAGATTTTTAGAAATATATTCATATCAATTGGAATATTGGTCAATGATGACCGAAGAATCAATTGCTCCTTCATTATCTTAAGAGCTAGATTTTTGAGAAAAACCACCCATCTCTCTTTCGAATGTCTTCATTAAATTGAAAAACAATCTGTGCTTTTATACCAGCTATGTTCATCAGTGCAAAATGAATCAACAAGGGCCATCTTTATGTTATACTAGATACAGAGTAATAATAACACATCTGATTTACTGTATCTACTCCTCCTTTGGTTGCATTATAGTTTAAAATATTATCAGGATTCTTAAATGTTTTATCTACTGAACCAGTGTCCTGCATAGTTGATAATACAGCTTACTCTTCTTTGGCATATGAGAAACAAGAGTAATGTCTTTTTGGAATCACAGCAATAATGAAACAGACTCTGTTTTTATGGGCGAGAAACTCGATATGCAATTACTTCTTGATTCTTTCATGGAGTTCCGATGCATGTAATGTTTTTGTCAAGTAACTCTCTAGTCAAAGGGACACTTGTATAAATATTGTATCTTGTGAGAGTGCAGTTTGAGCCTTTGATTTCTTCCACTAACCTGTGAACAATTGCAGACTGCATGTTCAGAGGTGAGAAGGGGCCATCTGGCTGCTTTCTAGTATACTTCTAAGTTATTGGTATAAAAGCCAAAATTTCAATAAAACTTTCACAGGTTTTTGGGATGTACTCTATAAATCCACATCGCCACATGAATTGTTCCAAATTTTTGTCTACAGTAACATACTCACTCAAACAATACCTTGTTTTGCACTTGTCTGTAAATATGTAAAGTATGCATCTGTTATGAGTACACTCATCAGTCTTCAACCTTTCACTCCTTATCTTCTTGTCATCAAACCTGATGCATCTCAGAAGGAAGGGAAATCTCTTGGCACTCACTTAAGCCCATAAAATTTCAAGTTTGGTGCCATGAAATACCCACACTTCATGCAAATAAGTATGGATGAGACTCTTTAGATCCAACAAATGAAAAAGACTAAATAGAACCATCATTTCACATCTGGTTGTGACTTTTACATCCATTTCTCCCGAGTATTGCATTAATTCTCGCCTACAGGCTAGATAGGGAGAATCTAACAATTTTATCAATCATATCAGTATTCATGAAGAGTACAAATGTTCAACTCTCTTAGATTTCCCTGTATCTTTGCTCTGGCATAGGATACCTCATTTTTTAAATATTCTTGCATTTGGTTTTAGAAACAGTAGAAAAACTAGATTTCCTCCAATTAGTTAGCTTATCTCTTTACATAAAAAAATATGCTATATTCATCAGGGTCGGCATCATCATCATCATCAACATCTTTGCCAACAAAACTTTGTTCTGAGTTAGACTGGTGATCACTAAAATGTACTTTTTCATCCTCTCCATTAGACACCTCACTTTCACTTTCTTTAGGGTGGTATTGCTCTCTGTTATTATCATCTTCATCACATAAATTGAAAATCAGGTCATGGTCTCATAAAACTTCGACCTGAAAGAAATTGTTTAAACGTTAAGACTTAGGCCCAGTTACAACAAATCCTAACAACTGGCAATAGAAACAATTATTTATTTTATTCTGAAAATTGAAAAATGACACCTGGACACGGGAATCGAACCCGGGACCTCTGGCTTAGTACGCCAATGCTCTAACCACTGAGCTATCCAGGATTCGTCTCGTGCCCTGGGTCATTCTTCATTCATATTTTAAGGCAGAGTCTATGATGGACTTAGCAGAAATCGTCGGCTACAAATATGTGATTATATTAATATCACAAGCCATCGGATAACGCGGCCATCTGCGACTCGGTAGTTGGCATTACGCTGCCATTTGCACAATTATTAAATTGTACGGGATCGCACATATTAAGAATTAATAGCCAGAGCTATTATTTATGCTTATTAGTGGGGATTACTCCACCTAGATATCATATTCTGAAAATTGAAAAATGACACCTGGACACGGGAATCGAACCCGGGACCTCTGGCTTAGTACGCCAATGCTCTAACCACTGAGCTATCCAGGATTTGTCTCGTGCCCTGGGTCATTCTTCACTCATATTTTAAGGCAGAGTCTATGATGGACTTAGCAGAAATCGTCGGCTACAAATATGTGATTATATTAATATCACAAGCCATCGGATAACGCGGCCATCTGCGACTCGGTAGTTGGCATTACGCTGCCATTTGCACAATTATTAAATTGTACGGGATCGCACATATTAAGAATTAATAGCCAGAGCTATTATTTATGCTTATTAGTGGGGATTACTCCACCTAGATATCATATTCTGAAAATTGAAAAATGACACCTGGACAAGGGAATCGAACCCGGGACCTCTGGCTTAGTACGCCAATGCTCTAACCACTGAGCTATCCAGGATTCGTCTCGTGCCCTGGGTCATTCTTCATTCATATTTTAAGGCAGAGTCTATGATGGACTTAGCAGAAATCGTCGGCTACAAATATGTGATTATATTAATATCACAAGCCATCTGATAACGCGGCCATCTGCGACTCGGTAGTTGGCATTACGCTGCCATTTGCACAATTATTAAATTGTACGGGATCGCACATATTAAGAATTAATAGCCAGAGCTATTATTTATGCTTATTAGTGGGGATTACTCCACCTAGATATCATATTCTGAAAATTGAAAAATGACACCTGGACACGGGAATCGAACCCGGGACCTCTGGCTTAGTACGAAAATGCTCTAACCACTGAGCTATCCAGGATTCGTCTCGTGCCCTGGGTCATTCTTCACTCATATTTTAAGGCAGAGTCTATGATGGACTTAGCAGAAATCGTCGGCTACAAATATGTGATTATATTAATATCACAATCCATCGGATAACGCGGCCATCTGCGACTCGGTAGTTGGCATTACGCTGCCATTTGCACAATTATTAAATTGTACGGGATCGCACATATTAAGAATTAATAGCCAGAGCTATTATTTATGCTTATTAGTGGGGATTACTCCACCTAGATATCATATTCTGAAAATTGAAAAATGACACCTGGACAAGGGAATCGAACCCGGGACCTCTGGCTTAGTACGCCAATGCTCTAACCACTGAGCTATCCAGGATTCGTCTCGTGCCCTGGGTCATTCTTCACTCATATTTTAAGGCAGGGCTATTAATTCTTAATATGTGCGATCCCGTACAATTTAATAATTGTGCAAATGGCAGCGTAATGCCAACTACCGAGTCGCAGATGGCCGCGTTATCCGATGGCTTGTGATATTAATATGATCACATATTTGTAGCCGACGATTTCTGCTAAGTCCATCATAGACTCTGCCTTAAAATATGAGTGAAGAATGACCCAGGGCACGAGACGAATCCTGGATAGCTCAGTGGTTAGAGCATTGGCGTACTAAGCCAGAGGTCCCGGGTTCGATTCCCGTGTCCAGGTGTCATTTTTCAATTTTCAGAATATGATATCTAGGTGGAGTAATCCCCACTAATAAGCATAAATAATAGCTCTGGCTATTAATTCTTAATATGTGCGATCCCGTACAATTTAATAATTGTGCAAATGGCAGCGTAATGCCAACTACCGAGTCGCAGATGGCCGCGTTATCCGATGGCTTGTGATATTAATATAATCACATATTTGTAGCCGACGATTTCTGCTAAGTCCATCATAGACTCTGCCTTAAAATATGAGTGAAGAATGACCCAGGGCACGAGACGAATCCTGGATAGCTCAGTAGTTAGAGCATTGGCATACTAAGCCAGAGGTCCCGGGTTCGATTCCCGTGTCCAGGTGTCATTTTTCAATTTTCAGAATATGATATCTAGGTGGAGTAATCCCCACTAATAAGCATAAATAATAGCTCTGGCTATTAATTCTTAATTATTTATTTGAAATATTACAAAATATTCAATTACAAAATAGTTTGAAACAGACAGAAAAAGAATAAATGTTTGTTTGAAGGTGTATAGTGTGTTATAATCGAAATTAAAATAATAACAAGACCAAAAAATGTCACTTACATGACCGGGAACGCAACGCATTGGGTGTGCCAATACTGTTTACATTTATGAAGTATCATTTCCTGAAGATAGCAATGTAGAGCAAAAATAAAAGTAATCTCACCAGTAACCACACGAAAGCAGACACTCAACCAGAAGAATAGGTTGAGGGGAAAAAAATGGCACCTTTACATCAGTCCTACAACCACATAATTGACGTCATGGTGCGCCAGTCAGTGGGTTAAAGACTATATCTCCAAGAAGTTAAACCTTCCCTGCATTTATTAATTTCTGAAATATTTGATCTTACTTTAAATTTCACAAATTTACTCACAACTTCCTCTTTAATTGGAGGGAAGATCAGCGGTACTGGTCCAATTTCTTGGTAGTGGTAGCATTGCTCCTCTGGTACTGGTCCAATTTCTTGGTGGTGGTAGCATTGCTCCTCTGGTACTGGTCCAATTTCTTGGTGGTGGTAGCATTGCTCCTCTGGTACTGGTCCAATTTCTTGGTGGTGGTAGCATTGCTCCTCTGGTACTGGTCCAATTTCTTGGTGGTGGTAGCATTGCTCCTCTGGTACTGGTCCAATTTCTTGGTGATGGTAGCATTGCTCCTTTTCTTTAAAAATCTTCTCAGACTTAACTGGACGGTAAGATTCAGTCTGACAGAAACAACATGAGTTAAAAGAAAGGTACAAAGTAAATTATAAAAATGTGTTAGTTTAATATCATTTTAATAAGTTATTTGATAAAAGTGTTATGAAAGTGTGTGTTACTATAATTTAAAGCTACTCACCTACAATGACCATAATTTGTGGCATTATACCAGGCAAGTTACACAATATAATCATATATCTCGAGATTAGTGTAATGTTGTTCTAAGATAACTTTTATATGGTCACTAGAACATTTAGGATAAACATATGAAAACAAGATTGTATTTATGGATGAATGTATATAAAAGAATGATAAAAACTAATATATAAAGGAGAGATAGTCATCACATTAACAAGCATGATATTGGATTAGAAATTGTTTTGATAAAAAACACATAAACACATCAACACATTTAAAATAAACAGCTTAAGCGGTACCTATGAAGTGAAAGTTAGTTTTAAAAGGTGTTGTTTGTTTTTATTAGAGTTTAATTAAACTGAAAGTGTAAATCTCTGGCTTTCTCACTTTCAATGTCTTCCTATGTCTCATTCTCTTTGCCTCACTTTCTATGTGTCTATCTTCCTAATTTTCTTAATTTCACTCAATCTCTGTTTTTCACTCTCTGACGTCTATGTCTTAGATAGGTAATTAATGTAATTTCAACAAGGCTGAAAAATTATTCCCTAATCGGTCCTGTTGTATAGTTGTCAGTGCTCCTGGCTACAAACCTAGGGGTCTCAGGTTCAATTCCTAGCTGGTACCATGCGTAATTTACCAGAAATGGGAATCATCCCAACAATCACCAGGGTCTGGTCGGTTATGGTTAAGTTAGATTCAAGTGTTTACACTGGTTCCACTCCCTCCTACTCACTACCACCATCATCTCAACTCACAATGACATGGAAAGGATGTACGATTAGTCATTTGGGCGTCCTTCAGGCAACAGTACATTAATACTGGATCATCTTTCCACCAACCAGGCTATATATAGTTGTTTTTTTTATTTGACTCTAAGCTTTAAGGTCTTTGCATTGAAGAAAAAGCAAAATGAAAAACTTTAAGACTTTAATTCGAACAAATCTTAAAAAGAACACTTTGATTTGAACAGATATTAAAAAATTCAAGTTTTAAAAAATCTGATATGCTGAGTGGTATTTTGATATGAAATTGGTTTATTCCACAAAAAATTATATGATTTATCTTTCGGTCTCTGTCACAAAGCTATTCATAAAATCCTCACAACTCTCCCCAATTCATCCTTGCTCCATTGAAGGGAGAAGTTGTTTCTTGGCCCCTCTTAATCGCAATGGCCAATGATACAGAAAAGGTCCATTTCCTAGGCCTAGCCTTGGTTATAATTTTATGTAGATAATTAATTTGATTAAACCAACGTGTTAGATTTCTTCATTTTGCTTTTTCTTCTAAGTAAAGGAAAGTAAAGTCTATAGTTAAATGTACCAAATTGCTAAAACTAAAAATTCCTTGTGCTTTCCAGCTCTCCAAGTGTGTAGTAACGCTATTTTAGTTCATATTATTATTAAAATGTTAATATGATAATGATTAATCATATAATAAATTTTATGGGAAAATAGTGTTTACACAGAAGGGTAATTTTTTGTTTAGAAACTTTCTCAATGAGATAACTGATTTTTAAAACTATTTAGTGTGTAAAAAAAAAGTAAATTATGTAACTTAAATGTAAACCATATTATTTCATTCTCTTTTCTTCTATTTTAGGGCTACCTTAAGTCTATGACTAGGTCTTGGATGTATATCTAATTTAATTACATATTTTTAAAATGTTTTAAGACTACACTCATAAATATATTTCCATGAAATGTGGGATTTTTAATGCTTTAACCTAATTTATTATACAAATATTTTCAAATATTTATGTAATTTTAGTTAATATACATATATATTCTTTGTTATGGCTTATAAATACTTATTTTGTAAATTTTAGAACAAAATGTATATTTGGTTTAACCTTTTGCATGGTGTCTACTCAACTTGACAAATGAAATTCCCAACTTTTTCCCTGATTTCCCCTGATCATTTTTCTAAAATTCCTGACCAAAAAAATATGTCACATCCTTCTAATCCCCCCACTTCCCCCCTCATTTTTCTATTAATCTTTTTTTACGAATAATAATAGGTTTTAAAATTTAAATAAACATGCTTTTTTAATTTGTATTAACATTGTTTATTAGGAATTATAAAATTTATTACACAGCTACAAAAAAAAATTACAGTTTGAATAACATTATTTACTGTTATAATGATTATTATATTTCATATTTTGAGTAAAACCACATTTTCTCAGATTTTTATTTTAATTTACAAATTCCCGGCTTATTCCTGTTTTTTTCCGATCACTTCAAATTCCCGGCTAATTCCCATTTTCCCTGATTTTCTTGGATGGTAGGTAGACACCCTGCTTTTGGCAACCAACAATATGTATTCCAAGAAAAGATTATGTGTGTACTGTCTAGGCTGTTCTTACCAAATAAAATTTTGGAAATGAGGTATACAGGAAAAAAGACCGCAAGGAAGGTCAAGGAAGAGATGGGAAGAGCAGATAACACAAAGTGTTTAAGTGAGAGGAGAAGAATGGAAGAAATTAAAAGAGGAAGAATGGTGGAAGGATAGATTAAAATTGGGGCATCTTACTAAAATGACCCAGCCGCAAGTTGGAAACAGTTGATGATGATGATAACCCACTGAAGATTGAGTCATCACCTTTATTTTTTCTTACTATTAAGTGTCTGGAAGGATCTAACAAGTGAACAATTACAAACACATTCAACGATTCAATGATGCTACTTTGGCCAGATGGAATACAATTTGACCATGTTCATCTACTTTTCTTCATTTGAGCACCCTACATGATGAAGGCAGGAAAGAGATTAAAAAATACTCTACATAATTATGTTCTATTTGTTTGCGCATGGTGTTAGCCATTTGCAGAAAGTCTGACATCATAAATTAAACTTGGTCCTCAATAAAAAAATTCCTGGCTACAGTAAATTAAAACAGTTTGGTGACATTTTGAATACCAACTGACAGTCTATGCCCAAAAAGGAATTTTCGTTATTAGATATTGATAATTTTATATATGTTGTCAGAATCTCAACTTAGTGATTTATTTTCAAAGAGTTTGATATCTATTTTAAGTTCATCTATCACCTGTCAGCTTGTAAGTGTATAGAGTCAAGTATCTGAAATGTGAGATATTATCTGTGCACTCCACACTTAGATCCATAAATGATTATTTCAGTAGTAGAGCATTGAATCTGTTGAAAGTGATGCTCAAGCATCATGTGGTATTGGGTGACATGGATCTAGGCTGTTAATTGGTGCTTATAATCATCAGAGCTCTGGGCAGTTGGTTTGAGCAGTTGGTCTTAGACAGTTGTCAAAGTTTGTATTGAATGGAGTCTGTTTAGTAATGGCCTTACGCGCCATGAGTGCAACCATGGTGAAGACAGTAGTTAGACATTGGTTAGACAGAGGTTGCGACAGTGGTGAGAGTCTTTATAAGGCAATTTCCCAGTGGAGTAAAAGATCTTAACCCTCGAGCAGGCGCGCTGTAATATTTACCACAAGCGGGCGCGTGGGGTACTCTATACCCCAATTTATTTTCATGGTGTTATTGATACATGTATGAACGAAATAATTTGTTTTCTGGTATGTTTTATTTTAATTAGAGCCTTTTAAGCCTATTACACAAATATAGTATTAATAGCCAAACATATTGAGAGATATCAATACATATATAATAGAAAATAGAAAAATGCTTGATATTCAGCAAAATATTTTTATGAAAGTTACATACTTTGACATTACTGTTTTTGTTAAGTACTGGTTAATATTTTGGTAATTAATATTCTTACAGATACAATGTGATTAAAAGTACAATACAAATATAATAATAATGATAATCTAAAATAATTACCAAATTAAAAAATATGGAGTTTTAAAAAACCAAACTTTTTAAAAATCAGCCTCATTTATCTTGTTACACTCATCACATGTGTACATTATATGAACATGATTCTTACATGTAAATTGTTTGCATGTTCCACATTTTATTGTGGTGCCAACATCTTTTGATCGACCACATAACACACACCTTCCTCGTTTCTTTCTGGCTAACTTTTCGGCATCATCTTCATGCTTCATAGTACTTACATACTTTCTGAGAAAGGCTGATAATTCAATTGGGAGCGACTTGATTTTAGCTCTTTCTTCAAGCTGAGGCTTCATCATAGTCAAAGCTAGCTTTTTCAAAAATATTCTTCTGTCTGTAAAATGTTGAGATGTTGAAGAGTATAAAATTTGTGCATTGATGCCAGCTATATTTATTAATGAATAAAATACTCTCATAGGCCATTGCTGTGTAATACGTACAACATCATATACACTACACATTTGATCCAATGTATCTATTCCTCCCTTTGACTTGTTGTAATCCATTATTATATCTGGTTTTTTTAGTGTCATAATTGATAGTTGGTGAATCATGCATTGTAGATAGTAAAATGACAGCCTGGTTTTTCTTGAGCACAAAGGATGTGATCGTCATGTTTTTCTGAAATCCAAATATGGACGAACCCACTTCTCGATTTTTATTTGCCTGAAATTAATAGGGAATCTCTCTTTTGTCTTTTCTGAGAGTACCAACACAAGTTATTTTCTTTGCCAAAAGAGATTTTGCCAAGGGATAGCTGGTATACTAGTTATCCACTGTAAGAATTCGATTTGATCCTTCAATATCTGAAACCAATTTATTCACAATGTCAATTGGCTTATTTGACACTAGATACGGGCGTTCTTCTTGCTTACCACAATAAACTTCTAAATTATGAACAAAAAATGTATTTGAGTCACAAATTGCAAAAATTTTGATCCCGTATTTTGCAGGTTTATTCGGAATATATTGAACAAAACTACAGCGATCCCGAAATGCTTCCAGCTTCTCATCAATTGTAACATGAGTACCCATACTATACATGTTCTTACAATTCAGTACAAATGCATCCAAAAATGATCTCACAGCAGCTAGCTTATCTATTTTTCTTCGGTCATTTCTTGTATCCTTATTGTCAAATTGTAGAAAACGAAGCAAGAATAAAAATCGCTTGTAGCTCATACAAGCTCTTAGAATCAGTATTCCGGTCCCATCTGAAGCCCATAGTTCTTTGACATTAGTGTGATGTCCCTTTTTGATACCAATAAGGTAAAGAAACCCCAATAACGCCATAATCTCAGCTCTTGACGTATCTTTTCCATCCCTGTCCCTAGAATATGGTGCTGTCAATTGTCTTTTTGCAATATGCATATTTGTAAATTTTACAATGTCATTTATCAAAATCATATCAATAATTTTATGATATGCCGATATTTCATCTTTTATATCCCTTGCAATAAGTTTGGGACCAGGAGATACTTTGACTATGTTTTTCCTGTGAATTTTTCCTTTCTTTGAAAAGTCAGTTTTTCTCCAAATACATTCTCTATCTTTTCCGATAAAATAATCTTCATCAGTTGTAGTTATACTATCTTCATCTGAAGAAACACAATCTTGTTCAGACTCACTATTATGGTCACTTTGAATTAAAATTTCCTCATCTTCATCAGAATCAGCGCTATCAATATATTCTTCGTCATCTGACAGCTCCTGCAATATTTTGCCGATTTCTTCGGGAGACATCATTCTAAATAAACAGGAATTTATTTGAATTCTTGTCTTTTATAGATTTGGCAATTTTTAAAACCAATTAATTAGCCTATATCAGAGTAGCAAATATAAAATTGAATTATTTTTAGGACAAAACAAGATGTAAATTCAATAACTATATATTATATAACCTTGAAAGGAATCGAACACAAGCTTCATAGCTCTAGTAAAAATCCAAAACAAAAATACCCAACAAATAGTGATAATGAGATTTGCATAGAAATTTATTCATTTATGAAAAATCAATTAGATAAATATATAAACTTACGTGACTTGAGCGGGCGCGTGGGGTATGATATACCCCAGTAATACACTCTTTCAAATAAATTCAATTTTCATACACACTAATTGATTTCACTGAACACCAACCATACCGAATGATATTCAAGGTCACACTGAAGGAATAGATAGAGCAATACGTCCGCCAGGCGCCTGACAGTGCTACCACACACTAAAAAATAAAATTGGGGTACTTTATACCTCAGCGCGACCGCTTGAGGGTTAAGCTATGACACAGTAACATAATGGTGTCCAGGGATGGGTGAACGTAAGACTCGTCTTTACAACAGCAGTGTACGAGTGCATATTTAATTTAACTAACCAAGAGTGGTGTTACATGGCTCACTTTATTTTGAGCTACATTACACATTAAAGAATAATAGCCATCAGTCTCTTATATTTTGTGTAAGATAGTGGAATAATCTTGGCTTAGCCGTTACAAGTTTGTGTCAGATGTGGGATTTTTATACATCGTGATTAGAAGTCAGGCCTAAACATCCTTGTCATCATAAGGAAGCTCGGCCCCTCTTAAAATGTTCCTATAACCTAATGTGTTGTGAAAAGTAGTTTACCTGAATTTAAAAATGTTTTGTTGATAAGTGACAATATTTTTAATTTGAAACATTTAAGATGTGGCTTGTTGTCCACCAGTGTAATAATGCAAGAAATAACTAACGAAGGTATGTTTATGTGGAATAAATTCTATTTTTTGCGTGGTTTTAGGTTGGTTTGTATTTATTTCTATAGGTTAGTAAAAAAAAATATGTACATATTATAATAAAATATTTTGACTATTTTAAGCACATTTAAAATATATATACATATATATTTTATAAATATTAAGTAAATATAAATTTAAGCCCTAATTATGATTTGTAGTAAAAAAACTCCATTGCTTCAACCTGAAATCGAGCGTATTGACCGAGCGGCCACCATTAGAGATGATGATGATAGTGCCAGCTATTTGCAGATAGAGGGGGTCGTGTTATTAACACAACAAACTCTCCGGCTATTAATCTCATTTTTCTAACCTGAAGCCGCTCTTTTTCATTCAAGTGCCTCCTCATATGTTCTCATTAGGCTGAAATGACACTATACCAGACCAAATGCTTCAAAAAAAATCCAAAAGAGCCGGGGATCGAACCAAAGGTCTATGGCTCTTTAGCTAGGAATTTTGATGACTAGCCCACAAAGGTGGTCATTATGACATATAGAGTAGGGGGCCTGTAGTTAAAATGTTGTTTAGTTCAATAAAACCTGACAAAATATTTAAATAGCATCTTGTAACTTTTTGTTCCCTAGAACAAATTGTTAATATGTAACATGATAAAAGTGTAATGCCATACCTCATTTTCCAAATTAACTTCTTGATGAAAAGGATATTCAAAGTCCTCTTCAAATTCAATCTTCACATCATGTGTTGTTTCCGACATATTTTAGTCATCAAGATAACAGCTGGCAGAGGTATTTTAAAAGATAGTCCTATTGGGAGACCAGGATTGAGAAGATAAAATTTCAGAACGCAAAAACAAAATTTAGGTGATATGCAAATTTTTAAATAATTAAATATGTAGGTCTATGTAACCCAAACCATACAGAATATTATCAAATGGCTCTGAACAAATCATATCTTCTATTATTTTCATTTGTGTGGTCATATTTTTCAATATAAAACTGTATATGCTATACGTAGAAAATTTCCAAACTTAAATATGTAATAGATGTCAAAAAGTACACAAAGACAACTAGCCCCTCGTGTGAATAAATTTTAATGAAAGAAACAGTAAAAATATGGTTAAAGAATATGAAAGTATCACCAAATGTTTAGGTGAAAATGATGCTACTAAAGATATTTAAGTTTTGGGAATACATTTTAAATCAATGTTTTTCGGCACAAACAAAATGAGAAACTTTATCAAAAAAATAATGAGCTATTAAATTTATAAACATCATGCACCTTCAATCACAATGTGAATAATTATGTTATTATCAGAATAATTCTTGAAAATCAAGTTTGTAAAAAATTAAAAATTAATTCCAAACAGTATTTTCAATCAAAAACCAGATTACAAGCAATTTATGTGTTGCATAATTTTTGTGTGGGATTGCCAAATGTCCCGGTTTTCTGAGTGTTCAAATTTTTCAGTGTTCTGAAGACCACTGAGGGCCACACAAATGTCCTAGTTTTTTTTTAACTTTTACTCCCAAACAGTAATGTAGGAGGCCTATTAACATTAGTTTCGTCAGGTTGGTATGAAAAAGTATAACACAATTCGAGAAATTGCCTCTTATTCCAGAAGTTTACTGATTACATTCTCTTTGAATTTTGTATGTCATTGCATCAATGTGAGAGTGTAAGTTTAAATGCAAGAATATGTTTCATAGTTCTGAAATTTATTGTATAGTGTTAAAGTCTAAGCATGCCATATATACAGTGCAAATTAAAAAAAATATATATAGTAATGATATTCCTTTTATATACAAAAGAAAGATTCAATAGTGTTGAGGTTAATTGTCGCTCAACAATTAATTTATTCATTGTTTTGTTGGTAGACATGTAACGCAAACATTTTGTTTTCCATTGTTATAAAATTCTTTGAGGACAACTTGAAATTATTTTTGTTATCATTTTTAAGTTCAAGTAAAATATCTGAGAGAACGTCTGAGAGACAAAAACTAATAACGTGTCGAATATTTGTTATCTAACGGCATCGACATATAAAAGTTATTAATTTGTTCAATAAACTTTATAAAATTAAACAACCTGTGTCTTTGCTGTCTCAAACTTAATAAATAGAGAGGCATTTTGCAAGCAGAGCAATTCAAATTTTAGTGTTGGTCATGACAGTATCTCCGCCATTAAAGACCATGTTAGTAGTCAAAAACATAAATCTAATGTTGCCTTGTCAAGTAAATGTGCATCACACTTTTTTTTTAACATGACAGTAATGATGATGATAAGTTAATTGTTATTGAGTAAATATTCAGCAGCCAAAACTTATTCTACAAAATTGATCCCCAAAGTCATAGCACCCCATTAAATATATTCAACTCTCAAAGAATTAGCAACTAGTTTATATTATAGCATTTTAATGTTAGATTTTTACCATAAAGTGTAAATATAATTTTAAGAAAACATGAGGACTCTGGATTAAACCAAAAAGTTAATACTTTATATGTATATAAAGATGAAACTCTTGGGCTAAATTTTATTTAACTTTTGTTGACTATTAAATTGCATTTTAAAAATATTAATTATTTTTATGAACTGAAAAGTTAAGACAGCATGGTAAAAACTGGAAGAAACAATCTATTAGCTTAAAGAAAAAAAATTTAAATGTTTCTTTTCAACCCTAATGGAAGAAGAAACAAATAAGGAATTGATTTGAATAATAAGTTGGCCACAGAGAAATGGAGCTTCATTTTCTCAAAAATGGTAAACAGAAAATCCAGGAACAATACTTGGATATGTTTGTAAATATTTATTTGCAATTCCTAGTTATAATGGGAACGTTAAACAAATTTGATTCAAATTGCTGTTAAATGTATAGAAAAACATCTTAAAAAATAAGACTTTGATAAAGGAGGTCTAAAATATAATCGCAAATAAAAGTTAACTTTTCCTTGTCTTTTTTTTTAATCAAATTATTAATGCTGTTTTCTTTTTTCTTTAATCTATAAAATGCATTTATTTTATGTGTTGTAAAAATTGAAATAAAATTGTAAAACTGTTATTTTATTTTTGTCCCCGTTTGCCTTTGCAAAAATCTGGCTGCCCTACACTTGCAATGTAATGAATAGAGCCTAAATTTTTATGTAGCACTAACCTATAACTATGTACATAAATATTTAGTAAGTTCAGTTAAAATATTTTAAGTAGCCAAGCTTACTGGACTTTTTCACAACTACATATAAGTTTTAAGTTTATTCTATGGGTAAACACTAAACAAGCAATCCGCAGAATGACAACATCAATCTTTGGAACCAGATATAGCTATTAGTTTAGAAATTAACGTCAAGAGAGCACTCCAATCGTAAATAAAATAAAAAGCACTTTATAAGCTAAAGCCCGTATCACACGACACTAGCTCGTACTTGAAATCCAGTGTGCTAGCTAGCACTAGCTAGCACGTCATCATCTAGCGTCGTGTGAATCAGAAAAAGTATACTGGTTCTGCCACTTGGTACTGGCTACCATACTAGTTTTGAGGATAGAACAGGCGCTATTTTCGTACTAGTTCTGACACTAGTCTGTGTAATTCGACCAATCAAAGCGCGCTGAGACTTTGTGAGTTTGTGTGGAGAAATAATAGAAATGGCGCCGACATGGTCATCGGATGTTATTTTGTTGTTGGCAGAAAATTATTCTAAATATCCTTGTTTATATAATACCAAATTTCCACAATATGACAATATATTAAATATATATTTAATTAAAAACATGTCATCTAAAAATGACAAACTGTGTTCCAGACCCAAATTTAATCTAAATAAACTTGATAGCATGCCAACTTAGGTGGTTGCTTTTTTAGAATATAAAGTGTGCGTAGGCCTAAAAAAAGAACATGTGTGTGTTAAGGATACTGTACTTGGACACCCATAGTCTTAGGTGCCTCTGACCACATCGTAAATAAATGAATACAAATTTGGGGAGATACTAAACGTTAGTCACCCTGAATGTATCCTACCTAAAGCCCGTATCACACGACACTAGCTCGTACTTGAAATCCAGTGTGCTAGCTAGCACTAGCTAGCACGTCATCATCTAGCGTCGTGTGAATCAGAAAAAGTATACTGGTTCTGCCACTTGGTACTGGCTACCATACTAGTTTTGAGGATAGAACAGGCGCTATTTTCGTACTAGTTCTGACACTAGTCTGTGTAATTCGACCAATCAAAGCGCGCTGAGACTTTGTGAGTTTGTGTGGAGAAATAATAGAAATGGCGCCGACATGGTCATCGGATGTTATTTTGTTGTTGGCAGAAAATTATTCTAAATATCCTTGTTTATATAATACCAAATTTCCACAATATGACAATATATTAAATATATATTTAATTAAAAACATGTCATCTAAAAATGACAAACTGTGTTCCAGACCCAAATTTAATCTAAATAAACTTGATAGCATGCCAACTTAGGTGGTTGCTTTTTTAGAATATAAAGTGTGCGTAGGCCTAAAAAAAGAACATGTGTGTGTTAAGGATACTGTACTTGGACACCCATAGTCTTAGGTGCCTCTGACCACATCGTAAATAAATGAATACAAATTTGGGGAGATACTAAACGTTAGTCACCCTGAATGTATCCTACCTAACCTCCGAATGTATCATTTTCAGTATCTCGCGATCATTATTTCGTCTTTCCAGCCAGTTCCGTGTCCATATTCTTTTCCTACGCTCCCTCTCATAATTTTCAATATCATTATTAATAATTAATTCAGCTGCTTCACCCAAAATTAATAGTTGATGTTCCATAAATATTTGCACTAGAACCTAGTACCAAACTAGCAGCGTGTGAATACTCTAGTCCCGTTTCTATTGTACTAGCTAGTATACAGATATCTAGGCGCTAGCTAGCACACTTGATTTCTAGTACAAGCAAGTGTCGTGTGATAGTAGCTTAACCTCCGAATGTATCATTTTCAGTATCTCGCGATCATTATTTCGTCTTTCCAGCCAGTTCCGTGTCCATATTCTTTTCCTACGCTCCCTCTCATAATTTTCAATATCATTATTAATAATTAATTCAGCTGCTTCACCCAAAATTAATAGTTGATGTTCCATAAATATTTGCACTAGAACCTAGTACCAAACTAGCAGCGTGTGAATACTCTAGTCCCGTTTCTATTGTACTAGCTAGTATACAGATATCTAGGCGCTAGCTAGCACACTTGATTTCTAGTACAAGCAAGTGTCGTGTGATAGTAGCTTAAGACAAGAGACGGCAGTAACCAAAATTAATTTGAATTATGTAAGAAAAGCAGAAAATTATTAAAATAGTTAATTCTATCAGAAAGATTGAAATAACTTTATGTATTAATCTATTATTTTTAATATACAAAGAAAATGAAAACAATTTTCATAATTAATAATAAAAAAATATTTTATATAGTGGCAGTTAATTTTATTTTATTGCTATTATTAGAATTATTGGCTGTTAATATTGATGATATAGCAACAAGTCATTGAAACGAACATAAATAGGTGTCATTATGAGATTTTGAACATTTGAAATAAATAGCCTTTGAAAGTTTATTTATCTCAAAAATGAGCTATAAGTACGGTACGAGTCATTTTAAGTGTAGCGTGCTAATTGCCCAATCAAAATACCTTATATATATAATTATCACTTTAAATGCAAGAACTAATAAATCCTAATAATGTGTGGCAGATATAAACTCACGGTGAAATCGTGTTGTTGGAAACGCCCAAACTTGAGGAAAGTGCCCCAGCTGACTGTTACTGGAGATTCAACACAAGGACATCTTACACGCTGGCCCGACTTAGATGTAATGACGAGTGGCTTCCTTGCGTTGCGCTCAGCGGCCATCTCCTAGCGATAGTTGTCTTTCTGCTCAATTGTGGAAACTCAATCTCCTCCCCCCCCCCCCCCCCTTTCCCTTCTTATCCTGGTGGACGTCCCTTTCCTAATATGTCAGTGCATCTTGTATAAAACAGCCATCCCTCACCTCACATTTTATATTCTAGTGTAACAATTCGTCGAAGGAACCGCACATAAGTGAACCAAGGACCAGTGGGCTAAGCTAGCGGTGATCACGATGTTTGAGTCGTCAGTCTCTCCTCCTCACCGAAGATGAAGTAAAGTCTGTTACTATAAATACTTAATCTAGTAATCTTATTTAGGCTCTTCGTGATTATTTTTCTATGTCCTTAAGACATTGTTGTCGGGTACCCTTCAGGCGTTTTTTGAATTAATTAATGTTTAAGTGTTTGCTGGTATTATAGTCTGTGTTCAGACTTGAGTTGATATTTAAATATACTATTGAAAGACCAGGCAGTACTAATGATGAATAGACTAGCCCTAGTATATTTACAGCCTAGATTTCTGGTAACTCGACATTAACTATTTGTAAACCTATCATTCCTCTTCTAGGAACTTAACCTTTGTAACTCGTAACTCAATATGGAATTAAATCATCCTAGCTAGCTCATTTAACTACCAACTCTTTAAACTAGGACGTTCTAGAATTAGTTATTATTAATTGTTATTCTTTTAGGTGATCATTAGGTTAAAGTCTAGTAGCTGCAAGGCAGGAGTGGTGTTATGTATTGTTGTTTAACCTTAAGTTAATAATTGCTTCCAATTTGAATTGCCGTAGTGTTGAAGCAGACGCACCTTCGTAGTAGAATGTGTGCTAGTTCAAATTTAACGAGTTACACCCTTCCATAATATAGACACAACCATACTTATGTTGATTGCCGGTCTAACCAAGATGTTTCACACCTAACGTACCTATTAGGATAACGATGTCTAAAGTAACTGATTTAATTTCCTACAATAAACAATGGAATGTTTTGGGTAAGATCTCATCTAACAATTTGTAATTATTTGGTCTTGTTTGAATTTAAATAAACTGATTTGTTAAACTTGTATATCTCTCTTGTGCTTATTCCTTCCCTTCCTTGTTTATATCATTGTTAATGTATTCGTCACTTCTTCTATAAAATAGGAGACGTGGTGATTCAAGCTTGGCTTCTCACGAAAAGAAAAAAGCGTGAATCTGCGCCATCCTTAAAATGCGCACAATCTGCACACTCTCAAGTAAAATAAACTTAATTGTCTAATAGCGCACAAACTGCGTCTCTAGCGAGCTTCAAACTTTTCATTGTTTACAAACTAGTCCCATTTAATGTGTCTTTTATAAATTGTTTCTTTGCTTATAGCTTTGTTTATAAAATTGTATTTATTTTTCATGTGATGAGTCTAATACAACATGGCCAACAGAGATTCTGTCGACACTGACGCAATCCTACCAACAAATGGAGATACACCCGAGTTGGACCTTCTGTCCCAAGTTGAAATTGTTTCAGCCATTAGAGAACGAGATTGGGGTGTAGCTGGAGATGCCGAGGTGAGTGAGCTGCGAGTAACTTTAAACTTACTAAAGTCAGAGTCGACGACTTCCCGGATTGCCAGCAGCCCTCCCATATTTGAGCAAATGTCTCAGATTAACCAAAGGCTAGCAAATTTAAATAAAGAATTTGAAAATTCATCTATCATTGACTAATCAAATGATGTAAATACTTCACAAGCGCCATCTTGTATTATTACCGATATAACTAACTCTTAAGTTTTATCAGGGTTTTTGGAAAAAATATATCTTTGTGACGGTCAAAACTATAAAGTTGTATTTAAATTTCTGTTGGAAATTAATACATTTTGTGAATTGAATTTAGAAAATGAAATTGAATTTCTTACCTTGTGTCTTAGCAAAACCAGGGGTTATCTAAAAACTTTTGGTGGAGTTTCTATGTCAAAATCTTTCTTTGTGGAATTGTAGACGTAGAATATTAAGTGTTTTGAAAACCAATCCTTGAGTAACTTTATCCTATCAGTCTCAGAACCAGCTAAAGTTCTTGAATTCAATTTAGAGGAAAATGGAATGGTAACCACTATTCTTGAAAATGTATCTCCCTTAACACGACGCCATATTGTCTTTGTCTCTCATCCATCCTCAATGGCTGAGTTACATTTTTTAGCGTCTCAAATTGAAAGTTCCATGCTAGCGGAACAAGCGTACTTAGTTTTGAACCCTCCACCAACTATGGTTAAACAAGTTGATAATGCTAGGTCTAGCAACCAAAATAGTTATACTTATGGTTATAGTAAACCATCTCAATCCCACATCTCCAAACCCCATACCAGTCATAAACATGGTTTAAATAAACAAGTTCAAGGAAAAGATATGTTATTGATAAAATTTTACAATTATGGTAAAATGTGGGACTATAAGAGTCAATGTAGAGCGTTGCGCCGACATAGACATGGCTTTGCCGGACAACGCAATATCCTACCATGTGTTTCTCAACCCACTATTAAAGTATTTAGCCGAGTGTTAGACCATATTTTGTCGGACTTCAAGTTCAAATTTGAATTCAATTATTTTGACGGCATTTGTATTTATAGCCAATCCTTAGAAGAACATAATGAACCTGTCAAGTTAGTTCTCCAACGTCTTAAAGAGGTTGGTCTCACTGTAAATCCTGATAAAGTGACGTGGGTCACTGATTATATAAAGAATTTAGGGTATGTGATTTCTAAGGGTATAATCCCTGTGGTTCCTGAACTTATTAGTCCCATTATTGACTGTTCTGTCCCAAAAAATTTGAAACAGGTTCAACGTTTTGTGGGATGTATGCATATTACTCCAGGTTCATTCCTTTCTTTTCTGAGTTGGCTGCCCCATCAAACCATCTAAAAAAAGACGGGAGTACAGTTTGTGTGGGGAAATGACCAAAATAAAAGCTTTTCTTAACTTAAGCAAAATATGATGTCCCCTAAGGTGCTTAGAATGCCTGATTTTTCGTTGCCTTTTGAACTTAAGTTTGACGCCTCGTCCTATGCCCTTGGGGATGTTCCTTCTCAACGACACCCTGAAGGTTTACTTCCGGTAGCATTTTCTAGTAAAGCTCTTATTGATGCACAGAAAAGGTACAGTGCTTACGAAAAAGAATGTCTTAGATGTATTTTTGGCATCGAGAAGTTTGCCGATTATATCGAGCAACGTGAGTTCGTATTATATACAGACAACAGGGACTTGTCGTGGATGTTCAATCACCCAAAGCAGTTGGGCAAAATTGGACGTTGGGCTTTGAAGTTGTCTCAGTTCAAGTTCAGACCTGAACATGTCTCGGGGAAAGATAACATTGTTGCCGATGTTCTTTCTCGCATCAACGAAGGAGTCTTCCCTATACTTTTTGTCCTATTCCTGCTAGTGTCCATTAGCGTAGTTAGTACTTAAGAGTGTTCCAGTGGTTGAAAAAATTGACTTACTAAAAATTCAATTTCAAGTGATCAATTATGATAGATTGGGGTGAACTAACCTCCACTCCAACCCCTCCAATACCGAATTACCCCGGTGGCAGGTAATATTATTGTCATTGCGAGTGAGTTTTCTTTAGATGGTGGGTGTTTTTGTTCCGCCTTTAGATGTTTATTACGTACTAATAAATGTGTACTTTGGTCCTGGTTCCTCACTAATCTGCAATAAGTGACAGTTGTGATGGCCAGCATACAGCCTTCTATCTCTAGGTTTAGTTTCTCTCTCTAATGCTACCCCCAGCTTTTCTCTGGTAGGAGGGGGGAGGAGGGAGTTAACTCTGGTACATAGAGACTAAGATAAGCCTGTTTGGGTTAAATGAATAGTTGTAGTTCGGAAATTTCCTCTTTATGAAAATAAGAACTAATAGAAGTCATTTTATATTATTACATTTGCAACTTATTATAGCATGCACTTTATTAACCGACTAATTATATCATAGCATGAATTACAAACTAGCTTACTCCATAACAGTCACAACTAGATCCCCCCAACTGTCAAATCTTCCCTGCGAGAGGAAAATCCCAATTTTATCAATTATAATTTTATCGAACATGCAGGGAATTAAACCAAATATTTTTGGTTCCAAATAAGACCAAATAAGACAATTATTATCAAATTATTTAAAGGAAGTTATCTTCTTTAGTACACACAATATATTGTTTAATGAAGACATAGAAAAATAAAATACACTTTACTTTTTTCACTAACAGTGAAGTCGAAGTTCAAATCTTATTCGAATTAATTGGGAAAGGTTTTAATCCTACCTTTCGATTAAAACGCTAAAACGCCCTTGTTTTAAATCATGATCAAACAAAATCTATCAACAAAATAAATGTATTCCCATAGTTAATTTTGTGTTGGTTCCCCTCGGGGTATAGGCCATGAGACCTCACTTTCTTGAGGCACTTCTTTTTGTAGAGTAAGTGATTTTAAAACTCTTTTTATGGACCTCAACATTTTAAAATGGTTAAGTTAGCTATTTAGAGTTGGGTAGTTGTGATTATAAAGAATTAGTTGATAAAATAAAATAGCGTGAACTCACGATTTTATAAATAATCTGAGAATACATTAAAACAATATTTAGTGCTCTTTTGTTTTCCCTTGTTGTAAGTAACTTACACGTTAAGTTTAAATCTTTGTTCTTACTAGTAACAGGATCATTAAGGATGTCGAAGAGGTTAAAAATCGACTTGTTTAAAATTAATTACAAGTTATCAATTATGAATGATATATTGGAGTAAAATACCCCCCTTCATACCCTGACAGATCGAATGACCCCGATGCACAGACAAGGAAAGAACAGATACACATCTTTACGGGAGATTTGCCGCACCCCTCGACACAGGTATAAATTATAATACCCAGTGATAACAGCGCTTCCAAGTGAGAATTCTTTGAAACAACTCACTTTCAAAATGTTCCTCATGATAAAGAAAAGCTGAGAGCTAAGAGTTGCTGTCTTTCCGAGTACAATAGTTCAGGTAGAAGTAATACCTTACCCCACCTCACCCCCTTTCATTTAACCAAAATTTTCAAACAATGGAGATGGTTGGACCCAACTAAGTTGTACAATGCCAGTACATCTATAGTGTTTAAACTTTAACGATACGCAGTCTTGTAAATGCATTTAAAAATGAATTATTAGAATATTTCGTGACCAACTTCATTGTTAACAATTCTGTAGGATTCACTTTTTCATTAGACTTGACTTCAAATAACTGGGATATTAGTGTTCGAAACCCAATCGGGTGTCCTGAGAGTGTTTCTTCCTAATATGCTTAAAATTCTCTTTCAACGCAAATATGGGTACATATTTTTTTAAATTTACCTTCCTCATTCCTAAGTCATTGGAGTAAATACGTGGATAGCTGTAACTGGAAGTAAGACACGGTGCACAAAATGTAACTAAAATTAAATACTTATGTTGTAAATGTTGCATTTATTTTTTATATTTTGTTGTCAAATTAATATAAACAAAATATACAAGTGATATGCTACTTTATAAACTAAAAAAATCCAGTTAAATGCGTAGAAAATACAATAATAAGAGTTTCCTGAGTAGATATTTGGCATCGGTAATACCGTCTTGTTTTAAACACTGGAATGATTATATTCAACATTATTTTATATTGATGTGCAATGAGAGTTAACAAATCTGTTTTAAATCAGTTTATAGTAAAATCAAGTCTGAAAAAAATGCTTATTTCCCTAAACGCGCTCTTAGCATTGCACAACAAAAACATCATATGTTTGGTCCAGTTACACTCTTCCAACATTTTCTTGTATTTGTATGGAAAATTAAACATCTTTTAATTTTAGTAAAGGGGAATAGAAATAAATATATAGTTTTAAATTACACTGAAAGCTCTTTCAGCATAAGATTATTTTACTATAGTAAAACCATATTTTCATACAATTGATAATTGCAGATTTTCTCAAAAAATAAATATTTTTATCGCAGTAATATAGAGTTTAGTAAAGTGAGTAAAATTGTTGACAGTACAAAGTATATGGAAAATTAAAAAATGCTCTTAACTATCCCCAAATATGGTTTTAATCACAGCTATAGTTATTAAGTGTTTTGTATAAAAATTATCAACTAAAATGTAAAGAAAATTGTTCTGTTTATGTAGTTTAGACAGGCTTGAAACTAAAATTATAATTGCTATCGTCAAAACACCAATACAAAAATAAGATTTAATAGAAATTTCATTAAAATATGTGTCAAACAAATTTAGAACTTGATATATTTCATAATATTCTGGTCACTTTGATTTCATAATGTACTAGATCAAGCTTTAAAGTATTTAGCTATAGCATTCTTGCTTTATTGGTAAACATGCCCCTGTTATAATTTTTGATAGTTCCTCCGTGTAAAATTCTGAGCTAACCATGGCAATCACAAACCAATTATGCAATTAAAAAATAAAAATAAAAATCTTAGAAAGAAAATATTAACTAGTAAACAAACTGAGTACACAAACGAACGCAATCACGGGTCGACCGTTGTGCTCCATTGCCAAAGCAAATTTTACCTAATCACGATCATAGAAACATGTTTGAAAAAAGAGCATCACATTTCATCACAGAGCATGAATTAAATAATGAACTATGTTACAGAAATATATTGAATATGAAGCATCATGATTGTAAGCCTGTGTGAATCTATGATTTTCCATTTCGAGTCGAATCCGTATCTTGGCAAACCAGCTCGAATCGATTCCGAATCAAATATCATGCAAAGAATTTTTTTCAAATCGAATCTGAATTGGATATCATACCAAAAATAAAATTTCGAATTGAATCCAAACCGAATAATTTTATTTTGAATATGTTTCAAATCCAAATCAAATGACATATCCTTAGGAGAGTCTTTGAAAATATTTTAGACCTAATCTTAAGTTAAACAAGTAAACAAAGCCTCATGACTATATTATGAAAGGTTATAAACGAAACAAATTATTATTTTTTATAATGGTTTGCTGTATAAGACCATAGAAAGTTGAAATTATTCTTAAGTTGAAAAGATTTGAATTTCAAACTAAACTCATCGAATCCGAATCTGAAATTTACCTAAGAGTCGAAATTTTGAATCCACTACGAATCTCTCTAATAATAAGACTTAAAAGCTCGAATCGAATCCGATTCTTAGCAAGATTCGAGTTTAGATTCGAAATTTTGAAGGTTCGCATGGGCTTATGATTTTCAAAAGAGAATTATGGTCACCAAGCTATGTGGCCTGAATATTGGTTTATTTTAATTGTTATGTCTTACCTAGATATGCGCTAATTTATTTTTCAATTTTAGCTATGTATTTACAATAATAATTTATCCTCTTTAAGATTGTCTTTAGTTTGTCAATTCTTTTACTTTTAAGTTCGTGTTCCAACATGTCGAAGTTTTTTTAAATTAGTTCTGGAAATTTTAGGAGCCCTCGCATTTCCCAGCAGTAAAATTTCGAATTTCAAACTTTCCCACTTTTATAGTTATGTGGGGTTGTCCTTTTGCCAAATTGGCGAATTTAAATTTTCTTTCATTCATAAAAGTAAATTTTGTTTTGGAAAAAACGCCATTTACTCTCACCTCAAAATCCCTAACCCTCCTTAGGACCCTTAGTTCCAATTTAAAATTTTAAGACTTATTTGGTTATCTTATATGATATTTTACGTGCCTACCCAATTTCAACCAAGCCACATCGAAAAGAATGTTCTATATTGGTTGTATACATTTTAAGCGCTTCCATTTCCTGGGCTTCAATTTTGAAATTCCATTTTTTTTAGACGTCATTTGGCTATCCGGGAAGGTCTATTAAATTACATGACTATATTTCATGTTTCTAGCAGTACAAAAATTGTATTTATATAACTTAGGAAACATTTTGAGGGGACCATCTCTCACTATTTTACGCTACTTCATTTTGAAATTTAAGAATTCATGAGTTGGTACCTATGTCCGCCTGACTAAAGTCAATCGTCTAACTCTTTGAGCAGTAGTTTAGTCTTTTAGTTTTAGAAATCTGAGACTCCCTATATAATCAGCCTCCTTAGAAATAACTAATGTTTAAAATGTATCTGTGGTTATTTGAAGTTATCCCTCTACATTCCTGACAAATTTAAATTTTCTGCCTCCTACTTGTACACCCTATCCCCCCCCCCCTTCACTATTTCCTATAATCTCATTTTTAAATCCAAAATGTCCAGATCTTGTAGTTTATTTGACGAATTCCAGTTTTAAACCACACAGAGAACTAGTTTATCCACTGATTTTGAACATTTTAGCCTCCCCTCCCCATTTCTCTAACTCCCTCCTCAAAATCTCAAATTTAAGACTGATTTGGTTATATGAAGCCGTACTTCTACTAACCTGCAAAATTTAGATTTTTTACCATATTTATCTGTTTCCAGAACTACCTTTTATTTCCTGGACTCCCATTTTAAACTTTTACATTTTTGGACTTTTATAGTTATTTGGAGTGGAATCTTTGACTATATGCAGAATTTTAGTTTCATACCACACTAATAAGAAGTTGTTTCCAATATTTTTGTAAGTTTTGAACCACCCAACCCACTTTTTACAACCCAATCTGAGAAATTTTAAATTCTAGTATTCATTTGGTTATCTGGAGTTTTATTTCTACCTGTCTTTCAAATTTGAAGTTTTAACCACATCTCAAAAGTTATTTATAACTTTATCTTCCCCCTCCCCCATTTCCTAAGACTTAATTTTAAAATTTTCAGATTTGTATGATTATTTTGAGTGCTCCCTTTACCTATCATTATAAGTTCTTTACAACACAGAGAAATAGTTGAATGTATTAGTTTTGGAAATGTTGAAAATGCCTCCTTCCCCCACCATTTCTTCAACTCCCACTTAGAAATTTCAAATATTTAGATTTATTTGGTTATTTTGAAAGGTCCTTCTTCTACTTACTTGCCAAATTTAGATATTATATCAACATTAAAAGTTGTTTTTATTTTTATAAACCCCTCCCCCCTATTTCCCGGGGTCCCATTTAAAATTAAAACATTACAGACTTATAGTTATTTGGCATGGTCCCTTTACTTTACCTCCAAATTTCAATCTTCTACCAAACTGCGAATTAGTTGTTTCTATTAGTTTTGGAAATTTTAAAGCTTATTTTTCCAACTATTATTTATAAATTTCAATTTTTAAGACTTATATTTGTTTATTTGGAGTTTTCCATCCAACCGACTGTCAAATTTAATTTTTTTAGCACACATAAAAGGTTTTTAATCTATTTATATCCCCTCCACTATTTCCCAGGTTTCCACTTATTATATAAAAATGTTCATACTTTTATAATTATTTGGAGTGGTCCCATTAGTTTTCTGCAAAATTTCAGTTTTCTGCCACCCTGAAAAGTAGTTATTTATATTAGTTTTGGCAGTTTGAACACCCCACCCGCTTTTTTCCAACGCACCTCGGGATTCATAGTGTGTTATTATTATTAGCACCGCGTCTTACTACCCGTTCGGGTGATACGCATTCATCGTGTGGATATTGTATACAAATTAATTTCATATTAGTATTTTGCGACCCGCTAAATCCCCCATATATCAAAGTTCATCTTGATTTGAGGACATAGAATTTACCACCCCTTTTTTACCCCTTTACATCTCTTTAGGTGATGAAATTTGAAAAACCTTAGAAAATATTCTCACCCAATTCTATCAAGAAATATTAATTTTAAATTTCAAGGTTCTATGTCCACTAGCTAAAAGATAGACGGTCAGTGAATTTTGAAAATGTAGACTCTCCTTTTTCATCCCTTACAGGTTGAATTTCGCAAAATTCGCTCCTATCTCTGGTCTAGGTCCAAAAATGAACCTTTACTAAATATTTCAAGTTTCCAAGTTTGAAACCATTAAGCTCTTCTATCAAACCACAAATTCCCCCACCTCGTTTATTGTTTCTACAGTAAAAATTAGCCTTGTAGCTTGGAATTTTAAGTGATTATGTCTCATTTCCGTATATCCACACTCATGTTAATATTACTAAATCAATATTTAGTATAAGAAAGAAAAATAATAAATCCTCAAATTTGTGCTTTATACTCCTGAAATTTAGATATAGTATTTCTAAATAGCAGTTGAAAGGGACAATTTGGCCCAAATTAACTGTGATGAATGTTTTCAATACATAATTCTTCTTTGGAGAAATAATGTAATAAAGATGAAACTATAAATTAGTCTATGGGTTGTATAATATTAACTAGTCTCCATATTATTAAAGCTAGTAACTATGCCTAACACAACAAATAGAAGGTATGGTGCACCACACAGACTTTATCCCCCTTTGACTAAAAATGGAAACATTTACTTAAAGCTCGTAAGATTTGTAAAACTATATAATATACATCTTTGCAGAAACATGATATAAAAAACCTCACATTTCACCAAAAGGCATAGATGAAAGAAACATATTGTTCACTATTCATATTTTACAAAAACATATTGTTCGTCAAGAAGCATAACAATATTAACTCCCAATTTCAGAGACATCAATTTAAAAAAAATATATTTGCCAATAAAGCTCAAAAGCTAAGGGTGATCCATAAAATAGTTACGGAAGGATTTTTGTGGTGGGGTGTGGGGGAGTCAGTATGTTCTTATGTTTTCTTACAGAGGGGTGGGGGTGGGCAGAATCCATCTTATGTAAGAATTTTAGCAATGTTAATGGTGAGACCAAATCTAAAAAAAAACTCTTCTACAGACGCGCTGTCAAAAGGTTGTCCCTAGCGATGACAAATAGAATAAAAGGCTGTTTGAATGCTTTGAAATTTTTGTCAGAAATTTTAAGAGGAAAGGGGAGACTACAATAATAATTTATTCATCCTACCTAATTTAAATATAAGAAATCTATTTACTTAGTTTAATTAGTAAAAATCAACATGGCATGTTTAGACTATGTCCATATATATTATTAAAATAATCTTATTAATCTGTTTGGAGGTGTAACAAAAAAAAATTGTCAGGGAGAGCATCTCAACTCTGAAACCTTCACCCCTTTTTGCTTTTAATAATATACTGACCTGTGACCATAATGCAAATTACCAAAAAAGTAATACTTTAGGTGTTGTTATTAAATGTACTGTGTCTATGGTGTAATCAATACAAAACTAAGGGTCAAATTAAAGAGAAAGGAAAGTTTATTTCAACTAGCATACTAGCGCCACACAATAACAGTTTTATTTCTAAATTAAAGTAGCACTTCTAAGGTGTTCAAGGGCGGATCCAGCATTTCCGTTGTGGTCGTGGGAGGGTAGGGCGAGAGGAAGGGGGAGAGCGTGGGCACTCCCATGGGATCAGGCTTTTCGTGAGGGTGGATGGAGCACTCTCACGGAACGAAGCAGGGAATCATTTAACAATATTACAACAACAAAAAAATTAGAAAATCAAATAATGGAAATTTGGTTAGTGAGATATTATGTGAGAGTAGAACTAGTACTTCACTTCGGTGGTCGTGTGCATTAAATTATACAAGCGTTTGCTTTCTTACATAGGTATACAGTAATTGATTTTTATTGATATTATTATTTATACTAAATATTTGTTCATGGGGGGTTACGTACCCCCTTCTAGACCCACCACTGAAAGAGTTCTTAAATTAAATATATATAATGGACATCTATACTCCGATTTCTGAAGGAATAGACATCTGAAAGGCCTTTTTTATAACCAGAATCTTATTATAAGTAATAAAAATGGCCCCTCGGACGGTATTCCTACGAATTTTAATGTATACAAATAATGTTTTGGTTGGATTGTAATATTGCCGTAAATACATTATGAATATATATACTAAACATATTTATAATACTATTTTATGAGAGTAAGAGAATTAAGAAATATAGTGGGACAGCCACCCATTCAGCTTTGGTGGCCTCCACTTCCTTTCAAAAGTTAAGATAATATTTTGAGTAGTCTTGGTATAGGCCTAATGTATAAAGAAATTTTCATACCCAAAAATGTATAAATTTTTTAAAGTTACCGTATTCCAAACAATACCGCCATCTTACTGGGAAACTTATTAAAATAACACATTAAGTTATTTCTCTACCACCTCAAGTTTAGATTAAATTTGTTAATTTAAAAAAGTATATGCTATTAACATAATTATAGTTATAACATAGTAATAGTATTCAAAAAAATATTAACATGTTTTTTGGGCTGTCACTATTTGAAAAAAGTAACTATATTTTTAGATCGGAATTGATACTTTATATCAAACTTGGCATTTAGCTTGACTTATGAATGTTAAATAGTTTTAGTAAATGTTGCAACTGTCTTATAATGCCCTTCGTACAGTTTATTTTATATTTATCTGGATAATTAGATACTAGAAAGTAGACCTAAGCCTCTAAGCCTGTTAATTCCTACATACAACCCAACCATTATTAATGAGAACAGAGATGTTATGTTTGCTCAGAAAAAAAGGTGTTCATTATATTGTTTAATTAGTCGTAGGTTGTATCTTGATTGGAAATAAAACTTTTACATTTAAAATAATATATATTTTGCTCACAAAGGCTTATTTGAAATACATTATAATATTATATATAATTATATTTCTTTATTATATAAGTGTTGTAACTTATTTTATCATAGAATGAAAATAACTAACCACAAACCTTGATTTAAATATAAACTATTACAGGCGTTAAACAGAAACGTAACCGGAAAGAATGACTTCCAATAAATAGTGAATAAATCAAGTGGGCCGGTTGCTAACTTTAAAATCTGTATCTGATTTTGTTATTTGTATTTTTTTACCATGTACTATTTTTACTTTCTCTCTATCTTACAGGTAGAGAAAGTATGGTGATCGTCAAAAAAATCGAACTCGAGATTTTGATGAATCTTGACGTTTCATGACTTCCTGAATCCGAAAAAGTGGTTTTTGAATTTTCGTCTGTCTGTCTGTCTGTCTGTCTGTCTGTACCTCCAACTGGAGCCTAAACTGTTTTACCGATTGAGCTAAAACTTGATATCTAGGGTTTTAATAGGGTTTCCCCGAAGGGTTTTTGGAATTGGATATCTACCCCTAAAATTAAGGGTAGTTTACTGAAGGGAAAAAAGAGAAAAAGTCGATTTTCTCAAAATCGGCTCTAACGATTTTGATTAAATTTCATTTATGAACATTAATAAATATTACAAACAAAATGGCTACTCTCAATATTTCGGCAAAATGGCTTTAAGGGCTCCGGTCTGATGCGTTAATTAACATTTTTTATAATAGCTCCGAAACTATTTGAGATATGAAATTACTTAGCATTACAAATATGTATATGTATTTATAATACAAATATTTTATTCGAAACATATTTTTATAAAATCAATAATTTTCAATCTATACGCAATTATATATATATTTTTAACTTTTTGGACATTAAAGCTTAAGTATTGCGACCGTAAAAAAAACTAACCTGAAATGTTGATGGATGTCGACGTCTCATGACCCCCCGAACCCTAAAAAATAGTCTTTGCAATGCTGTCTGTCTGTGTGTCTATTAAAACTTAAAATTAAGGGTAGTTTACTGAAGGGCAAAAAGAGAAAAAGTCGATTTTCTCAAAATCGGCTATAACGATTTTGATTAAATTTCATTTATAAACATTAATAAATATTCCAAACAAAATGGCCACCCTCAATATTTCGGCAAAATGGCTTTAAGAGCTCCGGTCTGATGCGTTAATTAACATTTTTTATAATAGCTCCGAAACTATTTGAGATATGAAATTACTTAGCATTACAAATATGTATATGTATTTATAATACAAATATTTTATTCGAAACATATTTTTATAAAATCAATAATTTTCAATCTATACGCAATTATATATATATTTTTAACTTTTTGGACATTAAAGCTTAAGTATTGCGACCGTAAAAAAAACTAACCTGAAATGTTGATGGATGTCGACGTCTCATGACCCCCCGAACCCTAAAAAATAGTCTTTGCAATGCTGTCTGTCTGTTGGTCTATTAAAACTTAAAATTAAGGGTAGTTTACTGAAGGGCAAAAAGAGAAAAAGTCGATTTTCTCAAAATCGGCTATAACGATTTTGATTAAATTTCATTTATAAACATTAATAAATATTCCAAACAAAATGGCCACCCTCAATATTTCGGCAAAATGGCTTTAAGAGCTCCGGTCTGATGCGTTAATTAACATTTTTTATAATAGCTCCGAAACTATTTGAGATATGAAATTACTTAGCATTACAAATATGTATCTTTATTTATAATACAAATATTTTATCCGGAACATATTTTTATAAAATCAATAACTTTCAATCTATACGCAATTATATGAATTTTTTAACTTTTTGGACATAAAGTTTAAGTATTGCGACCGTAAAAAAAAACTAACATGAAATGTTGATGGATGTCGACGTCTAATGACCCCCACAACCCTAAAAAATAGTCTTTGCAATGCCATCTGTCTGTGTGTCTATAAAAACTTAAAATTAAGGGTAGTTTACTGAAGGGCGAAAAGAGAAAAATTTGGTTTTCTCAAAATCTGCTCAAACGATTTTGATTAAAATTCGTATCTAGGCGTTGAATAAGATTATAAATAAACTGGCTATTTTCATTTTCCTATGAAAATGATTTTTAGGGTACTTTACAGAAGCATCTCCACAACTATTTGAGAAACTAAACAACTTATCATTGCAAAATTGTAGGACTATTAGAAATAAAAAACTTTTATTTGACATATATTTTTATAAAAGCAACAGTTTCTGAGATATTTGCAAATATATTAATACAATTTTGTGAGCTTTAGTTGTAAACATATACTAATTAAGTCTTAACGCAATAATTCTCCAATGCCATAGAGTAATTAAATATAAGTTAGTATCTAAAAAAAGTATGTTATTTTTCCTTAAAGCTCTTAGGAGAAATGTTTGCACAGCAATGATCTATCTCCATTTTAGACTCAATAGTCAAGATTTACATTTTTTATTGGTCAAAATGTATAAATGAATAATTAAATATCAATGCGATGACTTGAAGATCTGCAACACCTTATAAAATGTTAAAATTTTAACCAGAAATCGAAATTTTAATACGAAGTGTTGACCCTTGTGGAAGACATTAAACTGTTTGAAATGCTCTTAAGTGGACAAAGATGCGTCTCTTTTCTCATTGATTATATATCATTGTATATTATTTTATGCGTGTTCTTATGTGGAGTGGTGATGATACAATGTACATTATTCCGTTCAGAAATCCTACGAGTTTATAGAAAGGAGAGAAAGTCTGTGCGGTGCGCCGTACCATTTATTTTATTTGTACACTCTAGTAGCAAAGATGGCTATCATGAATTTAATTTATCTATATCCTAACAATATATTACTCATATTATTATAAGTTAATCTAGCTAAGTCTAGGTTGAGTAATGTAAGTAGTCATTGTTAGATTCAGTTCGGCTACGTTAGCTAAGATTTTGTATTTTAAATTATTTGGAAGATCGGCAAAACTTAAGTTCCATAGGCCTACTTTGTTTTGATATGAGTATCTGATCTTATTTAAACCTAGTTGAAACTGTTTAAAAGTTATCCCTAATCCCTTAAATGTAATGTATTATATTCGGACTAGGTTTGACAAGTTTCGGATATTGTTGATTTTGTTTAATTTAGGATTAAGTTCTAGTACAGTAGCCCCATGGCTTCTTTGGTGCTGACTGACAGCTCACAGCTGACAGCTGATGGCTTTGAAAAGCTACTAGACCAAATTATGTATCCCTACGCCAAACCATATTATCTGCAAAAAACATGTGTTTAGCAGCTGTCACTTCTGACAGTCAAAATTTAGGTATATACCTAAATGTTGACTGTTAGAAGTCAGCTGTGAACTGTCAGTCAGCACCAAAGAAGCCATGGGGCTACTGTATGTGAGCTTATATTAACGTTTGGAAAACTTAAATATTTCAAAAATATTGATTCTAATTCTGTTTTCAAATGATTGTTTATTCATTTTAACGGTTTACGTTATAATTGCACCAAAAAATTATACTAATATGTGAAATTTCATGCTGGTATCAAAACGTGTACGAGTGTTATACTTAGCAACTCCACTATTACGCCTAGATTACCTTAGGTTTGGAGATTATTTTCATACCACGCCCAGATTACGTTAGGTTTGGAGATTCTTTTCATATCATACCCAGGCCACGTTAGGTTTGGAGCTGTTAGGTTTGGGGACTATTTTTATACCACGCTCCTGCTACTTTAGCTTAGGTCTAGCTCTGTCTGATGCCCCCTCGAGCTGGCGCCCAAGGCAGCCGCCCGGTTCGCGCGGCCCTTAAGCCGCCCCTGAACTGGCACTAGAGTGTACTATGAATATCAACAGAGGTACCTAACTTTTAAGGAAAACTTTTTTAGAAAATTATGTTTAATACATTTTATAGAAACATTACAAAAATAATCCTTTAAAAACACTTATATGTAATGATTTTAAACAATTAATTTCTTAGTTTAAATTTAAAAAGTGATTGATCAAAGATGTGATTAAAAATGATCCCAGGTGAGGATAATCAAAGTTGTTAAGGGCGCTACATGGGAGACCACTGAGACGCGTGCAGTCTTTTAGAAATCCCGGATTATTTAATAAGTGGTTTGATATTTTTAAACATAGTTTTCATCAAAATGCTGGCTAAGATTATAAGAAGGTTTCTCTGACTCATTAGAAAGTTTGAATTTTAAGTTTAAAGTTTTTAAAAAAATGACGCGGAGATGTGCACTTCTAAGATTAAAGCAAAAGGTTCGAAATCTTTATCTAGCCTTCCTTTCTTAAATAAAGTTATGTTTTGATAGAGTCACAATTTGTGGAATTGTTCTGTGTGGTTCCATATAAAGATATATATCACGCATTAAAAAACAACTTTAGAGTTAAAATTTAATATTCTTAACTGGTCAGAACTTTCGCCTTCATTTTGCTGAAAACAAAATTAAAGAATATCTAACCATTTAATAAATAAACTGGGGTTTCTCAACGTCTTCAATGCTTCTCAGTCCTCTCTTTAATAATTATTATATTTGCAATCGACCGCCAGTCCCTTGAATGAAAAAAAGGACCATTGTTTTCTAAGTTTTCTTTGTAATATGCTGTCAGAGTAAACTCATTTGTATGTCAGGATTAGGGTACTTAGTGATGGGGAGGTCAGAGACGGGGGAGGTCGATACCTGAAGCTTTCTCACTGATAGCCGACTGGTTGACTCGAGGAGCTCATATTTTGTATCTGCCCTCTAGTAAATTCGAGTTTAGAGTGAGTCGTTTAGAAAATGCTCACTTGATTGCACTGTAGTCACTGGGGATCTCAACTAGCGATCTCAACGTTGAAGAGTGAAGCCTCGAAAAGGAGAGCAACACGTTTAACCTAGAGGTTGTGGATCTGTTGTTTCCTTGTCTTCTGTGCCCCGGTGGAAGATAATATTGTTGGCATTCTTAGTAAAAAAAATATTTCAAAGCAAGGGTGTATTATCGTCGTTATAAATGAGTATCAAATTATCTAAAGAAACTTACTCAAGTAAATATATTTTAATATGGACTAAAACGTATTTTATTATCTTGATATAAATTAATATCATTGAAAATAAAAATGTAGGCAGATATGAAATTTTTCGGTAACAGTGAAGCTGAGATTCAAATCTTGTTTAGAATCACTGGGTTGGCGGAAGTGGGAGCTAGCACTAGATTAAATTTTAATAGACCTTATGTTAAAACTTATGGACTATTTTTTTAATCAACAATCAGTATATTTGAGCCTGATCATTTATTGTCCCCCAATGGTCAGTTTAATCCTTAGAAACGGTTGTCTCGTCTAGTATTTTCTAATTTTAATGTGACTTTTTTTATAATGTAAATACATCATTATTGAATATAAAGTTGGTCAAGTGAGGCTATATATTATTTCAGTCGTCATTTTGATGATGGTTTATAGCAGCATTGAGAAAGGATATAGGCCTAATAGAATAGTGATAATTTTCTCTATGATAACAATGATCTACACATTTTCTATAATGTTGGCCAAATTGAACTTTTATTTTGGACTTGCATTATGTGAACTTGAATATCGCATCATTATTTCGGGTGTATACCATTACTTCGCAAGTCCATTACTTCGCATGACCATTACATCGCGTTTTGGGAACAAATACATTGCAGGTCCATCACCTCGCATTTCACCCACCTCTCTACACACAGCTAACCCTACTCTGACGTACAACCAATAGGATTGAAGGGGCGTATATATACAATTACTTCGCATGTCCATTACATCGCGTTTCGGTACAAATACATTGCAGGTCCATCACATCGCATTTCCCCCACCTCTCTACACACAGCTAACCCTAATCTGACGTACAACTAGAGATGACTTGTTGCAAGGATAGTGTGCCTGACTTTCCCCTCTAAAGCTATCCAGGAATCGTCCCGTGCCCGGGGTCATTTTCACTCACATTTTAAGACAGAGCCTATGATGAACGTGCGGAAATCGTAAAAGCATAAATAATAGCTTTGGCTATTCAATTCTTAATATGCAATCTCGTACAATTATAATAATTGTACAAATGGCAGCAATAAGCCAACTACCGAGTCGAAGATGGCTGCGTTATCTGATAGCTCGTGATCTTAATATAATCACACACTTGTAGCCGACGATTTCCACACGTCCATCATAGGCTCTGCCTTAGAATATGAGTGAAGAATGACCCTGGGCACGGGACGAATCCTGGATAGCTGAGTGGTTAGAGCATTGGCGTACTAAGCCAAAGGTCCCGGGTTCGAGTCCCATGTACAGGTGTAATTTTTCAATTTTCATAATATGATATCTAGATGGAGTAATCCTCACTAAAAGCATAAATAATAGCTTTGGCTATTTAATTATTAACTTTATTAGCCTTGTTCCATTCAATGATCACAAAATTATGCAAACCCCGATTTTAAAAGTTAAACTATTCTGAAAATAAAACACGTGCCTCACCAAGGTTAGAGACTCATTCAACTCGATAGCGCATGCGCAGAACCTCCCAACTCGGCCAACATGTTGGGTTGGTCGTTTATTATCTCCAACAAATGATCCAACACAACTTTTTTCTTTGACCGACTCTCCAAACACCAATAAGTTGGGAATACGTTAATATTGTAACACAACTTGTTGGTATCATGTTGGCCAACATGTTATGTTACAATATAAACTAGGCTTTAGAGTGGAAAGTCAGGCACACTATTCTTGTAACTAACCTTATGTACAAAGTGGGAATTAGAATTGAGAGTCAGGGACACTATCCTTGCAACTAGCCTTATCTACAAAGTGGGAATTAGAATTGAGAGTCAGGCACACTATCCTTGCAACAAGTCATCTCTAGTTGTACGTCAGAGTAGAGTTAGCTGTGTGTAGAGAGGTGGGGGAAATGCGATGTGATGGACCTGCAATGTATTTGTACCAAAACGCGATGTAATGGACATGTGATGTAATTGTATATATACGCCCTTTCAATCCTATTGGTTGTACGTCAGAGTAGGGTTAGCTGTGTGTAGAGAGGTGGGGGAAATGCGATGTGATGGACCTGCAATGTATTTGTACCAAAACGCGATGTAATGGACATGTGATGTAATTGTATATATACGCCCCTTCAATCCTATTGGTTGTACGTCAGAGTAGGGTTAGCTGTGTGTAGAGAGGTGGGGGAAATGCGATGTGATGGACCTGCAATGTATTTGTACCAAAACGCGATGTAATGGACATGTGATGTAATTGTATATATACGCCCTTTCAATCCTATTGGTTGTACGTCAGAGTAGGGTTAGCTGTGTGTAGAGAGGTGGGGGAAATGCGATGTGATGGACCTGCAATGTATTTGTGCCAAAACGCGATGTAATGGACATGTGATGTAATTGTATATATACGCCCCTTCAATCCTATTGGTTGTACGTCAGAGTAGGGTTAGCTGTGTGTAGAGAGGTGGGGGAAATGCGAGGTGATGGACCTGCAATGTATTTGTTCCCAAAACGCGATGTAATGGTCATGCGATGTAATGGACATGCGATGTAATGGTGCCCACCCCATTATTTCTATGAACTATATATTAAGGGTCGGGAACGTGCGGCTCTGAAGCCAAATGTGGCTCCTAACCAGAAAAATGGCGGCTCTTTTCATGAAATGTAGTTCCTTAAATAAACAAATATAAGCTGTTCTTATATAATTATGTTTTCCCACATACCCTTCAAGGTGACATTCGTAGCAATGAATCATGCATAGCTATTATTACTCTTACAGCTCGGCGCATAACATTGGACTTAGATCCTTAAAATCATCCAAAATCAATATTTGATATAACAAACATACATAAATTATATTCATCCATCCTTTTGGGGTTAGGGCTAATTGCCTACCAAATTTCAGCTTCCTACTAGGCCTTATGCTTTTCGAGATATTTTTAGCTGGACAGGGAATCTCAACTGACAATAATTATTATAGGGGGGATCCATAAAATAGACGACATATTGACCTATTTTTAATTTTACTATTTTATTACATATAAATATTTAACCAATTGTAGCACCGATCACGGAATGTAAAAAATAGTGCTGCAAAACATAAATGTAAGGCACCTAATCTGCAAAATTTATACTGTGAAATCTAAATCAAGAAAATATTGGATTTATAACTCATTTCAGAAATATTGCTTATTTAACTCCGACGTAGGCAATGTTCGATTTTAGGATAAAAAAAATATTCAATCAAACAAAGAGTTTTCACCAATAATAAAAAAATAAAAAACCTAAATTATTATTATGAAAATAATAAACATTAATCACAAGAGTACCAATGTTTATTATTTGTTTAGTAGGCCCTAGGCGTCATTAACAGTATTTGTTTCGTGATTTTATTATTATGATAAATAAGCCTACATTATTAAAATAATAAATGCAAAGGAAGGTCCAAACACCATGCACATCAATACAAATATTTTACTAAGCTACATTAAATATTAAAAGTGTTAAAAACATGGCCATATTTTTCTATTGACCACACTAGGTAAACACCCCAATTGGGGTGCAATGTGTGTGTGTGGGGGGGGGGGGGGGGGAAGGACATAATAGATGGCACAACGAATCTCTGCTTAGGCAAAACAAGTAAAATAAAAATACAGTGCTGATAGAGAAAAATTAAAAAAAAAAGGCCTAAGTTGTTGTCCTACATTGATCGCTAACAGAATATAATTAGAAAAAATAGCAAACATTACAATGGTCTTATATATATATATATAATATATATATATATATATATATATATATATATATATATATATATATATATATATATATATATATATATATATATATATATATATATATATAAACACATTCTAGCTTAGTGAAAAATATGAAACAGCAAAAAAGTTTGCATTTTTTATATGGATTATAGCGTTATTTGAAACCACTATAAATAAAAAATCTTTATCTAACAAAATAAAAATAAAATTAATACAAACATTAAAATGACAACTTTCTTTGTGATTAAATTAATCAGTTAAAACGCTAAACTTTATTACTGTTATTTTTTAAAATTTAAAACAATCAGAAACTACTATTATGAGTGATAATATGGTTTCATATCAAATATCCCAATTAACTATTCCCCTTAGTAATGATTTTGCCAACCATAATATTATAAGCAAATGTTAAGTTGGAGCAATGTGTAGGGCTGTAGGCTTTACATAATTTCAGTCTTTTCGATTAATCTCATAGATTGTTTAATATAAAAACAACTCTGTAAGCCCATGTTAGATAATTAAACATTTCCTAAGCTTGTATAATTAATTGTGACCAAATAATTGACACAAAAATATGATTTATAATATTGTATTTAAAAACAAAAACTGTGGTGGCTGGATTTTTACCTGACAAGGAAACCAAAATAAATATCGTATGGTGTAAACACTTAACCTCCCTCACAACAGTCAAGTGCATAGCAGCTGTCATCTCATTCTTCATCAAGGAAAACAACTTAAACAGGAGATAAATAATGACTTGTTTACAACAATCAAGTGCATAGGAGCTGTGATCTCATTCTTCATCAATGAAGACAACACAAACAATATAAACAATGGCTTCTTCACAACAATCAAGTGCATAGGAGCTATGATTTCATTCTTTATCAAGAAAGACAACACAAACAAGATATTAAAAAAAGTCTTCTTTACAACACACCATTAAAAAGGAGCGTCGATCCCAATTTCCACAAAGTAAGACATTATAAAGGTAGGGAGATTGGCTTCCTGACAACATTAACTAGCATAGGAGTGGTGTTTGTATGGTACTTTATTAGTTATTACGTGTTACGTTCTATTATATTTATCATGACATTTACTGTAATGGAAGTTATTCTTTATCTCAACTCTATCCCATATATTCATATATCTTTACACTTAAATATTTTTAAACATTAACTTTTCATTAATTTAATATCATTTTTAAACGTGAATTATAGTAGTTTATGATTAGGCTCGAGATTATCGTTGGTAGATTTAGATTTTTTTCTATTTTTTCCTGCCTTGGCATCCATTATATATTGTGGATCTCGTATTTTCATTTTTCGTTTCACCCTACTATCCAAAATCTCTGGTAGCATACATGGCATAAAAAATCTTGTAAGTTTCGGTTGCGTTATATTGTTCCATAACTCCACATTTTTTTGGAATACACTCCACAAAAAAGTCTCTTTGTGAGAACAATAAAATCACAATATTCCTCTCCGGTAATATTTATTTTACCTTGTATCTGGTAATAATATTTGTGATTTTTTTAAAGTGTAAGTACGCCCTTATTTATCTCTAAACAAAAATTTGATTTCTTTTCTTGAGTTTCATCTATTAGCATTCTATCTTTCAAATAAGGTAAACACTTTACCTCTACTAGCTCATCGTCACCAACTAGGCCATCAAGAGTGGCAGCAAGGTAGAGTTCATCAGGATAGATAAACAAACCACATGGTAAAACATTAACTCCCATTTCTGAGCTGTATCGTGCCAAAGCCTCCCTTTCATAAACTCTTCCATACATTATTGCTGGTCTATTTAATTATTTGGGATAAAATAGCTCTCATACAAGGTTGTGGCAATCATATAACCGTACTACTGTCCCAAAATTGAAGGCTGTAAGGCGGTTAATCCTAGCCTCGTGCCATTTGTCGCTGTTGTGCTGACCTCTAGTAGCTTGTTTCAGGCTATCTCTTTCTGTGGTGGTTGCCATTTTTTCACGCATATTATCAATGAACTGTTGAGAAAGCAACTGCATTTGGTCATCTGGAATATCTGGCTCAATAATTTAATCATGATCACCATAATTTTTATCTGGGCCTCCTCCAGTCTTTCTCTTTTGGGCGCATAACATTCCAGAAATTGTAATGAGCGCCTGGTGCGTTTTCGTTCACGGCATTCACATAAATTCTTAAATTCAGTTCAGGGACTGCACCCGTGCATACTCTTCCAAGGGCTGCTGTGCCAGCCAGTTCTTAAGTGTGAGATAGTCCGGTGCCTTGGCACCTTCTGTAGTAGCTTCCTCGTTTCCTTAGGTTGATACGTTTTGCGTCAGTGAACTTTGCATTGAGAGCCATATACCTGCAGTACCAGAAATATATTTAAATATATTTTATATTAACAAACAAAATACACCAGAAATACACATCACAAGTATAGAAAAAAACTCAAATTCGCATACGTTAACTTTCTACCCCATGTCTTAAAAGTACAAATTAATTCTATGTCATATGTCCATGAAATTAAATATAGTCCAATAGCACGTAAAACCTTGACATACATTTATTATAATTTGTGTACACTTATAAAGAAAATACTCTCCATTCTGCAACGTTAGTTGTAGGCCTACTGTTGCTGACAAGTTTGTCCGCTTTCTTCTCTAAATTTGTGATTAGGTTTCGGACAGATTGTAGAAGACCGGTGTTCTTCAGGGTGGACAGTTGGTTGCATTCTTCAGAGTATTTTGTTTTACAATATGATTCTCTGCATTGATCATGCATTCTAAATACATGATTCGGTGCGTTTCCTAGGTCTTCTATTAACACTTCCACTGCAACATTCCCTTTTTACTTTCCAGCCTCTCTAATAGCGATTTTAACGCCTTTAACAAGTCTATCAACTCTCTAAATGCTGTCACCCTTTCCACTACCTACCAAGATTTCTCTTCCTTCCAATGGATACGACGTATTTTTGGATAATTTGTAAAGATTTTCGCAAAAAGCTTTTGTAGCATGAATTGTACACTCTAACTTGGTGACGTATCTTCCATAGCTACAAGACTGCTGTATTTCCGCCATTACGGAAGAGTCGCTGTCTCCAATGTAATTCTTATAAACGAGCCCATGCATTTCTATAATTTTGTTAAAACCTTCCCAAATTATGTATTTTTCCATTGATGTGGAGGATTCATTGTAGTCTTTGTAGCAAAAGTGAATTGGAATATCCCTTTTATTTATCTTGGCCATGGAACATACAGAACAATATTTGTCTCTGACTCCTAAAAATATTTTTTTTTGTTTCTTCCCTAATAAAAACAGCCCGTAAAAAAGTTTTAAAACCACAATTAATATTTATTAATAATATTAATGGTATTAAATATTGATGAAAACTACTTTTCTAAATATAATACAAATAAATAAAAACATTTCAATGAAGAGTTAAGAAAGACCTGCGAAAAGAAGAAAACATTTTGTAGTACCGCAATTTAGGCAATGACTCTTCTCTATGTTACTAATGACATTCCCTCCGCTCCCCATTCCCTATTCCAAGCTTGTCACTGGACAGACCGACAGAGATTATTTGTTGCTGCTTTTGGGTGAGTGAGGAGGAGGGATTGTTAAGAGAATGAGAATTTGGAGAATTCTGTCGGGATGGGTCAGAGGGGGAAGGGGGGGAGGGAAAAAGACAGTACACAAAAGTCCTGTAAGAGTTCACTATAGGATAGTCAAGGTTATAATAACCTAGGAACGCATAGAAGTAGCTCTAGTCAAAGTAAACAGCTATTGCCCGGAAAAAGTGTGTTAAGTGAGGCAATGATTCAGCATGAGTTTGAAAAGTAGGTGTTTAGAAAAAACCTTCCTCGAAGAGGCAAAAATCAAGTACCTAATGGCTCTGAATTGATTCACCATATGTTTTGAATTCATTTAAAAATTTTAAATCGTAAAATCGAAACAAAATAAATTATTACAAAGGGCTATATAAAATGTAATTTTTAATGTAATAATAAATATTAAATATTTTATAAAGTAATGAGGCGATCATATTGTATTCTTTATCAGATCATCTATAGCAAGTCATTATGACAATTACAAAATATCCTCTACATAAAATTAATAATTTTTGAGATACCTACTAATATAATTCCTTTAATTAAAACGTCAATTTGATCAAATTAAAAAATATAAAATTTAAAAATAATATTGTTTTTTAGTTATAACATAGCCAGTATCTGTTATTTGGAGCCAACGGTTCAATTTCTGTAAAAGGTTCCGAGACTTCAACACCCTTAAGGCGCTATAACTTCTATGTTTGAATCCGGCAAACGTTCACCGATGATGGAAATTATAGTACTATTTTTATATAACCATCCTACATAGGTGTGTAAACTGAGTCTTCTGGAAATTTTGAGCACATCACCTTCAAAGATCATTTGATGCACAAACTAGCACTACGTGCTAAATTTAAGGTGCTATAACTTATATCTTTGAATCTACCCCACGATCACCGATAATGGCCATTTTAGTACTAAGTGTATATAATTGATCCTACATAGGTGTAAAACCTGGGTCATCTGGAAATTTAGAGCACATCGCCTTTAAACATTCGATTGTGCACAAACTCGCGCCTTATTCGCAACAAATTTGTTTTTTATCCACATCTTAGCTATCTGTTATTTGGAGCCAACGGTTCAATTTCTGTAAAAGGTTCCGAGACTTCAACACCCTTAAGGCGCTATAACTTCTATGTTTGAATCCGGCAAACGTTCACCGATGATGGAAATTATAGTACTATTTTTATATAACCATCCTACATAGGTGTGTAAACTGAGTCTTCTGGAAATTTTGAGCACATCACCTTCAAAGATCATTTGATGCACAAACTGGCACTACGTGCTAAATTTAAGGTGCTATAACTTATATCTTTGAATCTACCCACGATCACCGATAATGGCCATTTTAGTACTAAGTGTATATAATTGATCCTACATAGGTGTAAAACCTGGGTCATCTGGAAATTTAGAGCACATCGCCTTTAAACATTCGATTGTGCACAAACTCGCGCCTTATTCGCAACAAATTTGTTTTTTATCCACATCTTAGCTATCTGTTATTTGGAGCCAACGGTTCAATTTCTGTAAAAGGTTCCGAGACTTCAACACCCTTAAGGCGCTATAACTTCTATGTTTGAATCCGGCAAACGTTCACCGATGATGGAAATTATAGTACTATTTTTATATAACCATCCTACATAGGTGTGTAAACTGAGTCTTCTGGAAATTTTGAGCACATCACCTTCAAAGATCATTTGATGCACAAACTGGCACTACGTGCTAAATTTAAGGTGCTATAACTTATATCTTTGAATCTACCCCACGATCACCGATAATGGCCATTTTAGTACTAAGTGTATATAATTGATCCTACATAGGTGTAAAACCTGGGTCATCTGGAAATTTAGAGCACATCGCCTTTAAACATTCGATTGTGCACAAACTCGCGCCTTATTCGCAACAAATTTGTTTTTTATCCACATCTTAGCTATCTATTATTTGATTTTTTGCATTTTTACTCATTGTTCTCATAAAAAAATTTACATCTTTACTTGTTGCTCTTATAATATTTTATTTTTCTTATATTTCATCACCAACTTTTCTACTATTTTGTTATTATACTTTGTTACTCTCATCTTTTGCTTTTACTTAGAACGTGCCTTTTATTTAGTGTATTTGACGTGCTCTCTAATGGATAAATATATAACTAATATTGATTTCTGGTGTGAAAGTTTATAGTTGACAAATGACACCGTTAGTTTGTAGTTTGTACTGTTTTCCCTAGAATAAACGGTTACTTTGTTGTGGAATTCTTCTTTCAGCTAAACATTTTAATTGAATTTACAAAATATTTATGTAATCCCTACATAGTTTGTAGGTTTATCCTATATTAAAATCCAGGTTTTACTCATTAGGTAGGCTATATCAGAAGTTTCAAGCAACCAATAAATTGCTGCTAAGCCTAATCTGTTTTTTTTATTAAAAATATTATTTGGAATTAATTCTTATTTTGTTTGACAATTAATCTAACGATAACATAACTATTCACATTGTGTTTGAAGGTGCTTGTTGTTATAAGTTTAATAGCTCATTATTTTTTTAAATAATAAAGTTTCTCATTTTGTTTGGGCAGAAAAATATCTTTAAAAAAATGTTTTCTCATTATTTAAATATCTTGAATAGCATAATTTTCACCTACACATTTGGCAATACTTTGACCATTTTCTTAATCCTTCTTTCATTAAAATTTTTTCACATTAATTGGCTTTGTGCATTTATTGCTATTTATTAAATTTAATTTCTGAAATGTATATAACCTATGCAGTTTTATATTTCAAAAAGTGACAAGCATATAAGGGTCATTCTCAAATTGAGGGTCAAACAGGAAATTAAAAAAATCAGGAAAAGTATAATTCTTGTCTTATTACACAGAATTTACTAAAGAAGTAAGTAATAATACCATCAGAGCTTGATTTTACAATTATCTCATGTTTTTTTTTTTTAGTTTTACCAAAGTGGCTACCCATAATCCATCACTTCGCTAACGGTGTTTCAGATGCACATAAATATGTTATAGTCGGGAAAATCCAAATAAAACAATTTTTACTAAGTAACTTATACCATTTTTTTAAACAAAAAAAAATATTTTTCGGAATTAGGATTTTGTAAGTGAAGAAACATACAAAATTTATGTGTTAGTGATGTTAAATTTTCCAAAATCCAAAGAAAATTAAGTTTTACATTTCTCATGTTTTATTTACTATATTTTTAATAGCTCAAATGTTAATATTATATAATATTTATTTTTTTACTTAGACAGTTAGTGAGAAATAAGTGATTTTACTGTTGTTAGTGAAGTGATTTTGGGAAAACAGCATTTACACTGAAAATTTCACTTTACTAACATGAGCTACGTGACTATCATCAGTTCCGTCACCTAACTGACATTAGCGAGGTGATGACAACGTTTTCATCACCAAACAACGTTAGTGAAGTGATAAAACCATTTTCGTAGCCAATTAACGTTGGCGAAGTGAACGTTATTGAAGTGATTTTTTGGCAGACTTTTTAGTTTCATAACCATAATATAAGTATAATGCAGCAAACAAACATTGAGGTTAGTTCCTGCCTCCATTTACGTTCAACTGAACAGGTTTTGGCTTAGTTATTTCAAAAATTCCTAATGATATTAATGTTAGCAAAGTGATTTTCAATTAACATACTCTATATTATTTACCTGAATTTTCGTACGTTGACTGAATAGTATTAAACTAGTAATAAACTTTTTAACTAATGAAATGGGTAAAAAGAACAAGTATGTATAGGACAACAAAACACTACAGCTAATGGGGAACAGTGGAGCAGTCTGGAAGATTTTAGCGTCAAATTTAAAATATCGTGTTTTTCCAGTGTCTTACTTGGGGACAAACAAACATTGATTAAAATGTCAAAATTCTTGAATAACTTATTGAAATGGATTCTTCAAACGAAAATAACAGTATAACAGAAATATTTTACCGTGGCTATATTTTTTTTACTCTTTTTCTTTATTTTTGTATAGAGCTTCAAACTTCGAAATTCAGAGGTGGGTACAGTTAGTGAGGTGATGAGGGACTTTTAATAATTATTTGGTCAAATTTGTTTTTAATATTACCATATTTTAATGTTTCTATCAAGTTTTATACACGTTCCAGGCCCCCTACTACTAAAAAAAAGTTTTTGCTTGTTTTAAAAATAACAAAATATTTATCTAATCAGGAGACAAATTGTCACTCATTTGAGAATGACCCATAAATCGAGCAGGTAGTAAGACGTGAGGCTAAATGAAACAAAGTGTCCACACAATTGAAAATAATAGCTAAGATATGGTTTGTTTGGAGACATTTGATAGTATTTTACATAAATTGGGTTATATATATTTAATTATTTTAAAATTGACACAAGACCTTAATTTTGTTTTTGAGTTTTGAAATTTAGTGGAGGTGCTAGCTTACATTGAGTATGCGTTTTAGGTATGACATAATTTGACTTCTGATCCAGGTTCTGGGGACCTAGGCGAGTATGAAAAGTGATGTTGTCAATTCCGGGAGTGGTCGACAACCCTTTGGGGAGGGGGTGAATAGCGCACTTGGGGTGGAATTTTGTTTCCACTATAACTTCCAACTCATTCATTGTATCAAGATAAAAATAATTGTAATGGTTTCTATTACATAGGTTGCTCGTGTTTGCAACATAATTTAACCAATATTTTACTAATACCTAACACTTAAACAATGAAGGTGCTCAATCTAGAATAATGTGGTATCCAAATAAGTCTTGTTTTATGTCTAAGCAAATTAAAATTTAATACACAAAATACATTTCAGTTAAATTTTTAAAATCAAGAGTTAAGTGTTAAATAGTTGTTAGTCCTCAAAAGAATATTATTTACCTCAAAATGCAAAGTTAAATGCATTTAGCTTCTTTACCATTCTCTTCTTCATCAATAATTAGTTTGTTGTTGAAGCTCTTACAGCTGTTAACGTGACAGGAACAGTACGCACAGAACAAAGTTTCGCTTGAATTTCAAAAGCAAGAACTTTTCGAACATAAATTTTGACACTTGCATGGGAACAGAAGATTTTCTTTTTAAATGAACTGTTTCATTAGAACATGTCATATATTACCTTCAGAATCTGTAGTGTAGCCAAATCTCAACAAATCAAGTGGCTCAACAAATGCATTTAATGAATTCTCCCAAACATCAAGTTGAACTAACACTCGGAGTACATGAAGTCGAAAACTATCAGAAGGGCAGGGTAGAGAACCAATATTACCGATATTTACGACGTTAGGGTTGGCCCAAAACAAAATGTGTTTACTCACATTACAAGATTGTCCAGGCTTCTTGATAAGCTGTAAATATAACTCAAGAAGGTACTTTAAGTTGAGTTTCTACAAAGGTAGTTAAGTTTAAAAGACTTAAGTATCAATATTTACTGCTTGCTTTGCAGATTTCAGGGCACTTTTATTTGCAACCAGTTTACTTGTCATGTCACACCCTGTCTGAGCATGTCACGTTGGCGGAACTTCACTAAATGCATCCCCATAATACTCTGAAGCAATGTGGAAGCCAAGACATCTTCTATTTTCACTGACCCTGTCAACTATCCAAAGACCAATTTACAAACATCATTTAGCCGCCCTTTTACACGAACATTTTCGTATGGCTGAAGTCGATCTCAAAAGTGGTCCTTGTTTGGTTGACTGTCGTCCTCTTGCAGTTACTCTATAATGCAATGGAAAGAGTACGTCCCCTTTTCACATGGATGTTTTTTTGACCACATGTGAACCGTTGTGGCCGGCTGTCACCGGACCCATCCGCTGACCACAGGCTGACTGCAAAGTTTCCCTTTTACATGGGCCACTCATCTTATCAACCACATTTTGGCGGCATGTTTTGTCAGTTAACATGATGGAACCTTTTGACACAGATATGATCATTGCAAAGATCCAAGCTGAAACCGTGATTTGGAACTACACTAGTGATGTAAACAGCAACCTAATTGAGAAGATTAAGGCGTGAGAGGAAATGTGTGGAGTATTTCACAGTAACTTCATATTGAGAACTGGAAAAACTTATCTGGATAAATGCAAAGTTCATGGTATAGATAGAGTGTGAAACTGCCCAAATTGTAGCTGCACCCCAACAATGGGATGTACCCAGAACCTCCGTGATTTCCTTCTCCTCCTTTATCGTTGGAGGAGCACTAAAAGTAATAATACTTCTTTGTCAGAATCAATACTATGAATGACTGAATTTCCCTTGTCACATGTGGGAATCTCCAGGCCATTTGAAGCTGGCTCAACCACATTTTGACGCTGGCTTGACCACAAAATGTACCTGGGTTGGATCACTTTTCGTGGTCAACTTCAACCACACGAAAACACTCATGTAAAAGGGCCCTCTTATTAATGATTCCCAAAATCGAAATCAAAGTATGAAAAGTCAGTGTCAGGACTGTGAATAACAATGCTGCATGAATAGTTAGGTTGAACAACTTCATAATCATAAAAGAACATTCTAAAATCAGCTTACAAGTGATAACTTGCAAAATGTGTTACCCTAGAAACATGTTGTTTATAGTTTTTCTCAGAGCATTCGGTTCCATTCAAAAACTCTCCACCAACAACAAGAGTACAGCCTTTTGGAACCTAAGCATTCTGTAAAATGAATTTCGATAGGAACAAACATAAAAGCATGGTTTGTGTTGCTGAGTATGTGAAAGATTTAACAGCAATCCATTATGGAGGAGAAAAAAGCATTTCGTATTGACAAATAAATGCTCTGTTTAAAAAATTTCATACCTACATTTCTTTGCCGATGGGTTGCACCTTGAGCAAGAATGGTGCTAATTTTTCTCCATTTACTACTAAGCCACTCACAATATTACATAAGCTACTTGTTTCACTGATTATCATTTTCAAAAAGGAATACGATAATTATTTGCATATCAACTTCATCGCTCACTCTTATATTTTTGCCCCATTCACTGTGCGAATATTCATCTATGTCACCACTGGGATCTGAGATCAAATCATAGTAATCTAACAGTCATCTCATACAATCTCAATCAATCTCATACAATGAAGATTTACTGTGGAAAAGTAGACACCATTTGTTTGTCGCTTGAATATTACTGGATATTCCTGTCTAGCCACCAATAACTTCAGAAGAAAGGACAAGTATTTGCTCAAGGGCATGATCACTAGCAACACAATTAAATTTTCCATTCTTACGTTTTACTGAAAAATGTCCACGTTTTAAAGCATTTAAGACTTTATCAGGAAGTTGAGACACATAATCTAGATACAAGATGCAGCCACATACTTAATTTTAGTAATTTTACATTTTAATTGCCTTTTTTTCTTTAGATTTACTTTAACTATAAAATTCAACCACAAAACAAAGTCCATGATTATAACCCTACCTAATAGGAACACAATTAGATTTTTTTTTATCTCAATACAATTAATGGTATGGAAGTTAAACTCCAAGCACGCTATTCATTCCCTCCCCCACGGGTTGTCAACCACCCTCGGAATTGACAACATCACTTTATAATCGCCTGGGTCCCCAGAACATGGACTAGAAGTCAAATTTTGTCATACTTGAAATGCACTGTAAGTTAGTGGCTCTTCTAGTTTTATTTTCTCGATCCAGGTCTCGCAATAAATCTATCTTTTGAAATACCTGTGCCAGCTGCTATCTTGATTACTAAAACATGTCAGAAACAACACATGGTGTGAAGATTGAATTTGAGGAGGACTTTGAATATCCTCTTCATCAAGAAGTTAATTTGGAAAATAAGGTAAGGCACTACACTTTACACAATTTATAATTACACTTTTATCATGTTACATGTTAACAATTTGTTCTAGGGAACAAAAAGTTACAAGATGCTATTTAAGGGTCAGTTCATGTAAAATCAACCAGTCACTCGACCTGACCATTCTGTATTTAAATGATTTTTTTACAACTTATTCTTCCCTTAGATCTAACCATAAAAAAAAAATTTAGATTTTTTAATAGCCCCGTTTTTGAGAAATCGATTTTTGAAATTTCAAAAAAAATAGATTTTTTCTCCCACACCACATTTTTCGATTCTTATTAATTTCTGTTATATTGCAGCTAGAATTATGCTTTTTGATTCATTTTTCTCATTTTGAAATGGGCTTTAATCTGATATACAACTCGGCACAGTTTTAGCAATTTTTTTTTCTCCCACTCTTTAAAAAAGAAATTGAAAAAAATAATTGTGATAGTGTTTTTTGAAATTTTTGAAAAAAATACCTGTTACTTAACTATTAATTATCTATATAAACTGAAAATTTCAAAATGGGATGCCTATGGGATCCTGAGTTATGAGGAAAATTGTAGTGCAAGTAACAATATTTTCAGCCTGGCTTAAATGTTGTCTTAGGACACCTCTCAAAATATATAATACTTTAAAATTTGCTTGGACAGTTTTAGCTAAAGTCACTCCTTTAATAATTTGATATTAATTTTGCTATCCTTAAGTTTAATTAAAATTATTCGGCAGTTTGCCGTGAAATGGTAGAGTAGCTATTTCTATACCTTCTCTAAATGTTTCATTGCAAGCACTTCACTTGTAGAGCACAATGAGTCATGTGGCTCCCAACTGTTTGTCTCTCCACCAGACTAATAATCCCCCTCCCCTTCTTCCATCCCTTAGGCAAGCCACATTCCACAACCTCTTGCTTTCTGCTAACATCGGTATTCCCCTCCCCTTGTATTGAACAAAGGACAGAGTATTTTTATCTCTGAGTCACCAGATTATCTGGCTACCTGCTTTTCTCATGTTAGTTTCTGTTCAGAATCAGTGGTGTCAACAAGTGGTTCTTAGTGTGTTTGCAAATGTTCATTTAAATTAGTTTTGATTTAATAAAACTTTTTTTTAATTTAGCTTTACTGTAAGGTGCATTATTTTATTTCCAACTAAGAACTTTTAATTTTTAGTTAATTTAAACAAATTCTTTTTCTCATCTCACCTGACTAGTGTGGTTTAATGTGTGATTTTGTTACATTTTGGATGACATCTAAACTAATTGAGGCATAAAAATCAATGATAGGACTGAGTGGAAATGGAAGAAGCAGACATATCTAAAAAATACTTGAGTGTTTACTGCTGTAATCCATTTAGTAAATCTGGGCATAATTTTTTCAAAAAAACCTTAAGATCTGTTAATGACAATATTTTGAGTCGCTCCAAATTAATAAGATTTGGTGATAAGATTTGTGATACTTGTCGGAAGGCTGTTCTGAAATTACCTAAAATTGATGAAGAGGAAGTAACCTCACAATCCTCAGAAAATGAGGATGATAACAATGATACAGAAATAATTGAATTGTCAACACCACAAAAAGAAGAGGCCTTAGGTGCGGTGAACAGGAGTTTGACTGTTCTCGATGAAACTCCAATTTAAAAAAAACGTTTATCAGAGAAGAAATATCCCAAGGAAAAGTTAAAAAAAGTTACTGAAGCTTTTAGAGCAAAAATGATGAGTATAAGCCCAAGCAGTTCATCTGTAGAAACTTGCAATACCAATACAGAAATCATAACTCAGCTAAAGAAAAAATTTAACTCCACCACAGACAAAAGCGTGAAAATGCAAATTTTAACAACCCTGCCTCAAAGTTGGACATTAAAACAAATCGAAAATGAATTTACTGTTTCAAATTTTATGGTGAAAAAAGCAAAAAAACTTGTCAAGGAAAAAGGTATAATGTCATCACCAGATCTGCAGACAAGGAAAACATTAGATCCTGACACTGTTTCATTAGTAAAAGAATTTTATGAAAATGATGAAGTTAGCCGTCAAATGCCTGGAAAAAAAGATTATGTCTCAGTTAAAATAGATGTAAAACAAACTCATGTTCAAAAAATTTTGATTCTGAACCCTTTAAGAGAGGTTTATGTATTGTTCAAAGAACGACATCCAGAGTGTAAAATCGGATTTACAAAGTTTTGTGAGCTTCGTCCAAAGTATTGTGTCCTCGTTGGATCAAGTGGCACACATTCTGTATGTGTTTGTATGACGCATCAAAATGCAAAATTAGTGATGGATCATTGCAAAATGCCTGAGATGTCTGATGGAGGAATGCCAATAAGAACATATAAAGATTTGATATCTAATATTATTTGTTGTGAACCAACAACAAAGTGCTATTTTAGTGAATGTGATGACTGCCCGGGCACTGACAAACTCATATCTCATTTTGAAGATTGCTTTGAGCAAAATTGTATTGAGAATGTTACATTCAAACAATGGTTGCAGATAGAGAACAGGACAACACTAGAAACTATGACAAAACCAATTCAGGAGTTTTTGGACTCCTTATTTGAAAGTATGCCAAAATTATTGCGTCATTCATATATTGCGAAACAGCAGTCAGCATATCTGAAGAACCTCAAGGAAAACCTTCCCCCAAATGAGTATTTAGTTATATGTGACTTTGCGGAAAATTATTCTTTTATATTACAAGACTCTGTACAAGGCTTCCACTGGAACAATGCACAAGCCACAATCCATCCTTTTCTTATCTATTACAAAACCGAAAATACTGAGAAGTTAGAGCATATAAGTCTGGTGATTATCTCTGACTGTATGTCACATGATACAGTAGCTGTACATCTCTTTCAAAGAGTAATGATCGATTTCTTGAAGCAAACTTTTCACACACCACCTGAGAAAATACATTATTTCTCAGATGGAGCAGCATCACAATATAAAAATAAGTCCAACTTCCTCAACCTTTGCTTTCATGAAGAAGACTTTAGCATGAAAGCAGAGTGGAATTTTTTTGCCTCCTCACATGGCAAGAATGCTTGTGATGGTGTGGGAGGGACTGTAAAACGGCTGGCAAGACTGCGCATGGTATACAATGAGCAGATTATGACACCTCGTCAGCTTTATGATTGGGCCAAAGATAATATACCAAAAATTAATTTTTTGTATTCAACCAAAGAAGATTATGAAACAGAAAACACATTCTTACAACCAAGACTAAAGAATGCAAAAACTGTCAAAGGGACACAACAGTTGCACAACTACATTCCAATTGGGAATAAAACTAGGCTGAAAGTTAAGTATTACAGTCTGTCAACTGAATCAAGAGAAGAAATAGTATCTGTTGAAGAGGAAGACAACCTATTGGAGATAAGTGACATTGTTGGATTCGTAACTTGCTAGTACTCACACCATTGGTGGTTGGGGTGTGTTCTTGGTGTAGAAGAGGAAGACATCAAGATAAGTTTTTTTAGAGCCATATGGACCCAGTCCATCTTTTAAATACCCCCAATTCCCAGACATAATGAGTGTTAATAGAACTGACATTATAACTAAAGTTGATCCAACGACACCAACAGGAAGAGTGTATCGACTGACAGCAGAAGAAATGAACAAAGCAAACAATTTTTTACTAAAAAGGTGTACAAAGAACTAATTTTTCAAAATTAGCAATGACTAGATGCAATTTGCTCTACACATTTGTGTACATATACATGTAAGTTTTATCTTATAAGTTTTCATACCATTCTTTACATTGTTTTAATATGGCTAGCCCTTGTCTCTAAGTTGTTAATAATTAAAAAGGCTTCAACAATTTAGTTCTTATGTATTAAATCACCTTCCATACCAGAAGCTTAATAATAATAATAAAAAATAATAATAGTAATAATCATCACAAATCACAGTACTGAAAATATTGTTACTTGCACTACAATTTTCATCATAACTCAGGATCCCATAGGCATCCCATTTTGAAATTTTCAGTTTATATAGATAATTAATAGCTAAATAACATATGTTTTTTTCAAAATTTTCATAAAACACTATTACAATATTTTTTAATTTTTTTTTTGAAAGAGTGGAAAAAAAAATTACTGCATTAAAAGTATGCCGAGTTGTATATATACAAATGAGAAAAATGAATCAAAAAGCATAATTCTAGCTGCAATAGAACAGAAATTAATAAGAATTGAAAAATGTGGTTTGGGAGAAAAAATCTATTTTTATTGAAATTTCAAAAATTGATTTCTCAAAAACGGGGCTATTAAAAAATCTAAAAAAAAAATTTATGATTATATTTAAGGGAAGAATAATTGGTAAAAATTTTATTTAAATACAAAATGGTCAGGTTGAGTTTTTTTTTTGTTGATTTTACATGAAATGACCCTTAAATATTTTGTCAGGTTTTATTGAACTAACCCACATTTTAACTACAGGCCCCCAACTCTATTTATGTAATAATAACCACCTTTGTGGTCTAGTCGTCAGAGTTTCCAGCTTTAGATTCAAAGGTCCCAGGTTTGATCCTCTGCTCTTCTGGATTTTTCTTTGAAGCATTTGGTCTGGACTGGTGTCAATACAGCTTTATGAGAACAAATGAGGAGTCACTTGAATGAAAAAGAGCAGCTCCATGCTAGAAAAATGAGATTAATGGCCGGAGGGTTTGTTGTGTTGAACACAAAACTTTTTTTTCCCTTAAAAAAAAGTTGTATGCATACTATTGCTTAGTAATTATGAAACATTTGAAGATGGGATGCAAATGGATTCAGGAATTATGTTAGATTCAGTAAAAAAGGATTCCATCTACCGTTATACTGTGATATGCGATTCCCTATGTCAGATTTCTCCCTCCTTTGCCTAGTTCATGTCATACTTCATACGTTCCCAAGACCATACCATGCACGTCATAGGCTTCAAATCCCTAACATGTTCTCCAAGCTTCAAACCCCTTAAATGTTCTCCAAGCTTCAAACCCCTTAAATGTTCTCCAAGCTTCAAACCCCTTAAATGTTCTCCAGGCTTCAAACCCCTTAAATTTTCTCCAGGTTTAAAACCCCTTAAATTTTCTCCAGGTTTAAAACCCCTTAAATGTTCTCCAGGCTTCAAACACCTTAAATGTTCTCCAGGCTTTAAACACCTTAAATATTCTCAAGGCCTTAAACCCCTAAAATTTCATCTAGGTTTGAAACCCCTAAAATGTTATTTTGAAACAAGGTGTTACACCCCTTTAATATCTTCTCTTTGGCTGACTAACCAACAACCAACTGAATTGTTGACAAGCTACTCACTCTCGCCAACCCTCATTCCATCCATCATAAAGGATAGTAATGTATTTAGAATTTCTATCCCTAAATTAGCTGAACATAACAAATAACTGTTGATAACACAAAGACAATGAGTTACTGGCTCCCAATGTTTTAGCTTAAACCCCCCTTCCATTTTCCCCCTTAGGTGAGTAGCAAATACTGTGTGATTGCTTGGCATTGGAATTCCACCCCTTCCCTCTAATATAGTGCAAAGGACAAGGCTATTTTTAACTCATCACACAGATAATCCCCGCCTATCCACTTGGCTAACAGGTCTACAGCCACCAGTTCTTAAACAACACTAATTACTATTCAACCTTATTAGAACTTGCTATTTGAAGTTTTAAATAGAATACTCATACATCCCTAGTGTTTATAGATGTTTAATTTTTTATAAAGTAGTTTTTGTCAGTCTTAAGTACAAAACATATTTTTTTGTGTTAAAAAGTGACACAGAAAAATGAGTAAATTTTCTAGTGTGTGTTGTAATCCATTGAGTAGCAAAGGACATGGTAATGTAAGAAAGAATCTTAGATCTCTTACACCATGGATGAGAGAACTCTTCCCAGAGTTATATGAAAATGCTAAAATTTGTGATAAGTGTCATGAGTTACTTGGTGAGATGCGTAATAAGCAACAATCTGAAGCTGAATACATCCAGTCTGAAGAAAACACCGATTTTTCAGAAGACATTTGTAATGTTCTAGCATTTACTAAACATACAACTATTAAATCATTAAATGATAGTTTAGTTACTTTGGGCGGTACGCCAATCAAGAAGAAACTTCTTTCGGAAACTAATTACTGTACAAAGAAACTGCAGAAAGTGAATAAAATTATTAAGAGTATAATTTTTACACAAGTGAGTCCAAGCGAAGAATCTTCAATATCAGTCAGTGTCAGTGCAGAGAGTGAGATGATAAGCCAGCTGAAAGAAAAGTTTACATCATCATCATCAGATAGAAATATTAAGGTCCATATACTAACTGTGCTACCTAAAAGTGGGAGTTTGGGTAACATTCAGCATGAGTTTGGAATAACAAATTACATGGCAAAAAAGACAAGATAGCTTGTGAAAGAAAAAGGTGTTATGTCATCACCTAATCCAAAACCAGGAAAAAGCTTACCTAGAGAAAATGTGAACATTATTGAACAATTTTATTGTGATGATGCTGTTAGCAGAATTATGCCTGGGAGAAAAGATTTTGTTTCAATAAAAATAGATGGGAACAGGTGTCATGTTCAAAAAAGACTCCTACTATGTACACTTAAATAGGCTTACATGCTGTTCAAAGATAACCATCCAGAAATTACCGTAGGATTCTCCAAATTTGCTAATCTATGACCTAAGAACTGTGTATAATAGGAATAACTAATATACCTATGTGTTTAAAAGTGTAAACATTTCAGGTATTTTTATTATTTTTAGTACTGGTAATATATTTGTAGATTTAATTAATATTACATTTAAATAACATTTTAGCCTTCTCATCAATTAACTTCAAAGAACAATGGAGCAAACTTGTGTGACATAAGGAAATTAATGGAAATGGAAATTCCTGCTTTACTGAATCTAACATAACTCCTGAACCCATTTGCATCCCATCTTAAAATGTTGCATGGTTAATAAGTAATAGTATACATACAACATATATTTTTTGAAAGGGGAAAAAACACATTTTTGAGAAAATGGCTGACAAAATGTTTATCATAATGTGTTTTTTATGTTCTTTTTGTAATATAGTCAAGTAACATCTCATATGAAAGAGCTATTCAAGACCTTTCCAAAAACACTTGAATCACTTCTATAGGTGCCCAGGTTATTGAAATATCCAATGTTAAAAGTTAACAAGATGGTTACAAAATTGGTTGAAATCGCAAATTTTGCATCTCTAGAACTTCATAAATAAAAATGACATGGACATGAAATTTTACATAGACATATATCTCAAGTGGTTCTTTCAATATGCCAAATTAAAAAAAAAGTGAGGTTGAGGACCATGTTGACTTGACATGGAATGACCCTTATGTTATTTCCAGTTGTTTACACCGTAGCCTGAATATGTTTTTGACTGCCATATTATTTTAAATTTTATTTTTATTCGAATGTTTGTATTTGCTATTTGGTTTTCTTACAAAAGTTTATATATTCTTTATTGTTTTATTCTTGTTTTCTTCATAATAGTTTTTCCTATAAGTTATATAGGCCTAGGTGTTAGTACTTTCTTTTTCTTTTCTTTTTTTTTGTAATTAGGCAATGGCGGGTCCTAGTTCTAGGTTAGATGACTGACATTTTAGATAATTTAGATAATTACCATAGATAATGATAGTGAATTTATGCATGAAAGTGGCTCTGATTTATTTATTATTTAGGCCTATTTATTATTCTTTTATTCATTTGCTGCATGAAGAGTGTTTTCCAAAACACAGGTGCTGACTCCAATAGTATTTAGGCCTATACACAATTTTACTAAAATTGATGTAGCTAAGAAACTAACAACACTACAGACACTTAGGTTTAGCATATTTTACAGAAATAAATGATCTTTCTTTCAGGAGAAGTGATGAAGACAAAAAGCAAAAAGTCAATTGACTTTTTTACCTCTAAATTTTAAATTTTAATGAAAATTTACAAAATTCAACATTTTTTTACAATTGATCTATTGTATGATGATAGATGACATTTTTGTTTTCTAATTATAACATGCTTAGAGCATAGTTGTGAATTTTTTCTTGTATATATGTTGAATAGTTTTTTTTATGGTAGGAATTCAAAAATATACAGGTAAATATGTAAGAAGTCTGAGTGTCTTACACCGGAATTGTGAAAATATGCTGAGTGCAAAAGGGTTAACATAAGATTTTTCAATTTATTAACCGAAATATCTAATGCAAAAAAAGGCACGGCAAATGTATTTGAAAAATTCTGAGCCAGTTGATTCTACAAACTTTGACTCTTGAATGTTAAAAAGCTGCTCTTTTAATGAGTTCTTCAATGGTGTATTCTTCATGTGCTTGGCTGTTGTCATATGTTGAGTGACTTGAGATCTTATGTTGGCAGTGACTTTTTTTCACAAATATTACAAAATTAAATAACACCATCTCTCTTAAACACTCCACCATATTCTCGCACAACATCATCATCATCATCAACAACAACAACAACAACAACAACAACAATACAACTTTTTCTTGCATGTGGATGGGTCAGTTTAGTTAAATGTTTCCATCTTCCTCTTATCGTGTCACCATTCTTCCTCCTTTAATTTCTTCCATTTTTCTTGTCTCACTTGCACACTTTTTGTTATCTGTTCCTCTCATCTTTCCCTTTGTTTCCATTGCCGTCTTTTTTCTATATACTTTATCTCCATCATTCTCTTTGGTGTTCTCTCCTTTTCCATTCATATTAGATGACCATACTATCAATCATAGCTATTTAAATTAACACACTTTGAAGATTTTGAATGCACCTTAACTTCATAACTACTATCTTGTTACTGAATTATTGATGTGAATAAATTATGCTTGTTATCATTATTTTCATTTAACACTTATATAATAAATATACAATTGTTCTCTATGATCATGACTTTACTTTCGACATTGCTTATATCCTTAGTTTCCACTTTCTTCTTCAGAGTTATTGAAACATGTCTGCTTGAGGTAAACACCTGGCAGCGAGTCTCCTTCCTACAACCTTTAGATAACAAGCCTTGTCAACGCGCATGCACGGACCCACAAAACTTAATTAACATAAAGCACATGTCGCAGACTAGGCCATCTGTTTTTACAGCTGGTGGAGCGCAAAAGTTTAAGTTCAAACTGAGCCAATAGCTTGTGCTACAATGCACTGAACATTATGGATAGCCTAAATTACCCAAAAAACAAAGGGCAATAGTCTCTGAAGCTTTCATAATATAATGTAAACGTTACATACTGTCCTTTGAAATAAATGGTTGAATGAACACCTAACAATAAGTTTGTTAAAATAATGTCTAAACAGCTTAGTGTGTATTCAAAAAAAAAGGAAGAGTGTGCATGCATACACACACGTAATTCCTCTCTAACCACCCTCCCCCTTCCCCAGTAAGTAAATCAAAATACTTCAAAATAAACTGTCAACAAAGCACCATCAGCGAAGCTATGCCAGCTTTAATTATTGTTTTTCCTTTGAGTAAACCAAATTCAACAAATTTCCTCTAAGAACAGCCTACACAGTATACATAATCTTTACTTAAAATACATGTTCTTGGTTGCCAAAAGATTAAATTAAGTATACATTTTTTACAAAAATTTACAAAATCAGTACAGTAGAGTCTCGGAAACTCGACCTAATGTGGACTGAGATAGGTCAAGTTATTGAAATGTCGAGTTTTATGAATGAGCTTGCATAAGATATGCATATTTACTATGTCATGTTTACTAAACAAGGATGAATCACAGTACAGTATAGAATATTATAGGTACAGTTGTACTGTACTGTAGTATTGTATGGTACAGTAACAATAATATATGTACAGCACAATATATTATTGGTGATTATAATTGTGTAAATACATATATGTGATATACGAAAATGCAGTACATTACTGTACATATAATATTGTATAAATTCGAATCGCACATTACTGAATTGGAAAACTAACAAACCAGCACTTGTAAAAACACCACAGCATGAATGTTCCACTCGAGTTACACAAACAAACTGAGAGGTTATACAGTTGAATGACCTTGGATTGTGATGACTGGCGCCAACACAGAATGTCGAGTTATTAGAGTTTATGAGATTCTTCTGTATTTATTAGCCATTATAAAGAAATATATATTTATTAACTAGAAATACAAAAATATTTGAAAATATTTGTTTAGTAAATTAGGTTAAAGCATTAAAAACACAAATTTTGTGGGGATATAGTTGTTAGCATATTCTTGAAAACATTTAAAATATATGTAGTTAGACTTTATATAAATCCAAGACCTAGTCATAATGCATAGACCTAAGTTAGCCCTAAAATAGAAGAAAAGAGAATGAAATAATATGGTTTACATTTAAGTTTCATGATTATCTTTATACACTAGATAATTTCAAAAATCAGTTATCTCATTATGAAAATTTCTAAACAAAAAATTACCCTTGCTGTATAAACACTATTTTTCTATCAAAATATACTATGTTAGTAATCATTATCATATTAACAATTTAATAATTATCATAAGAAAAATAGAATTACTACATACTTGGAGGACTTGAAACACAAGGAATTTTTTTGTTTTAGAAATTTGAAATCTTTAACTGTAAGCTTTAATATCTTTGCATAAAAGGATAATCAAAATGAAGAACTTTAACACTTTGATTCATTTTAATTAATTATATATATATATAAAATTATTATCAAAGCTAGGCCTGGGAAATGGACCTTTTCTGTATACTTGGCCATTGCGATTAAGAGGGACCAAGAAACAACTTCTCCCTTCATTGGAGCAAGGATGAATTGGGGAGAAGTGTGAGGATTTCCTGAATAGATTTGTGACAGAGACTGAAAGATAAATCATATCATTTTTTGTGGGATCAACCAATTCCAAATCAAAATTCCACACATCATATTAGATTTTTTCAAAACTTGAACTCATTTAAATATATATAGAAACTTGGTGGTGGAAAGATTAATCAGTACTAATGTACTGTTGCCCAGAGGACACAAAAAATAACTAATTGTATGTATCCTTTCCTTGGAGGATTTTTCCATGTCTGTGAGATAAGGCGATAGCTGTAGAAAGTATGAAGGTGATAGGGAGTATGAGGTTGTGGAATCATTTTAAACACTTAAACCTAACTTAAGAATCACTAACCAGACCTTGGTAACCATTGGGATAGTTCCCATTTTAGATAAAATACCCATGGTACCAGCCAAGAATCGAACCTGGGACCCGTTGGTTTGTGGCCAGGAGCACTGACCGCTATACCACGGGATTGGCCTGGTTGAAATGACATTAACTATCCAATAGTTAAATACAGAGATTTATTGATATTAAAATAATTAGGAAGATAGATACATATAAAAGAGAAAGAAACATAGTTTAGTTAAAACACTAATAAAAAACAATCAACACCTTTAAAACTATCTTTCACCGATTAGCGTGTTTTTTAAATGTGTTGTTGTGTTTATGTGTTTTTTATCCAAACAATATCTAATCCAGCATCACGCTTGTTAATTTGGTGGTTATCCTACCTATGTATATTAGTATCACTCTTTTAAATACCTCTTTCCTTTTCCATAAATACAATTTTATTTCTCATGTGTGTATCCTAAATGTTCTACTGACCATATAAAAGTTATCTTAGAACAACATTACACTAATCTCGAGATATATGATTATATTGTGTAACTTGCCTGGTAAAATAACACAGATTATGGTCATTGTAGGTGAATAGCTTTAAATTATAGTAACACACACTTTCATAACACTTTTATCAAATATCTTATTAAAATGATATTAATCTATCATATTTTTTCTGTCAGACTGAATTTTACTCTCCAGTTAAGTCTGAGAAAATGTTTAAAGAAGAGGATCAAAGCTACCACTACCAAGAAATTGGACCAGTACCGCTGATCTTCTCTTCAATTAAAGAGGAAGTTGTGAGTAAATTTGTGAATATTAAATTTGGATTAAATATCTTAGAAATGTATTGATAAATGAAGCGACAGTTTAACTTCTTAGAGAAATAGTCTTTAACCCTCTGGTGGGTGTGCTGGCAGGCAGAGTGCACTATGATGTCAACTGTATGATTGTAGGGCTTTTGAAGAGGCGCCATTTTTTTCCCCCTCCACCTATTCTTCAGATTGAGTGTCTGCTTTCGTTTGGTAAAGTTTCATTTATTTTCGCTTGGCATTGCTATCTTCATGAAGAGATACTCCATAAATGTAAACAATATAGGTGCACCCAATGTGTTGCGTACCTAGCCATGTAAGTAACATTTATTTATCTTTTTCTTCTTTTTTAATTATGATTTTTTCATTGTTTATATCTTTACACAAACGTTTATTCCTTTTTGGTCTGTTTCAAACTATTTTCTAAGTGAATATGTTGTAGTATTTCCGATAAATAAGCGTTTGTCTCGCCAGTTGTTAGGATTTGTTTTAAACTGCGCTTAGATCTTAACTTATAACCAATGTATTTCAGGTCGAAGTTTTTTGATGTTAGATCTATCTGTGACCTGATTTTCAATCTACATGATGAAGATGATGGCACAGAGCAACACGACCCTAATGAAAGTGAAAGTGAGACGTCTGAATGGGAGGCCAAAGAAGGGAGAACAAAATTTTGACGGCAAAGATGATGATGACACTGTTGAGCCTGATGAAAATAGTACATTTTTTATGTGAAGATATAAGCTAACAAAGTGCAGGAAAAATAATTTTTTTAATGTTTCTAAAACCAAATGCCAAAACATTTTGAAAATAAGATTGCCTTTCCCAGCTCAAAGATACAGTAAAATCAAAAAGGAAGTTGAATCATTTTTACTTTTTATGGATACTAACACTTTTGATGAAATGGTAATGCACCTATGTATTTATAGCTTATAGGCGAGAATCACTGCAATACTCATGAGAAAGGAATGTAAAAGTCACAACCTGATGTGAAATGATGGCCCTATTTGGGCTTTTGTATTTGTTGGGTGTAAAGCTCAACCATACTAATGTGCATGAATTCTGGATATCCAATGGCACCGGGCTTGAGATTCTGTGAGCTTGCGCGAGTGCCAAGAGATTTCTATGCCTTCTGAGATGCATCTGGTTTGATGACAGGAAGACAAGGAGTGAAAGGTTGAAGACTGACAATCTTGCTTCTATCAAATGCATACTGGAGAGATTCACACACAAGTGTAAAACAATATATCTGTTGAGTTTGTATGTTACTGTGGATGAAAATTGAAGAATTCAGAGCATGTAGATTCATACAGTACAATCTCAAACAAACATGCAAATTTGTATTGAAAATTTTGCTTATGTGTGAGGCTTTTTAAACATTTTATACAGTAACCTAAAAATTTCTGTGGAAGCAGAAAAGAAAGAGGCCCCTTCTCAGTTCCAAACACGCTGTCTGAAATTGTTCACAGATTAGTTGAAATCATCATCATTAACTGTTTCGAGTGGGCCTGGGTCGATTTTTAATGCTCCCATTTTCTCTATTCTTCCACACTCTGCCTCCTTTAGTTTCTTCCTTTTTTCTCCTCTCATTTAAACACTTTCTGTTTCTTCCACTCTTCTTGCCTCCCTTGCAGTCTTTTCCCACTAGCATTTCCAACATTTTCTTGGCATCCTCTCTTTTGCCATTCTCTTTTACATGCCCATACCTATCTCACTCTTGCTTCCTACTACTATCTCTGTAACTCTTTTACTCTACACTTTCCTGGATAATTTCATTCTTAATTCTGTTTCTGCCTGTGACGACTAACATGCTCACAAACTTATTCTGACCATCACTTTCTATTCTTTTTACATTCAATGTCCATGTTTTGCTGCATATGTGACAATGGTACAAAGTATACACTGTCACAACATTCCTTACACTTCAGGGGACACATCCCTTCATAAGACATAGTGTCTCTTATGCACCTATAGAACAATTCTCTCTGCTTGCATATCTCATTAATCCTTTCGAATTTCCACCTTTTACCTCAACCACGCTTTCAAGATATTTTAGGGTTCTGTACTTTTCTCAGTTTCTACTTAATCCAAACCTATAGCTTTATTAGACCTTAACCCTTCTTTGTCATACCTTCACTTCAACACTTTGCCATGCTAAATTTCATTCCCACTCTTTCATTTCCTCATTCATTCTTTTATTTGTTCCTTTACTTCTTCTTTCTTCTCCCCAATACCATCAAGTCATTGCAAACTTTCTTTCATTCTTCTTCCCAATTTTTGCCTGACACTGTTCCATAAGACCATAGAAGAATATCCAAGTTTCAACTGCAATCTCACAATAGATAATTGATGTACAAGTGTCCCTTTGACTTGAGAGTTACTTGACAGAAACATTACATGCATCAAAACTTTACGAAAATAACAAAATAATTGCCTACTGAGTTTCTCAATCTATAAGGCAAAGTGGTTGGTTCATCAATTCGGACCAAATAGATTATCTTTTCCTATACATCAAAGAAAAGTTAAGCTTACTATTAACTGTTCAACAATGCATAACACTGGTTCAGTAGTAAAACATTAAGAATCCTGTATTATTTTAAACTATAATGCAACCAATAGGTAGAAACAATTAACGATCAGATGTGTTATTCTTACTGATTATGGATGGCATATATATGGCCCTTGTTGATTAATTTTGCACTGATGAACGTAGTCTAGTATAAAAGCACAGATTGTGTTTCAATTTAATGAGACATTCGAAGAGAGATGGGGGGTTTTTCTCAAAAACCTAGCTCTTAAGATAATGAAGGAGCAATTGATTCTTCGGTCATCATTGACCAATCTTCCAATTGATATGAATATATTTCTAAAAAGGTACTAACAACAAGGATGAAGATGAACTTATACTGTCAGCACAAAAAAGCGTGGAATAAGTAAGAATATCAACACCACCATTGTTTGTGACCAGTGCAATATGTTTGTGTGCAAGATACATGTGAAAATAACCTACCTCTATGAAGTATGTGGTGAAGGTAATATTCACATTAATTTTTTTTATACTATCTTTAACAAAGTGTTTCTATTCATATATGTTTTAAATAATAAGAAACTTTATTGATATCTTTATGAGAGACTTATTATTGACTGTATTTTAAAACTGTAATTCTTGTCAATAAACCCCAATAAAACAACTTAGAAAAGGGTAATGTAACTAGTATAATTCCAACAAATAATGAATGGCACACAATATGCGCCATGCGACTCCCGCAGGGTTAGTCAAAACACATCTTATGCTCTTTAATACATCCTTTATTTTACAATGAAATTATTTAATAATGATACATCACTTAGAGTATTTTGTCAAATGGTATATTTTCAACTTCAATTTTAAAAATCTCAATATTTTGTTTTTCATTTACTTGATTATTTCTTAAATATATCTTTCATATTTTATAAATGTCATCAAAGTAGATTTCTGTCAATTCTGTTAGGAAACACAATATTATATTGTTGGAAAGGGATATAAATCTATGTCCGGGGTTAATATTCTTGCACTCTTTTAGGTGTCAGAAATATTAAAAATGGACAGGTGACCTGGTGGTCTAGGAAAGTGTTGACTCTGTGCTGAGGGTCGGGTTCAATCCTCGTCCCGGCACAGATTTATCTGATTGCCAAACCTTCTTCACCTCTGACAAGATGTGTATTAATCATAACTTGTGAATGTTAGGAATGCCAGCCTCCACCGTGGTTCGGATTCCACTTAAACTGTAGGTCTCCATTTCATCCTAATCACCTACCATTACACATTACGTAAGTGCGTATACCGAACGGTAGTAGACGCGTGCTATAATAAAATGGGACAGTTCTAGCACATAGAAAACTGAAAATTCTTGACAAATTTGGAAAAGTTAAAATAAATGAGAAATCAATAGGGGTCTGCAAAGCTTTAAATATCAATATTGATTCAAATTATTTATTATTCATATTCAATTCAATAAATAGAAATAATCAAAACCAGAAAAAAATTGATAGGGTTTTGGGCCGTTGAAGCTCCCATACTGTGCCTAAAATATGTTAATATATTTTTAATAAAATTCTTGAGAAGTAAATTTATTATTATTATTATTATTATTATTTATTATTAATTAATTAACCTGAAAATAAGCCACACTTTTTTCCCAAAAATCTAATGGTTTTTTTTATACAATGGGTAACAATTTTATTTAACATGATAATTTTAGCATAAGTAATTTAACTAGAATATAATTCGATTTGATATTTATTAGAAACTTGCAAACAATATGTGTTAATTCAAATTCATAAAATCTGCTTAGCACATGTTTATAAATCAAATAGTTTGAAATATAAACTTGAATTTATAGTTATTTTGGTGATGATTTGTAAAATAAAATATAGAAAAGTCATACAGTGAAACCTTGGATTGCGAGTAACTTGGTTTGTGAGTGTTTTGTAAGACGAGCAAAAATTTTCAATAAATTTTAACTTGATAAACGAGCGATATCTTGCAATACGAGTAGTATTACGGTTACGCTTTGTCTGCCGAGCAGTGTCATTGGATAGGTTCTTTGTTAAAGTCGCAAAAAAATAAAAATATTCCAGTGATCCACCATATAGCAGTGATTCCGTTAGTGGCAGTGAAAGTCGTCCTAAACAATAACACACCTCCTCCTCTCATCTCTCTCGTCCATCTCACACCAGCCACCATTAAATTTAATAAATAAATTTGATTACAGTACAGTTACATTTAAATAACGAAAATAAAAAAGGTATTAATCATTTTTAGATTAAATATTTTTGGGTTGTGGGACGAATCATCTGAGTTTTCATTATTTCTTATGGGGGAAATTCACTTTGATATACGAGTACTTTGTATTACGAACACGTTTACGAAACGAATTATGCTTGTAATCCAAGGTTTTACTGTACTAACACAGTGTAAACCATTAACAGTCTTTAATTTACACTATTTTAGAAAGAGCATTGGCATATTTGTCTTCAATAATTCACATCTCTTTGCCATAGATAGCAACACCTTGCCATAGTTTTGGAAGATGAACAGAAACAAAGTCAGATACATTCTCTCTTCAAATTGTAGGCTTCAGGCAAGTTTCACTAAAGTACAGATGAAATACTAGCCTTACATTTAAGATTAACTCAAATAAGGCTCCTAACTAATTTGAGGCCATAAGTAACTTGTAAGTTTATGACTGCCAGAACGTAAACATGTTATTCAACTATCACTAAGACAAGTCCATCCAATCCATAACTTGATATTCAACCTCCTTCAAATCCATTTTCAAATTATTCTCTCAATGATGTCCTGCCGTAAAAGAGATTTGGTTTCTTTAGGTAGCCATACTAAAATTGTGTGTACATGCCTGTCATCCATAGACACCACATGATCACCACAAATCAGACTACACATTTGGAGATGTGTGAAAACCACGAAGCCTTTTATTTTCAGTGTATCTTACTACTCATCAGCATGTGTGTATATTTACCAATTAGGTTAATGTGCTAGGGATGAGGACGATTGAATTGAGAGGAAATATACTTGAATTTTCATGAAGGTAGAGTGGAAAATTCTTAATGAAAAACCACTAGTACAACTGACTGTGATTCAAACCTTGATTGCTCCATCATTGGTTGTCTAGTCTAACATGAGAGTAATGTGTTGGACTAGTGGTTATTAACCTTTTATTACTCGTAGCCCCTAAATATACTAAAATATTTTTGCGGACCCCTAGTTTCCACTAACATATTAATCAATAAGATTTATTCTAAAATAGTAGCTTTATTTACTGACTATAACAATAAATAAAAAACAGAAATTAACTTTCCTAAATGTATTTAATGGGATCTCTACTGTTGAGCATTTTCCACTAATTTGTCTATTCAATTCTTGTTTCAAATGTATTACTTAGTGCTATTAACGTGCGGAAGTCGATTCGGAATCGATTTCGCTGCTTTGTTTTAATATTTACCTTTGTGGAAAATCCCTTTCCACATAAATAAGTAGAAACAAAGGGCAACAAATTTTGAATGGCATTGGTCGTCGGTAAACAGATGGGGATTATTTTTACTATTCATGATTTCTATTATCCTTGCTTCCCCCCTCCATCAGCCTGGAAAATCGAGAGTCTCCTGTACTTACATGATTAAGATCATCAAATTCTTTTTTCCAAAGCAGAAAATTTAAGATGATTGACTTCAGTAATAAGCAAAAACATTTTAAATTATATTTTCGAGCCCCACCCCCCTATTAAGAATTGGTGCTTTGGAGTACATGGTTTCTATATGACATTCATGTGCTTGGTCTTGATTACTATATACTTTTAGACCTGTGTTGTTTTTAAATAAAAGTTTTGCGTTTCTTTTAATCCACTTCGGTATCACCCCCAAAACATCTGTATTTTTATGTCAATAGTATTGACTCACACAATTTAATGTCAGACCCCTGAGTGTTATTTTTCAAGGACCTAACTACATAGTAGTGGAGGTTAGGAGTTTTCAAATGTGTTTATGAAATCAAAGTAGTAGTAGTTGTTGGATGGTTGGATATCAATAACTGCTGGATTTTTTTTAAATTAGTGCAGTTTCAATGCTATGCTTTTACACTAGTGGGTCTATTTACAACTAATAACTATAAATTATAGGACAAACAAGACCTCACTTGGTTTATTAATTTACTGTCAAACTACAGTATTTGGAATTAATCTAATTTCACAATGATGCATTTTTTTATCTGTTTGGTATAAACAATTTATTTTAAACCCAAATAATAGTTAGGTGAATCATAAAGGACTATAACCTAATTTAGTTATATGTAATAAAATAAGATTTTAGCAAACCATCTACCCTATTTTACTTATGTTATCATGAATATTTAACCTGCTTCGGTGGCGGGGTTAGCTAACGTGCTGGTTTCGTGTTGAGCTAGACTGCTGAGGATGGGGAGATTGAGGTTCAAATCTCGGTCGGGTTAACTGGTGGGTGGTTTTTCCTAAATTGATTTCCACCCTTCCTCCACACAAATGTAGGGTCACTTCCTATAAATTCAACCTTCCCAATTCCTAACCCATTGGAGTAATTAGTACTTAAGCGTATAACCCAAACAGATAGTAAGACACGGTGCTTTAATTTAACTTTTAAATATTTAGATTTTAAAAAATGATTAATTTGTATTATTCTAAAGTTTACAAACACATTAATAAATCTGTACCTTGCAGTCCTTATCTTCCCAATGGTTCATTTAGTTCAGGTTGGGAGATAGCCCATTGTTTTGTAACAATAATTGGCTCAAGTTCAGATTGCTTTTATTGAGCATTGTAAATGAACATCACAAAAGAATGATTTGAACAAAGGTGAACTGTGATAGGCCCAGTAATTATTTAAGTACAACATGTAGGCACAGGAGCTTTAAATAAACTATGATGCACAAAACATTAGAAAAAACATTTGTATCTCATACTATAAATATTAGAAAGTGGCCTCACAGACTTATATACTCTGAGTCAAACATAAACCCAGTCGATGAAAGCCACTATAAATCTAAAGTCAAATTCCAATAATTTCAGTGGATGGCAAATCCCAGATGGGAGAGCCATATAGAGGCCCATGAGTCTGGAATAGACAAGCGCGTCCATAGTTGGAGAACCATTAGTCTAACTAAGGCATCTCTCTCGAAATAGGATGGATTGATGAAGACATCGAGATCAGAGTTTAAATCTCGGTCAGGTGTACCGAAAGTGATTTTTCCTCAATGGTTTCTTTTTCTTCTACACAAATGCAGGTTTATTTCTTCTAAACTATAGCTTTCCTACCCCATAGCATGTGTCTAACCTGAACGGTTATTGAGAAGCAGTGGAAAACAAAACAAATACAAATTCTCTATGCTACAAATGCCATTATATTAAAGAAGGTTTCATTTATTTATGGACAACATTATTTGTAAAACTGAATTGTATTTCCTTTCTTGTAAAAGTGTGAGAGCGCAATATGAAAGTTTGTTGGGGGAAAAATTAACTTTAAAAGAGCATGAATGGAATGTTGAAATAAATGCTAATGCTAATGAAAAAGCTCAGAACAGAATAAAAGAGGCTGTAGTTGAGTACCTAAAAGTTGTGTGTGGATCTGCTGTGGTGGGAAACTTAAAAAGAGATGCATGGTGGAATGAACAGGTGAAAGAAGCATACAAACGAATGATTGCTGTGAAGAGTGAAACAGAACATAAGTGGTTGTGGGACTTAAACAAAAAGAAAAAGATGAATGCAAAGAAAGTAGTAAAGGAGAGTAAAGGACAAATGATATTAAAAGAAGGATAAAGAATACAGAATAATTTTGAAGGTAATAAGAAGTTGTTCTGGAAATGGTTAAAGATAACGAAACAAGGAGTGCAAGGAAAGAAACATGGCATTCAGAATGAACATGGTGAGATGATCTGGGATGAAAACGGCATAAGAAAGAGATGGAGAAAGGATTTTGAGCAATTGTATGGTGAAAATTTGTAGAAAGTAGCATAGAATACATAAAATGTTATAAGGAGTGAAAAAATTAACGAGGCTGAGGTGTTTAAAGCTATGAAAATGTAAGAATGGCAAAGCTGTGGGCGTAGATGGGATCACAATTGAAATGCTTAAGTGTGGGGGCGTGATACTACTTTCCAAATTGTGTGAGTTGTTCAATGGGTGTGCTAATGTTCTTACTGACTGAAAGAATGCTGTCATTGTTTCTTTGTATATAAAGGCAAAGGCAGTAAGAGTGAATGTAAGAATTATAGGGGGATTAATTTGTGAGTATGTAAAGTTTTTATAAAGCTTTAATTGAGAGAGTTCGAGAAAGAACTGCATGCCAGATTTGAGGTGTTCAATGTGGTGTCATGCCAGGTAGAGATTGCATGGACCAGATATTCGCATTGCAACAAGTTATTGAGAAATGTATGGCAGTAAGAAAGAAATGTTACTGTGCATTTGTTGATCTGGAGAAAGCCTACGATTGGATGAATAGGAATATTTTATGGAATGTTCTGAGAGAATATGGTGTGGATGCATGGTTATTTAATGCAATTAAGGCAGTGTATGATGGAAGTAAAGCGTGCGTTAGGGTGGGTGGAGCTTTGAGCGAATGGTTTGACACTGAACAGAGTGTTGGACAAGGTTGTGTTATGTTTCCATGGTTGTTTAATGTTTTCATGGATAAATGTATGAGGGATTCTTGTGAGGATATGGTTGGTGTACAATTGGACATTGTGAATGTGAGAGTGTTGTATGCAGATGATGCCCTATTAATGGCTGAGAAGAAAAGTGACTTGCAGAATGCATTAAATTGTTTGAGTGTGGCGACAGACAGAATTGATTTTTGTATAAATGTCTCCAAAACTAAGGTATTGGTTTTTGATAAGTACTAATCAGGAAATGATTGTCAACTTAGTATAAATGCAAAACTGTTGGAACAAGTGAATGATATTGTGTATCTGGGCAGAATATTCTGTAAAAATGGAAGGACAGGCGGGTGAATGCATATCGAAAGTATAGTTGGATGTATGTGAACTATTGCAAAGAATGAAGTAGTATCAAAAGAAGCAAAGATGCCAATATATAAAAGTGTGTTAACGCCAACCTTGTTTTACAGATGTGAAGTGTGGGTTTGTTAGGAGGAACACAAGAGCAAGGTGAATGCAGTTGGAATGAGATATCTAACAAATATATGTGGAAATACTCATATAGACAGAGTCAGCAATGGATGGGCGGTGAAGGAGTGTGGTGTGGTTTGAAAGAGAATCCAATAGGTCATTGTGAAAGAAGTGTCACGGTGGTTTGGGCATATTGAGAGGATGAGTATGGATCGAGTGACGAAATAAATATATGAAAGTAAAGTGTATGGATCAAAAGGAAGGTGTAAGCCATTTAAGGCGTGGCTAAATTTGTAGATAAATATGTGAAAAAGAGAAACATTAAGAGTTTTAAGAATAAAAGAGCATGTATGAATCGGTGTATGGATGTTGTTGAAGCGAAGGAGGTATGCAAGGATAGGGAATTCACCTAGGGCATCTTGACTACTATCAGCATGTATTTTGATGGGTTTGGAGGGATCAAAAGGAGTCAACAAGGCATGATCTGTTATAGACTGTTTCAAAAGCTCTAACTGCCTACTGTGGGAAGAATTCCAAGACCATTCGGAATCTCTTTTTCAGAAGTTCAGGGAATGGGGTGCAAATATCTTACAGGTGAAACACAAATGGTCTTGGGTAATTGACTGTTCCCAAAATACGCAACAAATCCTTCCTTTGATGTCCTGAATAGCCTGAACCCTAGTATCATCATGTCGAATTCCATCCTTATCAAATTCCAAATGTAACGACTTACATGTAATGTCAATAATACCAAATAATATCGAATGGGACAAACACTCACCAACCAAGCGGCCCGCTCTCGGAAGACCTACGCACGACCTACACCACTAACGCCGACCTCCACTCTCGAAAGTAATGCCCGTCCAACTGAGCTACGAGTTCCCAGCCAACTGACTGCGAGAGTCGAACACGTGTCCAGCCAGCCAGAAAGAAGAGTTCCGTTTCCAGCCACGCATAGCCCTGGGCGCTTCGGCAACGTTCTCGAACATCCCGTTCCTTAGTTTGTTTTGTTTTCCGACCCTCCTTCTCCTTCGGTCCTTCCCCCCTTCTGAGAATTTTCATTTGTATATATACAGCTACGTCAATAAAGTAAAATCACTTACTACACTACGATCTCATGGATAAGAGGTGAGAACGGCGACTAGGTCTCGGGGATTATTAATATTCAAAATTATAAATTCTGTTTCGGCGTCATGGGGGGAACTGTATTCTAAATTACCGTCTGGACTTCAATTTTGTAATTAATTATTTGTTTGAATTGCTATGCCATGCGCTTCCCGCGGCATATAGAAAGATGTCGCCCTTCGTCATCCATTTTAGCTGGGATTCAAACCCAGACCTTATTATTTGTCATAATTGTATATACTTGCTTATTATTTAAAGCGCACTGAGTGTCAGCGCGCCCCGGGTTCAAGACCCGCTTAGTAAACTTCCTTTTGTACTTTACGATGGCAGATGTTATAATCAAATTTATTGTTGAAAGCAGGATAGTAAAGCGAGACTTAGCTCGCTCTTGCATTAGGGAAATGATGTTTAGACGTGACGTCAAGCTATTTATGAACGTTTGGAATTATTGTTTTGTACTCTATTCCTGAGTGATGGCACGTAAGATAACGCAGTTGTGGCTTATGCCTTATATTAAAATCATTATTCTAAATACTAAGTAAATGTATCAAGCAGCTAAAGCCCATAAGATAAGTTTGGTATCAGAGATCCCAGACCTCGTATTATGTTGTGTTCTACACGCTTAGTGTTGTTTATATAATCATACTTAGGAGAATTTGAGATTGATTGTATTTGTACTTAATGGTCTTGATGACTAATGGAGGTGCGCTTCACGCACGATGTTTGTTTTCTTAAGTATTGTAAAGTTGTTATTTCAATAATAAAATTTATTTTGTGCAATCAGGTGATTCCTTTACCTGATATTAGCCTTCCTCACCCTATAGATATTCATAGATATAGAAGGGGGGGTAGCACAAACTTAAAAATGTAACTTTATCCACAAAGAATGAAACTTTTTCAGGGTTGAATACTATGTTGTTTTCACGAGCAACTTGAATAATCTCTTCAACTATTTTCCATAACTCTTCCATTATGTCTGCTCTACATAAAACATCAAAATATACACATACTCCCCCAATATTTCCAATGTATTTAGGAGTCATTTTTTGGAAGTATTCAGGAAGCACACTTAGTACAAATGGGGCGCGTAAAAACCGGTAACATTCAAAGGGGGTGCTCAATGTACATAAAATAGCAGATTCTTTACTTAATTTAACTTGGTATAACCTATATTTTAAATCAAATACACAAAAAAAAAAGTATTGCCCATTTTGGAACTTATCTCCTCGAGAGTAGGAATCAACACATAATCTTTGACCAAATTTTCGTTAAGATCCTTAGGATCAATGCACAGCCTTATTGCCCCTGTTTTATGTTTCTCTACAATTACTATATTGTTTACCCACTCCACTCCCCAGCTTCACAATATTAAATAATGCCACGTTGTTCAAGATCATTTAAATGCACCTTAAGTTTACTTAAAATTCTTAGGGGAACTCTGCAGGCTGGGCTACTTTTAGGTATAGCACCTTTTTTTAATTTTAAATTAAGAACTACTGGGAAACATACAAAGCCATTAAAACATATTGGTTTGAATTCCTGAAGTTTTGAAAATTGGGTTTATTTTAAGCCTCCGAGGGCCCCAACAATTTTTTTTTACAATAAGATGAGACTCACACAAGATGAAAGGCTAAATAAGAGTACAGCCGTAACTGAATTGACATTGGTAAGCACTAATCTTTGTGTTTTGTTTTCATAGACAACAGGAAGGCAAATTTCACCTACAGGTGCGATCTCAAAACCCCCAAAAGCTTCAATGTGGGTTTTAGGAGCACTTAGCCTAGGACTACACTCTGGCCCAATTGACTACAAAGACCTTAAAGGAAGAATGTTAACTTTTAATTATTTAGAATGTTTTCTAAAACAATATTTTTGCCCCTGTGTCTAATTTGAAAAGTACAAGTTTGCATTTAATTAGCAATAATATGCACCATTGGCGATTGGTATTTACAGAATTTATAATTGAAAGAGAACCAAAATCTGAATAACCAGAAACAGGGGGCAGAAAGTAACCATCAGTACCTTGAATTTGACAAAAATATTTACACTCACCAATATTTGAAGTCTGGTTAACAACATTACTATCAGCATTCATAACAAGGTCTATGTTATTATTCATAGCTCCTAGTTCAAAACAAAAGCACTATGACCGTGAGAAAAACTATTTGTGGCAACACAATTTCTAGCAAAATAATTCATACCTCGGCATTGATTACATTGCTTGTTAATAGTGGGACATGGCCGGTTTGGATTGTCATACCCACATCGATAACACACATTTCTAACAAACTTTTCACTAAACTTGTTTCTTGATGCACCAAGATTTTCTTTGGTGTCGGGACATAACAGTTGAATCTGCTGTGGATTGTTCCAACTTCTTAATTGTCCTCTTTTCTGAAGGTGACAATAATTCTGCACCTGGGAGGGTTTGGGGGTGGTTTTTTCCTACTAACTTTAAATCTACCACTCTGCGACGGTCCCCCTCCATCTTCAATGATTTTCAAGTTTTTGTCTGCCAGCTCCACTGATTTGCAATATTCCACAACTTTGTTTAGGGTAGTATCCTCCCTAAGAAGGTGTTGTTTTATTGACTGTGAGTTCACACCCAATTTTATTTGTGCATGCAGCAACTTATCTTCCTGGTCACCAAATTCACAAGGAGTGGCAAGATCTCTGATTCTGCATAGAAGTTTTCAAACAATTCACTGAGACCTTGTTTTCTGTCCCAAAAAAATTTAACACAAGGATGGTTTCATTCTTCTTCAATATACAGTGAGATTTAAGAACTGACAATATATCATTTCTGTTTCTTCTTTAGGTTTTATGGTAGTTAAGGTTTTATATAGTCGGACAACATCTCGTCCTAATAGGTTTCTTAGACTGGCTATTTGCACACCCGCATGGATTTTATTCCAGTTGCTGTAGTCTCACAATATTCCAGGACTTATTCCTGGAATTAAATGAAATTCTTCACCAAGTCTCCGCCAAGATTAAGCGACTTTGGCTTATTAAACTCTATTTTAATATATGCTTCTTTACAGGACGGATAGTCAGTCGTACTCACAACTTTAAATCAGAGATAATTCACTGCAAAAACTAACGACTGTGCCATGTTTTATTATACCACACACCAATTAACTTTCATAACATGGTTTATTATTTACAGACATAATCAGCAATTTTTGATGTTTAATTTAAAAAACTACACGCTATAATGAATCACATGAAAGTTATATATAAATCCATGTTAAAACAAAACACTAAAGTATGTTACACAGTATACCCTGACCAACAAAATCAACCTTCAGCTGAGTGTGGCGCCACTATACAACTTACTAAACAACAAATGCCCAATATTAAGAAGTGGCCATTATTTGGAATTCTTTTTTCAACTCCTAGTGCTTAAACATAGTTTAATATATATGAACCCATAACCTGTGGATATTAACTAAAGCATTGTAATTATAGTATAATTTGTGTATTGTATGCAGGATGATTATGACAAGTTAATAAGTATTGTACATAGCTTACAGTACATATTGCATTATACTCAGAACCATAAGCAAATAAAATGAAATGTGGACAGTAGCCTTCAGCACTGGGGGCCTATACGTGTACACAAGCACAGCCTAAACTAATGAAACACCCTTGCTGATCACTCGGAAGGGGTGGAAGGTACAACCTTGAAGTAGTGTAGTCATTACTACATCCAGGCTATTTTAGAAAATGTCCCTATTGGAGCGAGTCAGGATTCCTCACACTTAGCAAAGACTGGGGCATTCTTTAAATTCCTATGGTAAAATAATGTACATTGACTGGTGTTTTCAATTTTCTTCTTCTGCTGTTTAGAGATTATCACACATAATTATGCATCTCGAGCAGTGTCTATGTCCGTTTGAGAAAGTTTGTGATGGGAAGTTGTTTCACCGTAAGAGCCAATTTTATTTACCCAGGTAAATTTAAAGTGTTCTTTTTTAAAAGTTAAAGGAGATTTCACAGTATTGCACAATACATTTATTTCTAATTGTTTTAAATTTTGTTTTTGTTTGTTTTTTTTTAGCTTTTGTATGATGACACCATCTAAATAGCTCACTTTTTTGTAACTTATTTTAATTTGTATATTGAAACAACTTTTTTTATATAATTTCTGATTGAATAGATTGATGAGAAGCCCTCGACAGAAACTTTGGAAGGAATCTATGATGAAATACAATATTAAGGCCACCACCATTTGAACCAACTTTGCAAGAATTTAAGGTTAGTTGATTTTATATATTTGTTTATTTGTATAAAGTGGAGGTAGAACCAGTGGTGGGAGGGTAGGCAGTTGGAGGGAGGGTCATTGATATCTCCTTCATCCTGGAATAAATTTCATAGTGGCCACAGACAGGGAAAACTGGGAAATGTTAGAGAATATAATAAAAATAAGGAAAAGTCAGGAAATTGAAAGACTTGACTAATTTTGCACCTAAACATTTAAATAAAAGTGAGAGATCTGGTTTCTCGATACTAACCAAATTAATTGCCTATTATGTTTTTCTAGCATGAGATATTTTTACAGTGTTTATTTTATTATATATTTACAAACACACACACCAAAAAAATACTTATAACATTAAATACTGGGAGGAAAAAACCATATTTATCTTTAGTAGCCATTAGGGACTGTTTTCAAAAATATGAAATGATTGCAATAAACTTAAAATTACCACTCACCAAGAAAAATTTATAAAGGTTAAACTGGGAATTTTTTTAAATCTCTGGAAAACCTGTAAAAGTTAGGGAATTTTATTATAAAAGTTTTGTAACCACCCTAAAATTTGTCCCTCCACCTCATGCCATCTTTCTTTATATTTTCTCGACCTCTGATATTAATCTTGATGATGGTTTGCATCAAAATACATTTTTTTTAATTCAAGAATTTATTAATTTCACTTACTCCCCTTGTGCTCTTTCTCTCCTCCCTTTCTCTTCCTCTCCTTCCTTTCTCTTTCTCTCCTCCCTCTCTTGATTTCTCTTTCCTCTTTTACTTTCTCTCTTGCTTTCTATTATGTTAATCTCTCTCCTCTCTTACCCTCTTCCCCAATCATTTCTCACTTTCTTTCTTGTCCTATATTTCTCCCTTTACCCTACCCTCTTGTTCTCTTTCCACCTTACTCTCTCCTTTGTCTTGCTTCCACACCCCAAGCCCTTTATATATTTATTTCTTTTAAAGTCGTATTTATTATTGATTAGCAGAAAGTTCCCAGCATTATATAGATGAAGTCGATGATCTTTTTTAAATTTGTTTGGATGATTTCTTCACCAGATTCACCATGGATTTTTATCAAGTATAAATATATCTAAGGTGCACCCCCTAAATATTTCACTAACTACTTATTTAAAGTTTAAAATCTCTTGATTAATTGGATTAAAAGATAAACTTTCCAGTGGTTACTCGGTCTAAGGCTAATGTTAATGATTTTTAAAAAAATAAGCCCGACGTGCACATCCTGGGGTTTCACGGCTGTAAGTTTACAAGCAAAGGGTCTCCTTTCTCTTTTTCTTGATTTTGTAATTACCAGAAGGGGGTGTACCCAAATCATGTGCTGATATAAGCAGTCAGTTAATAAAGTCTATGTTAAATACCTCAAATAAATGAGAAAAAATATAGTATACTCTAAGATGTCTTTGAGTACATATGCCTATTCCAGTTTTTAGCTTACTATTTTTCTTAATAGGCACAAAACAACTAACTAAACCAAACTATAATTTATCATAGGATTTAAGATTGAATTGTATTCTGTAATTCTTCTTTTGATTTTAAATTGATTAGCAATCAAGTTAGACATAAAACAATAACATTGCATTCAAGAGTACATTATATTCATAGATAATTATCATTGTCCGCGTAGTTTCAGATATAATCTTTGAAAAACTATCAATTGTATTGGTTTTATCATGAAAACATTTAACTTATTTTGGTCCAGTGAGCATAAGAAACACAATAGTGAAAATCCTGTCTAAATTAGTTGAGCTATTTTCTAGTTTATTGTGAACATATAAATACTAATGGATCTCTTTATATAAGTGAGAGAGACATATTTTACACAATAATAACTAAGAGTGTCAATATACTAGAAATAATTTCTTAGGTATTTACACAAGAGATGGGAAATTCAATTCCGCGATACCTATCGATTCTTGATGTCTCAATTCCTAAAGATACATGCAAACGATCGTGAATGCATTATTAAGAGATTAATGAATATTGGGTGATAGAGGCCGTTCATAATGCATTTTTCGTTAATTATTACATATATTTGTATAGTAAAACTTATAAAAGCATTGATTAAATTTGAAAACCAAAAAATTTACGTTTTGCTTCAATATATAAACATATTTACCGTGGTAGCATAGTGTATTCAAGAAAAAATACAAACAAAACTCCAAATTAACATATACCAACCCTGTGTTAAGAACTGTATTACATTTGCTTTGCAAATTTAATGTCACAAATTAAATAATAATATAGGTAAAGTATATTTCAAAATTTTAAAATCATGACTGTAATTTGTGAAGGCAAAAATGTTTTAAAAGTCTAATTAATATTTAATCGGTGTTTACTGAAATTTCCAGAATAAAATCAAATTGGTAAAAAAGGTTCTTCCTTTTTAAACAATTCACTGAAGGTGCTACAAAGTTGTAAATAATTTAAAATTCCATTTCCACCGGCACTTACACCAAATGCATCCATCATATTTTAGTGTAAAAATATAAATGTATACTAAACTTTAAACCTAATTTTTGAAACCAACGGTAGAAGTTTATTTTTACATTTTCACCAAAAATATATTACTCTAGTGACATAAATAAAATATTTCTCAAACCATTATGGCCGTTTCCACTTCATTTCAGGCCTATTCCAGTAAGTATCGAGGAATCGAGGTAAAAATTTAATAATCGAAATCGAAAAACTGGTATCGTCCCATCTATAATTATTTACACCATGTAATCTGTATGTCATAGTAATTTGCACACACAAGTACCTTAAAAATAGTAGCTGCTATGTTTCATCACCAATGATACATCCTTGTCAAAAATATATAGTAAAGTAAACAAAAATAAAATACATGATCATTTTTTGAAAAAAAAAAAGCTTATAACCAATAAATTATTCATCAAAATAACTTTAATCATTTAAGAAATAAAGCTAATTTATGTTATGACAATAATTAGCTTTAGTATATATAATTTGATAAGCCATTTCCAATAGTTAAAACTATTATATAAAAAAAGGTTGTGTATGTGTGTGGGTGTGTATGTATATTCTTTGATCAAGGGAATACATTTACTCGACTCTGTAAACATTTTTCTGTCGTTACTTCACATTTAAATCAACAATATTGGCCATAATTTGCATTTGTGAAGGTAGTCAAGTTCATGAGGTTATTTTATTTAGTTTTGTTAATTGCATGTATTATAAATTCTAAAACAATATAATGAACTTAAAATAACAGTTTAACGGTATTTAAAATACCAATTTTAAAGTGTTAAGTTGTGAGTTCATTTTTTTAAAAAACATAGAAATGCTTAGAATTTTCCACACATAGCATTTCACCATTAAGACCATGACTTGAGTTTTAACCTTTGACCTCTTTTATTAGCATGTTTGTAAATATTTACTTTACTGTGTGATTTTGGTGAGTTTTGTTTAAATTGTAAAGCTATAGGCTTACAGATTTTTGAAGCTTTATATAAATATAAGAATTATTTGATTCTCCATCTTCTTAAATGTGTAATAATAGAAAATATATTATAATAAAAGAAAATATATTATAATAAAAGAAAGAAAATAATTTTTATATGTATTATGAATCAGTGAATATAATATTTCAATTTGCTAGCCTGCCAACTTCCTGTTAGGCCTATATTCTTTCTAGTATTCC